>OY744519.1:132926789-133431789 GCA_963556195.1 Sepiola atlantica | reverse complement strand
ATATATATATATATATGTATATATATATATATGTATATATATGTATATATATATATATATATATATATGTATATATATATATATATATATGTATATATATATATATATATATATATATATATATATATATATATATATATATATATATATACGTAAAAGGTTTCATGAATATCGAATTGACTCATTCATTAAATACCTGCTTTCGTAATTTTGCAATACAGTCAACAGCTGTGAAATCGAAAAACGAAAAATATATAAAAAAATAACTTTTACAAAACGCATAAAAATTTCATTTTATACTGACTCGTTTAATTTTAAAGTGTAAAACTGTTTGTAAAATTTATTATATCAGAATTTGTTATCGTTTATTTTACAACCAGTTTTCAACACTTTAAAATTATACGGGTCGGTATTAGATTAAATTTTAATGCGTTTGGTAAAAGTTATTTGTTGTATTTTTTTCTCTCGGCCATTAACTATACTGCAAGATTACTTCTTCTTTTAACGTGGCTTTCGTTTGAACACATACACACAAAAAGCTGTCTTAAAAATAAAAATCTTCTCTTTTATTTATTCGGCTACCTGGAAGGCGTTTGTAATTTCAACGGTGTAACCGTAAAATATGTCACCTCTTAAATTTTAATCACATGTTAAAACGCTTTTTTCTTAATCGTAATTACAAACATAACACCAACATATAATTATCTACTTAACCCATTCGTCCCATATATATTTTTTACTCTGTCTTTAGTTAAAATACATACATGCAACATACATTAAAACGATTAGCTTATGGGAAGCAACAGCAGCAGCGAATGTTGAATTTAAGTACCGACTCTCGATTGGACAAAATCTCCAATCAGCAGTTTCGTTTCAGTCAAGCACAGGCGAAAAAAAATATTCACCTCCTAATTTAGCGCGTAATATAAAAACCCATACACGCATCTTCTTCTTCTTTTCCGGTATTTAATTCACTGAGCCGTGAGAAAGTGAGACAAACGGCGAGAGACATTCCCGATCTACCGTATGCATAGTGACCACACATAAACACCGCTCACCGAACGCACGTACACGCAAGTTCGTACACACACTCTCTCACAGACAAAACAGAAGCAAGCTAATCAAGGGAGAGTGCTCTATCCCTTAATAGACTACACAAATGGCCTATGCTGGAAATCTCATTTCTTTGATCAATCATAACTCAAAAACCAATAAACCAAATTAGTTAAAACTTTGCGCAACATTTTTATTTGATAGGTTCTATAAGTGTGTAGAATTTCAGCAAGTTCAATCATGAAATCATGTTATCTGTGTGTACGTACGTACGTGCCACCCTGTATCTCATCAACTATTTGATGGATTCAGCTGATTTTTGGCAGAGATAGAGGTTCCAGGGTCTAGTTGATGGCATTTTAATTTCAGTTTACCATATACCTTAGTTTTCCAGAAAATTCCAAAAAACCTTATGAGAAGGCATTGTATTGAGGCATAGCCTTTACAAAAGTAGTGATATTCCATGAAAAATGGCAGTATACTGAAATCATATGCTCTTAATAGAGATGAAAATTCATATACACTAAATGTACAAAAGCAAGGAAATTCCCAAATTTTTACACTTTTATTGTCATTAAGGGTATGATTACATATCAACCAAACCATTTCATTATCACATCACTACAGTATAAATCTCTATGCATGAGTTGATGAAGTGTGTGAGGTGCGCTGAAGAAAAATTCCTACCAGTAAAATACATAGCCCTGTTGTGCTCGCATACCCTTAATGACAATAAAAGTTTAAACATTTGGGAATGTCCTTGCTTTTGTACATTTAGTGTATATGAATTTTCATCTCAACCCCATTAAGAGCATATGATTTCAGTATACTGGCATTTTTCATGGAATATACTCACATATCTACTATGCCTATTCAATTTATACACGCTGCCACACGCAAACTCACACGGCGTCAGCCGACACAAACGTGGGTGCTCAACTTTTTCTTACAAATAGAACAAGTCCTTCTTCACTTGAAACGTTCCTGAACACTGTGAATTCTCATTATCCATCAACTCTTCAGTTTTGATTGTCCTAATAAGTTGTCAATAAAATTGAATATACTTACGTATGGTTAGACTTTGTCATTCTTTCTTTGGTATTTTCTTATCCTCAACAGTGGTGACCCCGTCGATTTTTCTACACACTTCCATGCACAAAATGTATTTCCTAGAATATCCCATATGTGGAACAAAATACCACGAGTTTTCTTCCCAACATGGTTGTCTAATGTGAACAAACATTTGTTGAGCCGTTCTATGTAATAATCAAATCCTCTTGTAATCTTCTGCCCATCCAACACATTGTTTCCGGACATCTCTTGGAGGCGATCTAGCGACCCCCCCCCCCCCGCCGGGCCTTGATAAGTGGTGACCTACTAGTAAAAAAAAGAAGTATAATACACAACACACATCTACACTGCCTACACAATATATACACACTGACACACACAAACTCACACGGCGCCAGCCGAAATAAACATGGCTACTCAACTTCTTCTTACAGACAAAACAACTCTTTCTTCACCTAGAACGTTCTTGGACACTCTGAACTCTTATCATTTTACTCTTTACTTTTAGTTGTCTTAACAAGTTTTCAATAAAATTGATATATTTTTACGTATGGAGAGACTTTGTCAGTCTTTATTTGGTATTGTCTTATCCTCAACAGTGGTGACCCCGTCCATTCTTCTACACACTTCCACGCATAAAATTGTGTTCAATTCATACACACTAACACACACAAACTCACACGGCGATAGCTGAAATAAAAATAACTACTCAACTTCTTATCTGTAAATGTGAAAGTCTACCCTTTAAAGAACAAAATAAGAATGCTTAAAATCGTTTGTACGCATATGGTTCGGCGCAGACTTCCGGTTGAGCTAATAAATATAGATTTGTATATTTTTGAGCCAATCAGAAACTTTTGTGTGAAATTATTAAGTTTTTATTTGACATCCACTTCAGAGCCTCTCGAGCCGATGACTCAGCATATAAGGACCAGAATTTTTGGCAGTCAACAAGTTGAGCCCAAAATCAGGACAGTTCTAACACAACATTACGCTCAGCTTCCCTTTGCTCCTTTCGGTTGCTAGGGAGAGCAAATCACAATTCCTAACTCACGCACATGGACAAAAGCGGCACACACACAATGCTTACTAAAGTGACTCACACACACTGCCATACGCACACTGACAAAAGGCAAAAAATTAATTGCTCTTCAGTTGAGTACGGAAGATTTTGGTCACGGCTGTTCTGTCCTGTGAATATGTCATAGCACTTAACTGTCGACTAAACCTTCCTCGCTAGCTCACCTTCTGAATCTCTTTTGTTTTGCAAAGACACTTATTCTCAAAACAAATATTATTATGTTTTCAACTTTTTAAACCACCTGTTTTGATATATTGCTCTTTCTATCGCTCCAAACAGTTTCTGAGGCTATTCTCTATCTCTACAAAATTTATATCAGACCATGTATGGAATATTGTTGTTATATTTGGGCTGGATAATCTCTGACCCATTTGAGGGCTCTTGATAATGTGTAGAAACGTATCTGTAATTTGATTGGCCTCACTCTTCTCTGCACCCTCTCTCTTGCAGACGTGATGTTGCTATTCTCAGTCTTTTCTATAAATACTATTAAAGCATGTGTTCTTCAGAATTGTGTGATCTATTCCCTGCTTCCTTTGTTCCAGCTCGTTTGAGCTGTTGGTCTAGTGGTCTCCATCAATTCGCTGTTTTGATGTCTCATTGTAATACAGCTTCCTAATCCAGCAGCTTCTTTCCAAGAACTGCAGGCTTGTGGAACTCTTTTCCTGCTAACTGTTTTCCTTCTGTATATAGTCTTGGTCTTTTCAAAACTAAGGCCAATAAGCAGCTCCTGTCTTTTCGATGATCATCTTTCGATTTTATTAGCTCCTTACATCAAGTGGCTTAATGCCTTGTCTAGGTCGATTTCCACATATATATATATATATATATATATATATATATATATATATATATATATATATATATATGTGTGTGTGTGTGTGTGTGTGTGTGTGTATACTCTTTTGTTAACACGTGTTTTCTTAGCCCTTATTTCTGTGTATGTTTCGTATAACATTGCAACTCTCTCTCTCTCTCTTTCTCTCTCTCTCTCTCTCTCTCTCTCTCTCTCTCTTACACTTGTCCTCCAAATATCCTCAACAAGCTTAAAAATAACATCAGGTGTCACACAAATGAAAGTCCACTCTTGATTTTTGACCCGTAATTAAAAATCATACCGACACACGTAAACAAGTTGTTACTTTTCTACTCATTCATTCTATTGTATTGTTCATCATACAAGTGACAATCTTATTAATTTTATCCTCGAGTAGCTTTTGGCCTTGGTAGGTGGTGACTAATTAGTATTAAAATATTACGTTTAAGTTTGAAATAGCATTTTTTTTTTTCGCTAAACGCGCAACCTGCATGCAATAACAAGAGCAGATGAAACTTTTTATATTCGATACGTCCGGGCATTTCTATAAGAGATTCTGTCCATCCGTTGATCAGTCGCTTAAGCTTTGTTGGCTTCGAACATTTTCAGTGATCCTCTTTGTATCATATCCAAGTTATCCCGACTGAATTATAGTGAGCAACGAAAAAATGCAATCTCCCACCCACAAGTAAAGAAAAACTAGTTCTACGCAAGTGAAGAAATTCAGACCGAGGTTTTTCCTCTTTCTGGCCTGGACGCCAAAGCGATCGGACGTGCTCCAGAGTTGGCTGTGATTTTCGCATGCCCTGTTCAAAGCTCGGCGTCATAGGCCACCAGGCGCTTTCTGGTCGAAGTCAGACTCCAGGACGGCAAACCTGCAATGTAATTATTATTTACTTATCCATTGCATGTGCATCTCTCTCTCTCATATATATATATATATATATATATATATATATATATATATATATATATATATATATATAAACAGTTTTTCATGGTAAACAACTGATGATCCCTTAAAATAGTGTTAGAAACAAACTAATATAATAACTGTAAAAAATAAATTGACTTACATGAGTGATTTTCCACTGGAAGACTTGGGACTATAAGTTTTTTTTTTTTTTTTTTTTTTTTTAATATAGTTTTAATGGTTGAGAAACTTTCGAGACTATATATATATATATATATATATATATATATATATATATATATATATATATATATATATATATATATATATATACCTACCTACCTACCTACCTCTATCCCTTTCGTTGACCCTGGCAATACATGTTCTTTATCGAGTGTGTTGAGACATAAGGTAGTATTTCCTTTAATAATTATCCCTTTATGTATCACCCATATTCATCGTTAGATTTATAGCTTTGAATAGTTTTTTTATCCTTCAACGAGTGTTATTTTGTTAGATGCGCCCACGGATCTCTAGAGATGCTCTGTCTGTCTGTCCGTCTGTCAGTTTATCCGCTCGTTAATCTTTCGCATATAATTGTGAAATGGTCTTTCTGAGGATGGAGAGGAATGGCATGGCTATGGTTCGGTGGATTTGTGATGTGCGCCTTGTCGAAAGAGTTAGTTCACTGCTGAAGGTGCCCAAACGAGTCAGCTCTGCGTTGCAACTTCCTACAGTAGCATGGACATGTTGAACGAATCTCTGGTTAGATAAAGATATGAACACATCTCAATAGAGAGTAAGCGAGAAAAGGACAGGTCGAGAAAGTCGAAAATGAACTCTTTCATAAGAAGAAGAAGAAGAAGAAGAAGAAGAAGGAGCTTTAAATTTAGATCGTACATTTTACAAGCCCTTTTAGAAGATGTCACATGTCCACGTTAGTATTTCATTTCATAATTTCAATTACGTCGAACATCTGTAAACAGCAAAGAGAGTAGAAAATTAAGATATTTAATATTCTCAATTTTACGTTTTATAGCAACTCACGTGCTGGTTTTTTTTCTCTAACACGAATACCCGAATGTTGTGTGTTGGGTTATCGTGTATAACACGCGATCGGAATATAAATGGATAAAAGACAATGATAAAGAAACAGTTAAATAAATATATATATAGTTGAATAAATATATATATATATATATATATATATATATATATATATATATATATATAGAGAGAGAGAGAGAGAGAGAGAGAGAGAGAGAGAGAGAGAGAGAGAGAGACAGATAGATAGATAGATAGATAGATAGATAGATAGATAGATAGATAGATAGATAGATAGATAGATAGATAGATAGATAGATAGATAGATAGATTTAAAAAGAGAAATAAAAAATGTGAAAATGACAAATCTATTTCATCTTCAGTTGTTCAATGCAAGGTGTATTCAATAAAATTATGTTTATTTTATTCATTTTTTTTTTAATTTTATTTTATTGAATACACCTTGCATGGAACAACTGAAGATGAAATGGATTTGTCATTTTCATATTTTTATTTCTCTTTTTTCATTTATCTATATTATTGCTCTCTCCCGTATATTGAGCTTAAATCAATTCACCATCGGTTCAAACTTCTAAGATCATACATCCTACTTTCAGGATATATATATATATATATATATATATATATATATATATATATATATATATATATATATATATATATATATATATATATATATATGACGGAGAAGGTTTGTAAAAGTCAAACGTAAAAAGAACAAAATAAAACATGATACGTAAAAGGGGTGAACATTACAGAGGTAACTACTAAATATAATTCTACGTACGCACGGAGTATGTCGGGGTTCTAGTCAAATAAAAATAGTTTTACAATATTGTTTACAATAATTTATGTTTAGGACATTAAATAATCCCCCCTCAAAAGTCGTTATATTCCGTAAAACCGGCAAAGCAGACCTATGCTTTCAACGAAATTTGAGAGCTCTAGTAAGGGCGTATATAATATGAAATGTAGGAAGCTTACATTTCAGCACCCGTGATTTGAGAAGGGCCTCATCCACAGACAGGGCGTATGCGAGCAAGTGTTGAATAACGAAAGCGGTCGGCACTTTCTTGGGGATTCTGTTCGTTGTTCGTTACGACTCTTACTACAATTGGGATGAAGGCGAGCTGTCTACAATTCACCGGTCACAGTGGGAGACCGAGTCGTAGAAAGTGGGGCGAGGTCGCTTCCGCTTCCTGCCTCCACGCTCTCTCTCTCTCTCTCTCTCTCTCTCCCTTTATTTATCTATCTATCTGCCAGATCTTGCTCGGGGTGAATGGTGTCTTGACGGTTTGAAGGAACGCTTCCGTAAATATGAATAAACCTGTGAACTCTACAAAATGTGTTGTTGTTTCTTTAAAAGATGTTTTTCTATGTCGATACGTGTGCGGTACTAATTCAAAATGAGTGATCGTGGGAACTAAGAACTACTGAACGAATCAGACGAGAGCCAAATCCAAACAAGGAGTAAAAGCGCAGCGGCTATCCTCAACTATTCAACACCGGGAGTGCAATTGGGGCATTGCTCTAGTGTAAGGGCCCCAAAAGGAGGCCAGTACATTGTAATTTATTGCATGCAAAACCAGCATGTGTGTCTAAAATAACAAAAGAATATATCAACTGTGTAATTCTGCTCCCAGCCCTGAACCCCATATTACTATTTTACTTTATTTTTCATTTCTATAATTTGCCATATAAAGTAAAACTTTGCTACTTATGAATGTCCGTCGCAACCGAATCGCAGATCCCATGATATTATTGTAAAACATTATAATACAAAAATAACATTTAATTTAGCCCTCTTCTTTCGAATAACAGAATGTACTAAGAATTAATGATTACGTTATTTGAAGCTAGGGTGGACGGAGTGATGTATTTACTACTGCAAACACTACTACTACTACTATTACTACTAATAATAATAATAATATCACTATTACTATTACAGAGATTTATAGTATAATACTTTTTGTAATTCAATTGAATTAATTCATATTTTAATTAGATTCAAAGTAAAGCAAACGTTATATCTATTTAGTAAAATTGTGTCATTTCTGAAATAATATCATATAGAAGATATTTCAGCATTTACCTTTTTACGGAAAAATTTTCTTTTGGGGTGTAAATTTAAAATAACCATTAAATAAGCATTGTTTTTTTTTAACTTCGGCAGATGTGTATAACCCTTTCCCTTCCTTCTAATTTTTTTTTTGTTTATTTTGTTTTAATTCTTCAAAATACTATCGATTAAAGCACCAAATGTATAGGGGGACACTTTGGTAATCATCTCATCAGTAGAAGGTGTGATCCCGAATTGGATTCACATTAATCGGACGTTAACCCCCCTCAGATTTTTATCCGTAGCTTTATCTAAAAAAATAATGTCTATGAAAACAATCTCTTGACTATTCCTAAACTATATATATATATATATATATATATATATATATATATATATATATATATATATATATATATATATATATATATAGGATGTGACAGGACAATTAGAACCAACAGATATCGTGCGCTTTAAAGTGCACTGGCATGCATCTTGGCAATGGTTAGGACCCTACAGAGAATTGAGACTAGTAGATATTCACACGGAAAGTCTATAAAAACGAGGAAAGAAAAATAGCGCTAAAATGACTGGAAAATTGGTATTGCTTGTCAGGGGCAATTAACCACGCACAGGGTCAGTTGTTTACCATGTGCGAGATTGGAATGTCGCTAAGGTCTTAATCACTAATGGTGTCGACATCGACCAGAGAAGACAGTGGATAGGTGTTTTGTGATGACAGTAATGTCTGAGAGAGAATAATGGTTTTCTTTAAGGGCCGAAGATGGCCATCCAAAATCTGTCATCATTAATTAGGGCAGAAGCCCTCCCCCCCCCCCCCATGGTAGAGAGAGAAAGAGAATAAGTCTTTTACGATAACAGGAAAGAAAACAGCCCAAATGGAGAAATAGGTGGAAGAGGGAGAGGGATTAGAGAAGAGGGGGGCTGAGAAAGAAAGGGTATGAGTTATACGTTTTTCGTTTTTGTTGGGTGAACGAGATAAGTCACACGAGCAGTTAGAAATTGGGATTCGACCAGGACGGACGAGCGCCGACCAAGCGGGAGCGTTGCGTGAACATCGCTCTCGTTTGGGATGGCATGGGCCATAGGATCCCCCCACACCGTTTTGAGTAGACAAGTTTTATCTCAATTAAGGCTTTGCAGTCGTAAAAGCGAGTCACACACACACGCAGAGAGAGACGAGATAGCTTAGTAAACAAAGACATATTATCGAAGTAAGAGACTCTAAAATTCAAGTGTAAACTTAATCCTTCCTTTTAATTGTTTTTAATAATTATTTGATACAAGAAGAAACCGATGTTGTTGAATTATTCTATTGTCGAATTGTCCTGCTAGGTAACTTTGCCTTCACAGAATCACGAAATCGTCATTCATCAAACCCGGAGGAGATTCAGCACATCTTTGTTTTTGCTGCCACTAGGACGACATCACTGGCCAAAGAGGGTGTTCACAGTCTAGAAGGATTCCTGCGCCGAGGACCAGACGTGTGAGTACAGAGATAAAGACACGAGTAGACCACCTATGTTACAAGTGGTTCAGTGACACCGGATCAGAGTGAGGTATCTGTTTTACTCGGCACCGCGACCGGGAAATCAAACACCTGTGCGTGAGTGGCCGACTACGATACCCACGGGAACAGAGTGTAGGGTCCTTTCGTTAGAGCATACTGATGTTGAGTCGCCGGTTCTCCTTAGATCTCCGGTTAAACAACGTTGAGCTTGGGTGACTAGTTGGGAATACCAGCCGCTGTATGTGGGAGGGTGACGGCACCTCCCTGCAAATAAAAAAAGGCAAAAACACAACGTCATCAGTTCTCCTGACTGGGATATACATGCAGTTTTGGGACCACTTGTGGCGTTAATTCCCTAGAAACTTCCTTCAACGAGGTAGATGCCGCATCAGGTACCAGGCAAGATGTTCCTGAACTGAAGATTGTCATCACAACCAAAATAAGGGCAATGTCAAAAGAGGAGTGTGTTATTGCCAATTTTGCACGTTGTATTCATGTGTGCTAATCATTGAATGACAATAAAAGAAAAACTGTTGGGCATTCATGACTGAAACTTGGTGGACAAGTTAGGCATAGACTAAAGTTTATTTGTACGAAATATGGTTGAAAGAATGATGAATCTTATTAACGATTCCATGAGTGACATTTGAGGGAGGTCACCTCATATACCACTAGATATTTTATTAATTGATTAACACCAAGGCCATCCCTATAACAGGCCAGGCGATCATGCAAATGGGATCTGTTACTGGATTTGATCTGAATTTTCTTAGATAATTGATATAGCAGAAAGAAAAATTTCCTTGTGAAATTAGTTTGATGTTTTTTTAATGTTTTTTTACATTAATAAAACCACAGTGAGCTAATTGATAAATTTGACAATTATTGATCAATTCTTATAAATGAAGAGACAGTTAACTTTGAATAGACAAAGGCATAAAATGATATTTCTTGGATAAACAACGCTGTCAATGTGGAAAAAAAACTTTTAAAAGATTGACATGAAACTTTTACAAAATATATAAAACTAACTCGCAAATTTGGCTTAAGAAAGTAACACCGTATGAACTAGTTTCCATTTCATAAACACATCACACATTTTGAATTCTAACGACTATGGTTTGTTGAAAAAAGAACAGAAACATTCTTTCCGCTATTCATCAATAAGAGCCATTGTCAAAATACACCTAAAGAAGGTCGGAGGTTACATCGGCCGAAACGTTGTGAAAATAATACCCAAGATGAGAACAGTAATCCGAACAATCCAAATAATACATATTATCAATCCTCATCCAAAAATTTAGAAACAGTATAAACTAGTGTTTTTTTGTTGTTTTTTTAATTAATAATGGCAAAAAAATAGTTCCTAATAAAATTCAATTCTAACTTTTTGCTATATACTCATAAACTTATAATCCAAATGTAATTTATGATATTTGTTTATATCCGCTATTTGAATGGTGTTTGGTACAGTACCTGGTTATGTCAATTTCCATCTTTGCCTAGCTTCTACCGCTTTATAGCTAGAATAAATAAAAATGATTTTATAAAAAAATATGCATGACAGAAACTATAATTAATAGATGTACATATTGTTTTTTGTTTTTTGCAAAAAAACATCAGTAATTATGTTTTTAAGCAAAACAATTCGCTTTGAACTAATGTCGAATTCCCTTTATGTATACTTATTTTACGGATTATCAAAAAACGTTACTTAGTTTAAAACCATATTTATGTAATGTTTGTTAATGTTATGATGTTAAGTTAATCTCTTGAAGTTTATAAAACATATATCCAGTTAAAAAAATCTTTTAAACTTACGCAAGATTCTAACTAAGGTATTGAAATCGTAAAAATGACTGCCTTAGCAGAGTACACATTGTGTACTCTGCTTATTCCTATTTGTCAACCAATCACATGTTTCTATTTGCATACGAACAGACAAACACCACAAACACCATGATTTTTTATAGTGTATAGAGAATCTAAGCCGAAATAAATTTAATGGGTTAGAAAAAATCCCCTTTCGGAATTAAATTTTTCGGGTCGATGAGAGTGAAGTTTTAGCAGCTAAAAAGATTTCTACTGACTGACTGACTGGAAAACTTGCCTCCAGTAAAAAGAAACAAAAAAAAATGTTAGATTTCTCGGCCTGTTATAGGGATGGCCTTGATTAACACTGAATGATCCCTACCAATTACATCGCTTAATCCTGTTCTTGTTCTTCTTCAATTGATCGTTTGCATATATGTTTATTCGACAGAATCAGCCCGGAGAAAAATGAGTCCCAAATGCGAAGCTGCTTGGCAAGAGTGCAGTTTGTTAACGACGGACGCCATTGAAAATTTCCTGATGAACAAAATCTGCGAGTAAGTATCTTTCTATCCTAAAAGAACAGATAGACATTTAGGAACTGAGGAATATTACCATTCTTGTGGAAAATAAGGATGTTTATAATGTTTTATCATTTTCAAGTTTTTATTTTCTTCTTTATTTACGTCATCTCTTTACGTCATCGTATTACTCCCCCTCTTTTATGATACTTCTACATCACTTCTCGCATCGTTCTCCCTTTCTACCATCATCTTCTTATATCACTGTGCAAACAACCAAGCAAGATTATCAGGGTTTTAGTATTATATATGCCAAAACATGCTAGCATGTAAAACAGACGTTAAACTGATGATGATGATTATATATATATATATATATATATATATATATATATATATATATATATATATATATAGGCATACATATAACTTAATTTCTCCTGTATCACGTGATAATTCCTAATGGCCTTGGGATAGAGCGAAAGCGTGAAGAGTCTTCATTAGCTCTTTAAACCGGATTCGCGCCCTGTAACCGTCTGAAATTGTCACTTCCTACACTGATGAGAACGAAAGCTTGAAACGCCGGCGTATGTAGGTAAAATTAATTTAATATTTATTCATAAATATTGTTTATATATATATATATATATATATATATATATATATATATATATATATATATATATATATATATATATATTGTATAATTAGGCAACAATTCTTCTTTTATACATATCTGGTTGAACAGGAGTGCCAACTTCTGTTTATTCCTTTTGTGATCCAATCTTTCTATTCGTCGAACAATAGATTTTGTACTATTAACCAAGGAGTGTAGGAAATCTCCATATTTGACGCAAACGTTTTCGACCATCATTGGTCGTCTTCAGGCGGATGATTGAACAATGCAAAATAAAATTGGTGAATTTATTTAAGAAGACGTTTCCATGTGATTAAAAACATTAAAAACATTCAACAGCATTTAAACACGCCTTCGCACCCCTCATAACGGGCTTAGTTGATGTTGGGCTTTTTTAATTGATAATTCATTTTTTTTCTTTTCTTCAGAAATGTGAAAAAGTCAATGGACTGTTATACAAGACATGGCTGTCCCGAGGGGGAACCGCATTTGAAATCACTACACAGAGCATGCGGTAAGTGGAACGTCTGATTTGCTGCCCACCTTCTCACCCAGGTTGCCCCTATAAATATGTCCCCTATAACAGTAGCCCCTTACGCTTCAGTGGCAATATGCCTTGTTTAGGGCGAACAAAAGTATTTAAGAAAAATAATTGCATCTATGATTTGAAGCATTTAACTATCTTCCTGTAGCGATATTAGATTTGGGTGTGTAAAAATAATGATAAAAGCGGGATTTTCCACATAAGGATAGAGTAAGGAGAAAGTGAAAAATTCCATTAAAAGTAAAAAGATTGGTATTAGGGCGACGTGTCAGTATATGACGTCATATACAGAAAGTCCACAGTGACACGTAGCTATGAAGAGAGAACGGTTTTTTGCAGAGGGAAAAGTCGACGTAATATGTAAAAGAATAAAGCAACAATAAATATAAGCCATTGAGCAACAAAGTTGATGGTATTTTTTATTTTTATTTTTGTCAATTATTACACCTACGGAGGAGGAGAATAAAAAAGCGATCAATTCTGTTTATGCGCTTAAAACACCACAGCGATGAAGGCTACTGCCACGACTATAGAGAGACGTCACTTTCCACTGAGCATCTATTGGCTTACGTGTCAGAGAGACGAACAGCTGTTTCTAAGCATGACGCAATTGGGCAAATTGTTCTTGGCGCTTTTTGTTTTATCTGTTACATTATTACAGCTACAAGGAAAGAGGAAGACAGAAACTGCGGCTGCTGCATCACCACTACAACCAACTTTACAATTAGACGTCACTATCCATTGAGCAAACTACTTACAACGTGTCCATGCGAGATTCAGCTGTCTTCTGGCAATGAAAAGATTATAATCCACCCAGTGGGGATCGAAGAACGCCCAACGTAATGTTACATCCCGACGAGGGCAGTATATGACACAAGATTTTTTTACTAATTAATCATCACTAATCAAGACCAAAAGTCACTCGAGGATAAGGGTTAACGAGATGAATGGATTCTTAGTTGAATGATGAAAAATATTATGAGAAGATTGAAAATGATTAATGAAATTAACAAAGTTTGATTACTTATGATAACGGTTTATGACAAGTATCTGTTGAAATTTGATTTAAAGACGGCCATGTTGTAGTCTGAAGTAAAGCAGTCGCATGGTAATATGTTCCACAGATGCAAAGTTCTTGCAAAGAAAATCGGTTCATGGAAATTCTGCATGACGCTAGGCACACAGAGGAATAAAGGAAAGTGCTTTCCAGTTGTGACAGAGATGCGATTTTTTGCTGTGAATGTCTTATCAAAAGGAACTAGAAATTGGAGTTCAGTCGAGCACGTTCCATGAAAATAATGACAGATAAAGAAAGACTAGCAAAGTCTCTTATGTAAGAAAGGGGCGGTAGAGAACAGATAAGATTGCGAAGTCGATTTTGTACTCTGTCAAGGCAAGAAAGAGTGCTCTGAGCGACACTCCCCAGATGTGGCAGCAGTAATCAATCTTATGACGTATCTGACTCTTACATAAGTAGAAGAGTGTATCTGGAATGATAGAATGATCCAACCATTTTTTCCAACAACCATAGCAACAGAGTTGATTTAGATCGGAAGTGAAAATAAATCCTATGAACTTAGCAAAACCAGGGACTTCCTCAACTGAGGCAAAACAGGAATCTGAGCGTTGGTGGTGAAAGGATGTAAGCTTGGTTTTAGAGACGTTAAACAAGCCTCCTTTTCCCCATTGTGATCCAGATCGCAATCTAGCACAGATTTTACACTCTATTGATATTTCTTTGTATGCGTGTGTAAGTCGGCGGACAAACAGAAAGACATCAGCAGATAGATAATTGCGGTCGTTTTGATAAAACTCATCATCACTATCATCGAGTCTTCAGAGAGAGCTCAACGCTCAAAATCAAATATAGACTCACAGCACAAGCTACATTTCAGCAATATCGTTACCCCATCAATCGCTGTGGAATTAATATCTAACACAGTTACAACAACCGGAGATCAGCAGAACATGTATGTGTCAACAAGCCGTCCGTAATGGTAAACCAAGACAAGCTGCCCATAAACTAACAACACATTTACGTAACTCTTAATAACAACATCTTCATACAATTCTTGGTTCGAAGTAGCAGCGGCAGTGGATGTTGTTTTATACCTCGATTCTCGATTGGACAAAATCTCAAAGCAGCAGTCTCTTTCAACCAATCAAAACGCAAGAGACATTCACTTTCAAATCTCATGCATAGTATAAAATCCCAAACAGCGTTTTTGCTTCATCTTCTCTATTTTTCTTCTCTAGAAAACATACGTGTGTCCGTCACTGTCCAGCCGAGCCCTTTAGGGCTGAAAGGCGCTCACCAATAGCACACACATGACGAGAGACATTAACAAACTTCCGTGTGCCCAGCGAAACACACACACCGCTCACCAAATACATACACACAATTCATACATACACTTTCACACTGATAAAATAAGCACGCTAATATAAACACACACACACACACACACATCTTCATGCCATCCCATTTACACACACGTAGACGCACGTGGGTCCAAATCGAAACAAACATGTGAACTCAATTTCTCCTTACAGACAAAAAAAACTTATTTCACCAGAACGTTCTTGGAACTCTCTGAACTTTCGTATTCTACGAACTCTTTATCTTTCGTGTTCTTCAGTTGTCAATAAAAATTAACCATTTTATATGGATAGACTGTGTCATTCTGTTTTTGTTTTTGGTTTTTGGTTTTGTTTTTGTTTTGATAATGTCCTATCCTCAACATCCTAACAGCTTACCCGTGCTCTTATAAAAACTGAATAAATCTTAAAAACGAGAATCCCTAAACCTTTGTGTTATTCAACTTATTCAAAACAATATGAATAGCTTCAATATTTTCTTCTTCTTTTCTAGGTACAATCAAAGAACCTATGATCAGAGCCGAAAAAATTCCTCCGGCTTCCAAGATTAACAAGCAACCCCAAAATCCAACCGTAAAAGGAGGGAAAAAACCTGCAAAAGGTCAACAAAAAACGCCTGAAAAAACAAAAAAATCGAGCGAAAAAGTGAAATCCTCTTCAAATAAAAATAAAAAATCGTCAAAAACCGAACTGTAACTTTTGGAAAACGCACCGAAATCTTAAATTGTTCCATATTATTTTTTTTTTAAATTTGATGAGAGAAATGATTGGTTGGGGATTAATCCTTTAAAATCTCTGATTGGCTGACCAATGAGAATCGAGTCAACGACCAGCCAATCAACATAGCCTAGATCCAACAAATTTGTTTTCACCATGAAATCGTTTAATCAATGTTGTTTAATATTCCTCAAAATAAGTTCCTAACTTTCATAAAATCTTTAGATTTGAGACATGCATTAATGTTAACAATAAAACCATTTTCTGTATTGTAATTTTTGTTCATTTGTAAGTGTCAAAAGAATACAGAGTTCGCCATGTTTGATTTTTCAGATAGTACACCTTCTTCCTCGTTACTGTTTCGGGGACGCGTGTGAGGGAGAGTGGTAGAAATGTGATACGGAAAATACACAGAAATAAGGAGTAAGAAAAGCATGTGTTCACAAAAGACTATTTTATATATATATATATCAAAACTGATGGCTTACAAAGGTTGCAAACCAAGGAGTACTTGTGCAGAGGATAAGACTTTGCATAACAAAAGAGATTCATTAGCTGAGCAAGAGAGGAAAGTTCAATGCTATGAAATATTCACAGGACAAAACAAAAGTTCTCACTCAACTACAAAATTGCAATTGGTTGAAAGTTATTTTATGTGAGTAAATATTCATTTTAAATGTTAAGTTCTCAGATTGTAAAAAGTTCAGAGTGAGAAAGGTTACGAGTGTTATAAGTGAATATATGTGTGTGTGTGTGAATGTGTGTGTGAATATGTGTATACGTTTGTTTCCAATCAGTGTATACATGTGTGTGACAGGGTGAGAGAATCAGACATTGTGTAAGTATCACCTTCTGTCAGTGTGCGTATGCATATGACAGTGTATGCATGAATTGAGAATTGTGATTTGCTCTCTCTAGCCTACAAAGGGGCGAATGAAGCTGAGCGTAATATCGATATTAACATTGTCCTGATTTTTGGCTCAATTGGTTGACTGCTGCAAATTCTGGTCCTTATATATGCTCGAGAGAGTATTTGAAGTGGATCCCAGATCATAACTTTATAATTTCACACAGACGTCTCTGATCGGCTCAAAATATATACATCTGCATTTGTTAATTCAACCGGAAGTATGCGCGGAGCTATACAATTTTAGGCACTTTTATTTTGTATCTCAAAAGGTAAACTTCTGTCACCACAACCGCCTCGCTACGTTTATAATTAAGGCTTCTGAATAAAAAAAAGGTCAGCTTATTTTAACATGACGTCACATGAATAGTATCAGCGAGGCTACTGATAATGAATGATTGGCACAGACTTTTTTAAGTAACGAATGCTTTTTTAAATTACATTAAAAAAAACGGAAAAAGACAGAAATCAGTGTTCGATTTTACCTTAGCCTTTTATTCAATACAAGCTGTCCTTACCTGGAGTCTTTTACTCGCATTTTTTTCTTTTACCTAATTATTTTTTGGTAATCATGCAGTATAGTTAACAGCCGAGAAATCGAAAACAAACAAAATTAACAACAAATAACTTTCACCAAACGCAATAAAATTTTATTTTCCACTGACCTTCATAAGTTTAAAGTTCTGAACCTGTTTTAAAAAATGTTTATATCAATATAAGATTTCGTCGATATCTGTCTTTTGCATACAATAAGAATCCAATATGGCCGGGCCATCTGTGTAGTTATTGGTGTTTCATTCCTTAAAAATAGTTTTTTTAAATGACTTACTTTACCTTATGTCTGACTGGCAACCCCACACACACAGACTTAGGGTTTGTGGTAGAGCAACCCCTTTATTGTACAATCCTTTAAGCCTGAAATTAACGATCATCTCCAAACAAAATCGAGCACTATCTTTGATTGAGTTGTTTTTGGCTAAGTCGAAGTAATGATAACGAATTCAGAGATAATAAATCTTACAATCAGTTGTCATACTTTAAAATTATGCAGGTCGGTAGAAAATTAAATTTTATTGCGTTTTGTAAAAGTTATTTGTTGTATATTTTGTTTGTTTTCGATTTCTCGGCTTTTTACTAGAGATAAAAAGGATAGCTACAAATATTTGGGAGTTAAGGTAGCAGACATCATCAAATCTACAGAAAGGAAAGAGAAGATTGGAAAAGAATATTTACGAAGAACAAGAAAACTCTTAGAAACGAAATTATATATCAGAAATCTAGTAAAAGGAAATACCTGGTCAGTATCACTAATAACATACTCTGGACCATTCATAGGCTGGACGAAAGAAGAATTCAAGCAGCTTGACTGATAAGTCTACAAGATTGTGTGGAAGACACAAAAAGAGCTGGAGAAATACATAACTCAGAACACGGAAGGCTAATCACCGGAGCAAGAGACCCCATTCTAACGAGCAACTCAGGAAGCACCAAAACCAGAAACAAAAAGACAACAAAAAAAGTGGGAGCAAAAACAACTACATGGACGCTTCAGAAGATTGACAAGAGAAAAAAAACAACGAAAATAGCTAGGCATGGCTAATAAAAGGACACTTGAACAGAGAAACGGAATCTTTACTGATGGCTGCACAGAACAATGTGATTAGGGCAAACTACATTAAAGCTAAAATAGATAAAACCCAGGAAAACAGTAAATGCATACTATGTGGACAAAGAGACAAAACAGTAAATCATATAATAAATGAATGCAGCAAACTAGCCCAAAAAGAATACAAGAACAGACATTACTGTGTGGGGAAAGCAGTACACCGGGAACTGTGCAAACGATTGAATTTCGAATACGGCGTGGAAATAGTAAAAAAAATATATATGACAATGTCAGATTCTTAATTTCATTGAAAAAGAGCAGATGTCCGTTCGAAATATTTTATTTATTATATAAAATAAATCTTGGCATCTTATTGATTTCTTAAATAAAATTGTATTTCATTTTTAAAAATGCCTTCTAATGTGAAAAAGCATTTTATTATAACGCTTATTTTCACTACTGCTATGTGTACTACCATCACACAATCTCGACACCAGACTGTCTCAACATTACACCAAGGAGAGTGTCGCTGTTGGAAGTTTGCCGCCATAAGGTCGGCGTGGAAATAGTAAAAAAAAAATACATGTCAATGTCGGATTCTTATTTTCATTGAAAAAGAGCGGATGTCCGTTCGAAATATTTGATTTATTATATAAAAAAATAATAAATCTTGACATCTTATCGATTTCTTAAACAAAATTGTATATATATATTTATATATATATATATATATATATATATATATATATATTTAATTATATATATATATATATATAAATGTTTAATTAAATTAAAGATAATTGAATTATCGTTTAATAATAATATATCGTGATAATATAAAGCTCAATATATTGAATAGAGCAATCAATTCTAGAGATGAACGATGAGAATTAAAAAATTTTAAATTTTAAAGATACAATATTTATTAAAACATCAGAAGTTCAAAGCAAGGAGTTTCATATCCTTAATCCATGGATTTTCAAAAACAAATTATTTTCATCAGAGGATAAAAAACCGACAATGTAATTGTAAATATTATCGGTAGCATTTAACTTTGAAAAATTTATACACAAAATAAAAAATTAAAAAATTAAAAAATTAAAAAGATAAAGAGTTAGGGTAGTCACTGTCAAAAAAACACGTCAAAAACAAAACAGCTGTTATATTGGAAATGAATGTTTGAAAAAGAATACTCAGTGTTTAGGAGTCCAAATGTTGTTGTTAAGAAGCTGATTATTCGACGATTGTTAGTAGAGTTAAATTCATCTTGTGTAGGCAGTAGTCCGAGGGTGGAATTATCAGTTTCACAGGGTTCAGAATGAAGTTTGTCAGTCAGAGACTCATCCAAGCGTTGAAGACATTTATGATAAATGTGAGATGGAACGCTTTCCACCACGACTTAAATGTAAAAAAATCAACCCAAAACCGACCAAATACAACAGACATCTCCCAACCGGAATTCAATCTCCCTCTGAATTCATATAGACCACATAAAAAATGGAAAGAATAGCCGCTGTTCAATATGGTTTGAAAACCATATCCTTCCCTAAACAGAATGACTATTTAGATGAATTCGAAGAAGCCTTATTCAATCTCGCTATGAAAATTAAATTTAAAAAACGTAAAAATGTCCCAAACCCCATTGCAAAGAAAATCAGCAATTTTGCTAAGAAAGTAAAAACAAACCCTAATATAATAACTGCAGCGGATAAAACAAAAAACTATTATAAACTGGATTATAACTCTTACAGTGATTTGATTTATAAAGAACTTAACAAATCTTACAAAATCACAGCACCACAAACTCTGAACAATATAAACATGGAGGCTAAATCCTTTTTTTAAATTTAAGGTTGCGTGCGTTACTTGAAAATTACTAATCACGTTGAAATAGTTACCCTGCCCACCCCAAGATTCTCCCTTAAAGACCACAAAAGTAATTCCCCAGATGCATTAGCTCTCAGATTTGTTGCCGACATAATTAAGATGAACTGCCAATTGATTTTCATTTTCAAAGAATGTGTCAGTTCGTACACAGTCATACTTCTTATACCTGACGAGCGGAGGGATACACTGTGAGAGGCTATTCTTAAGACATACTTGTCAATCAGCCCCATTGACACCCCAGCTGCTATCGTCAGAACGGACTCCACTCCCAGGATTAATTCTCTCACAAGCGACAAGCTTCTGAACCACTATAATATTACAATCGAAATAGGGAATTGCAAAAACTTTAATAGCAACCCTGTGGCAGAGAAAGCTGTTCAGGACGTTGAGAAATAGATTCTCAAAATGGATCCAGCTGGAGGGCAGGTCTCATCAACCTCCCTTGTTATAGCCACAAGCAGGTTAAACACCAGAATTAGGTCATGTGGACTCTCACCTAGGGAGATTCTGTACCAGTTCATAAGTGAACGCATCTGCTTTAGGCATATGGACTTGATCAACATGCAACATTACCAATCATGACTACAGTGAACGTTGCAAGGCCCCTAACTGCTCTCAATGACACTGCATGAACTTGAGGGTAGGTGATATCATTTAACTCCATAGTAACCTCACTAAAACTGAAGGTTGTGTGTGTTACTTGATGTTGATGATATAGGATGATTGGTCAAGTGTCTGAAAGTTTACTGGTTTCCAATTAAGAGTATCTACACACAAAGTGTGCCAGGAACAGTGTTACAAAATTCCTAGTCGCGACAAAGAAAAACTAGATGTTCTCCATAACTATCGAAGTGACAGTGATGAAGACGATGACGCAATTTGGTCCGTCAAACCGACCTACCCAGGTTAACATGACCTTGTAGTATCTAAATACCACCTTGAGGACACTGACCCCAACCCAAAAGACGTCCAACCTACTTTAATGGCTATGTCACTGACTTTTAATTTCCTCACTACTAGACCCCCCCCCCCCAATAAATAAAATCAAAAAAGCTGTCACGCCAAAATATGGTTGGCTAGAGTTATGTCCCTTGGAATGTACATCGAAACCGATTGATCAACAGTCTTGCTCTTTTTTTACTTTGTGTTTTTTACTTGTCTCTTCACGAGGGCAGAATTAGACACAATATCGGTTTTTAATGTGAAAATCCAGCTCTCCAAAAAGGGGCACTCTGAATTGGGGCAAAATAAAAATTGTCTCAGTTTAGAAGGAGTTCTCTTTTACTGACAGAGGACAGAAAAGATGAAATGTAGTATAAAAACAGATACTACACTTTGCTTCTAGCCAAAAGGCCAAGAAGACAGTCGATGAAATTCAGTTTCTGTCAATAAAACCGTTTGAATAATGAACTACAAGGTTGTTGAGTGCTGTATGATCCTAGGCTCTTTTTTACTTTAGGATATCAAAGTGTCATATCAATTGAGATAACTTATTTCAACTTATTTTTAGATTTTTTCAACAATTGATTTTACCAAAGATGTTGTTTTTTTTTCTCATGTTAAAAAACAATGAAACAATAACAAAAAAAATGAAGGTATCAGAGAAAATAGGGTAAATGTTAACTTTAGGGTCATAAATCGGTACAATTAGCGCTCTTCATGGACCCAACCATTTAGAGTGGGTGATCAGTTTTGCATGTAAATATAACGTAACGTGATCCCCTATTTCCGGGCCACTCTAGATTTTTATGGCAGTTAACCACATTTTTACCACCAACCCTAAGTCCGTGTGGCAATAAAAAGTGTTCGTCATTTCCATTTCAAAACAAATAAACGAAATCTTTGTTTCTTCCAGTGGAAAATATGTTTTCCTTTCACCAATAAAAATGTTTTCAAAATAAATTGAGATAAGTTATATGACAATTTGCCACCTTAAAGTAAAAAAAAAAAAAAGCTTGATCCTATTCATCTGACCTTGAATAAAAGTAACTGTTGCTCTTAAATTGTATTTTTAGTCTAGAAATAAAAGTGCAATTACTTTAAAGTCCAGGTTACTTGCGTCCATACGAAAAAAATAAAAAATATTCAACCATAATCCATGTTGAAAAAATTACGGGTAGTAATGTTGATTTTTTTATCAAATTATATTGGTAAACATTACTATTACCGAGATAAATTATTTTAATGGAAATACAGTTGGGAAATTAGTCAAAAACAATGTATTTTGCTGTACCCACTCATTTGTGACTTATTGTGCGTTTCTTTAATTAATATTTAATAGAAGATATCAGCGTGTTAAATTACTGAGCAAAGTCACTCGTGGACTGCCGGTTAGGTACCTTACTTCCTGTGACTAAACAAGATATCTGACCCCTTATTACTTTACTCACAACCAATATTTACAGAAACTTCACAGGCTTATATCTTATATTAAATGTTAATTGTTAACGCAAATAGGTCACAAATTAGTAGGTACACCTATGTAGATTTTTTTTACTAATTTCCCCACTATTCCCTTTAAAATAATTTATGTATCCAATACTAAGGTTTACCACTATCTATATCCGCCATTTAAAAATATAATTATTACGTTTTGTGCAATAATATGTTGTTTTGAAATATTGCCGAACGGCAGTTTGAAGTATTTTCTTAGAGTTACTGTTAACCTTTTGTTTTTAATTTTTTTTTAATGTTTCCTTAAATCGTACGTGGGGAAAAAATGATGCACTGAATGTATTATCTCCCTTTTATCAGTAGTGTATAACGTAGTTATTTCCCTTAACCCATTCAAAAATATTTTACTTGTTAACTTGTTTTACTTGTAATTAGAACACTATCAATTGCAAAATAAATGCTTCTTCTTTCTTCCAGTATTCGTATAAGGGTATAGCCGAAAGTGTAGTATAGTTAACAGCGCAAAAAGGTGGGAAACAAATAGACAACAAATAACTGTAACTAAACGCAAAGAAAATTTATTTTTCTATCTACCTGTATAAGTTTCACGTGTGTATACTGATTGTAAAACTTATTCACGTTTTTGCAGAAATGCACTTTGCAAGGGAAATAACTCAGTTTGAGATTCATCATTTTTTAAAAAGAGAATTTGGGACGCTGAAACGTACGCAACAAGATGGTGTTGAGTTTGTTAAACACTGTCTTTTAACTTAGCAGGAAAAATAAAAAGTAAAATGTGACGATGTAATTTTTATTAAACAAAACTGCGACGACTTTTTTTTACATGTAACAAAGTTTATAATATATTAATAAAAATTGTTAAGGTCCTTATATAAAAAAAGAAAATGTGACGATAGTTGAAGAGAAATTGTAATTTTTTTTTTTTAAACTGCAACGATTTTTTTTCTTTTTTGACATGAAATTAAAATTAAGAAAAAGATTATAAGGAATGTTAAATAACGAACAAAACATGAACAACAATGAAACAATGTTAATTAACGAACTACAAAAATTACATAAACTTGTTAATTAATGAAGAAATAAATATTGTATCAGGTATTGATCCCTGATACGGAGTTTAGCTGTGTCGCTAATTTTAGCTGGTTTAAATCAGGAAGGAAGTCATAATGACGAACTTACTTAGTACGTATGGCCGAATCCGACTGAAATAGAAATGTTATACAAGAAAAGGGTCACCATTCTTCCTTGGCTCCGAAACCAAATAAAACAAAAATTGATGTTAACATTTATTCATGAGAACACAGGAACAAAAGAGATATGGTACAATGGGTTGATTCATGTCGGTTAGATTATGTAGTATCCTGAAGTTCAGCATCTCGTCTGCTCGTGGTTGAGTCAGGTCGAGAACAGGATAAGGTATGTCTTGTCTGCTTGAAGGAAAACTGCGAACTAAAGTTAACTTTGTGTATCGTCTTGGCACCAAAATGTGTTAGCGCGTATGAATCTCGCTACACGTAGAAGTGTCATACGTCCACGTTGTAAAAAGGCAATGAGAGATTTATCTTCTTCCCACAGTGGTAAGATATGACACAAGGTCGAGAAAGTGGGATTTGAAAAGCCAGCGCCCGAGAAGGTGAGCACTCTGGCCTACAAAAAATGCCTGGGCAGCCCCGTCAGCATTCCCCGGTAGGGGCGCCTCAGGCAGTAAGCGATAAACTTACTCCACCCCAAAGAGAGGGGGGAAAAGTCTGGGAGGGTGAACCTCCTAGAACTGCACAGAACGGACCCACAGACAGGCGGAATCAAAACCCGAAGGCTAAGACGATACCGGTCTATAGGGTGTGTAGTATCCATCGAAACAGATACTACACTTTGATCTGGGCCAAAAAAAGGCAATGATTACGCAATCATAAACCTGAATTACCATCTCAGTTGAAACTAACGTACATCGATACAAAATAGTTTGCTTATGCAACTGCTACAAGAGAATTATTCTAGGGAATACTTCATCTGTTTCCCTTCTCCTCCACAAGAACTCCATCAGATGAAGGTGGAACATGTCATCTTTTATACCCAACAATTATTTCCGTATATGCCTTTTTGCATGAGACCACAAACCTTCATCTATGAATGAAAACATTTTGGCGCTTTTGCAGAAAACGTAACCAATGCAAGTCAAAAAAAAATCGTCATAGTTTTTTAATAAAAATTACAATTCCTCTTCAACTATCGTCACATTTTCTTTTTCCTTTTTATATATTAAAGACCGTAACATTTTTTATTAATATGTTATAAACTTTGTTACATATAAAAAATTTAAAAATCGTTGCAGTTTTGTTTAATAAAAATTACAATTCCTCTACAACTATCGTCACATTTTATTTTCATTTTTACTCTTAAGTTAAAGACAGTTTTTAACAAGCTCAACACCATCTTATAAGTTGCGTACGTTTTCAGCGTCTCAAATTCTCTTTTCAAAAAATTATGAATCTCTTAGTCGAACTGAGTTACTTCCCTTGCATTGGTTACACTCTCTGCAAAAGCGTCAACTTATTATCTATGGATTTGTTATCGTCACTTTTAATCTATTGTTAGTGCCATCTGCCAAGATGGCGATCAGTTTTTGGTTGCTAATTTCATGCTTAAAAGATAGTAAAAGAACAAACAAACAAAAAAAGGAGTTAGTGGAATTGTAAGATTAACTTCGGGGTGATTACCAGTCGGATCAGGGTAAGCTTTTTTTTTAATTATTATCCTTTAAGCCTGAAATTATTGACCACCATCCCTAAAATTCGACCGCAATTTTGTTAGATGACTTTAACGATAGATTAAAAGCGACGATAACAAATTCATAGATAATAAATCTTACAATCAGTTTCCACACTTTAAAATTATACAGGTCGGTAGAAAAGTTAATTTTCTTGACTTTAGTAACAGTTATTTATTGTATTTTCTTTTTCCTTTTTTGCGTTGTAAACTATAATACACTTTTGCCAAGGTAGGAACTTCTTGTCTTACTTATATTGAAAAAATATTAATTGTGTGTGTGGGTGTGTGTGTGTGTGTGTGCATATTAATTTTGATCTGCTACGATCTTGTAAGCAGGCATACAAAACGGGGGATGTGCTGATGTACGGTTACTTGAATATGTATTTCCTATTCAGTGATTTCTCGCAGGTGAAATCAAGTAGTTTTCGCTGGAGTCTGAGTGACAGCAAGTCTCCTCATATTTCCAGTACTCTCCTCTTCTTTTCATCATCATTGCAACTCACTTGGTGTTTGCACACCAGCCATTTACCAGTGATTTATCGCTGCTAGAAACAGGTGGGTTTCTCAGTAATTTAGGTGACAATAAGACTCCTCAAGATTCAAGTATTCTACCTACACTTCTATTTGAGGTTCGGGTGGTGCTATCCCTCCTCGATCTTTCCATCCTATCAGACCTTCCACGGCTACTTTACATGATATCAACCGATGTTGGTAACATTGCGTTTATTTTTCTCTTTTTAGGAGGGAGGCAAGTTATAATATTATTTCATACTCACTAGGAATTCTCACATGAATCAATACCAGTGATCGCTCACTGGCAAAAACATGTGATGTTCCTGGAGTCTGAGTGACACCAATTCCCCCAGATTTCCAATACTCCACTTCTTTCATTGAACGATCCATTAATTTTACATAGAAAAAAGAACATACCCACACCATTCTATTCTTAAACATCCTCATACATAGATCTTTTTCGGTTCGGATTGCTGCACCGTGAAACAGGCTGCCAGAAGCTGTGGTCAACCTACAGACGACCAAACAGTTCAAGGCAGCGCTGGAGGCATCATGCCTGCTGATCTTTGGATAATTACCTTCACTTGAGCAGCGGAGGATGTGTGGGGACATGGTTCTGTCGTTAAAACATCAACCAGAATTTAAATATACTGTCTGAGAAGTTTTTCACCCCAGCACCAAGTCGTGATCTCCACGGGAACCAACAAAAGATGTATCATAGTCTCTTTCATCTCATTAGAAGAAATACAGTATTCTCCCACCGTGTTTTTGCATCGTGGAACAGCCTACCAGAGGTAGTGAAGATGTCTATCATATCCAGGTTTAAAGTCGCCTTGGACAAAACATTCAGACAATATATAGACGTACACATCTTCTAACTGCTTTTTTACATGACCTGTTGCACTTTGCTATGTTTTGCCAATAAATTTGATTTTATTAGATCTAATAGCACATTAGTTTTCCAATTATACCATAAATCCACCAATAAACACGATTATATACACTTTTACTTCCACCACAACACTACAATTAAAACAGGCATTGCAATGGATTCGTTGGCTCAGCAGTTATCTCCTTTGAATCATACTAGCCAATGATAAAATGAACTCTTCTATCTAGAAATACAGAAAGACTCGTTCCACGCATGTGCAAAATTCAAAACAAGGCTATTTCCTTTTTCCTGGCTGGCTTCTAAAGCCTGCAGACATGTTTCGCATAGCTTTCCATCTTAGCATGGTGTTCACAACTCTGACACCACTTCCCTTCAGAAGTATTTCACATTATGGTAGCAGTCGTTTTTAGACTCTCTTTACTGATTGAAACTATACGTTCCTAGATATAAACAAAGTAAGTCAGGTTTACTTATACATTATTCATCGCATATCTCTCTATTTGTTTAACCTGACAATACATGTATTTCGATTTTGTTTTGGACAATTAACGTAGTCTTTTAACATAGTCTTTCCTTCAGTAATTATGTTTGTAATTTTCACCCTCATTTATGTATCATGTTTCTTATGTTCCTCTTAAATGTATCTTTGAGAAACCGTCTCTATGAGAAAAAATGTATATGTCAGTAAATTCAACTTTCTTAATTATTACCATTTCAATCCGACCTTATGTGTACTCAAGAAAACAGAGCACACAAAACGGCGACCACCTGTTTGGAAAGACCACAAACACATGGTCGCTACAAAAACGTAAAAATAGAATATTAAATATTCTTATTTTTCAGGTCTCTACTTATGCGATGTCAGAATATGCAATTTCCAGTACATATCTAATGACATTGATAATATTGAGACCATGCTTAAATTGTTAAAATACTTTATATATTTCATGCTTCATGCAAGGAAAAAGCCTTCCACATACATTACAACACAAATCCTAAGAACCACACACTTAACGCATCCAGACCTATCATTTTACCTACCAGCATATGCAATGAATACATTTACAGCACTCTATCAAAATTTGGGTTCTGTACAATACAGACCACAAACCATCAAAAATCTTATTAGCAAACCTAAGCATATTGACACCCCATCTACACCACAATCTAGCGTTTATGCCATTCCACGCAACCCATGCAGCAATTATTACACCAGAGAAACATAAAATGCACTGGACAAACTCAGTGATGATAAAACGCTTTTGTTGCTCATATGATTGATTTTGACCATGAATTTGACAATAATAAAAAATATCAATAAATTACATCACAGATTTCTTATTGAAGCTGCTCTCATCATTGATTCCAACCACAAAAGAATGGGTTTTATCCAGATTACACCCATTCTATCGAAACAGATCACCAAAGAAAATTTTGTTAATTTTGAAACCAGCTATTTCTCCCTTACAAACTCCTGATTTTCATCATCCTCACTCGGATTTTCCTTGCCCTTAATAATGTTACATCTGTCACAACTCCCTATCCTCCTCTCCTCTATCAAAACATCTAGATATGAATCGTGACCCAGGTTTTTTTCTCCCCATGACCAACCCACTTGATTTTGACCTTCCTATTATTTCCCACCCTTGATGGTGACTATCTCTATTTCAACTGATCTACCTAATTCTCTTTTCCTTTCGTCCCCCACCACCCTCATCCCCATTACTCTCCTTCTCATATTTATCTCTGTATAAATAGATATCAAATTTACTATTGCTTCACTCATGATGAAGCTTCTATTCAAATAAAGAAACAAAGTATTAATCTACAGCATGGCATATTTTGGGATACACGTCCCGACGGTGCAAATTGATTGTTTACAGGTCGGTTATCTTTGATTTTTGGCAAATTGTAAAGATGTGAGTCGTTATTTTTCTTGCATTCCTGAAGATAAATGTTCGCCTGTATAAGTAAAACTTTGTACAATTCAAACTTTGTTTGGTTGTATAGCTGCAATGAGGAAACGGTCGTAGAAAATTGAATTTTGCCACAAAACAATGTGATTGACTGAATTGTGCATAGGTGTTCTATCTCGCACATGTGCACTGTTATTATTTTTAAAAATATTGGAGAGCTAACTTCTAGATTATATGAAGAGGGGAGGGGGTAACTCTGCACACCGACAAACGTTCACAAAAGAGTGGCGACAAAAGGTGGAATCCACATTATCTCTACACTTTTTGTTAATTTAGTTTAGCTAATTCTAAGATATCAGGGGGGGGGGGGGCTCCTGGGGCTAACATTTGATTTCATTGTATCCAGATTGTATTTGTGCCTCAAATACAATTTTTTTTTCTTCCCCCAAATTTTCAAACCTTGAGTAAGTAAAGCATTGGGGAATAATGTTGTTTTTTCTCTATGGACTACTTAACTATATTATAGTTACCTTTTCTTGTGATCTTTAATTGGTTTTGTTAGATACCAGGATCAAAATTGTTTGTTACTTGTGGTGTATCACTAGGAGGTAGATTGTTCTCATCCCGTCAGCCATGACTAGATTGAAGTCTTAATTTATGTTATTCTTAGTTATTATCACCTGTAGTCCACACGCACATATGGCATAATGGTTAAAGGTGTTAGTTAATTTTGTGGCCTTAAAGGGCCGAAAAAAAATAAGACAACAATGAGATAATTAAGAAGAGTATGTATTTACAGAAAGTACAGAAGTAATGGGTTGTCAGAGATTGCTTCTGGGTTCGTTCTAGCTAGTCTCTCTGTTACCACAACTATTCATAGTGTCAGGATGGGTACATGAAGTGACAAAATAGGGTAGATTATCATTTTTTTTCAGTATTTACTATATAGAGCATAGTCCCGAAGTTATGTCATAGATTTTCCAAACACCAAGTATGTATATTTTAGTTCAGTTAATTCTTGAAGATCAAGGTACCCCTTTTGTGGATAACACTTGATTTCTTTATGAGTTATACTATGGGTTTTTCTTCTTTTCCCACTTCTCAAACCTTGAGTAAGCAGATCAATTAGGTTTCAAGGACCCCAAGAAATAAGCAAATTGAATGGAACGAATGCGGGTCTACACTGGTTGATCTTCGCGCACGCACATGGCATCTGTAAAAAAAAAACGGATAATAAACCTGAGTTGTTTGTTTTTTTGTCACAAAGTTGATTTTTAATGCAGGGAAAGATTTATTTTAAGAAAAGAGGGGGTATATTAAATATTTATTTTTTAATGTAGGGTGCGTTTTTTTTTAGTTTTTATCTACAAAACCTTTTAATAGACAAACGAAACATCACAGAGATCGTGTCCCTAACGTTTGAAATTATTATTTTCAAATTACTTCATTCTCTACGATTTTCTGATTTATATTTAAATCATTATAATTCTAAGAAATATATACATATTTTTCTTTTAAAGATTACCGCTTATCAAGGCCCAAAGGCCACCCGAGGATAAGGGTTGTTGAGTTTAACAGGTAGACGGTGAAACACCGAGGAGATTAGTAACGATGGTTTAAACTGGTCAGAAAGTGACTATTTAAGAGGACGGCTCAACAAGAATTTGTTTACATTGGACTTGAAAACAGCAATGTTATAGTCAGCCGGGAAGCAGCCCCATGGTACTGTGTTTCACAAATGGGTGGTTCTAGGAAAGAAACTTTGCCCATGGAAGTTCTGCTTAGTTCTAGGTACACAGAAGGAGAAAGAGAATTTATTGGCAGTGCTTTATTTATTGACAGTGATTTATTAAATGTGAATTTATTCACTGAGCTTCAATCTATGCACCTGCCATGAAAATAACGATAGAGCAGAGAAATAGTTTTTTTCTTGTGGGCTTAGTTTTGCCAGATTTCAGGACCAGAATTGGGCTGGGCTGGTGGAGTATCCAGCTTAGTGTCGTTACTTGTGATAATGTTGGGTTAATGTTGTTACTTGGGTTAATGTTGAGATCATGTTGTTACTTGGGATAATGTTGGGTTAATGTTGTTACTTGGGTTAATGTTGAGATCATGTTGTTACTTGGGATAATGTTGGGTTAATGTTGTTACTTGGGTTAATGTTGAGATCATGTTGTTGCTTGGGATAATGTTGGCATACTGTTGTTACTTGGGTTAATGTTAAGATCATGTTGTTGCTTGGGATAATGTTGGCATACTGTTGTTACTTGGGATAATGTTGGGATAATGTTGTTACTCGAGTTAATGTTGAGATCATGTTGTTACTTGTGATAATGTTGGGATAATGTTGTTACTTGAGATAATGTTGGGATACTGTTGTTACTTGAAATAATGTACTTGTGCATCTACTACATATAGAGAAGCAGTTTACAATTAAAAATTGGAGAAAACGTTTAAAATATAAATAAAGTGTTGTTTGCTGCAGAATTATCTGAGTTACCTTTCTTGGACTGATATCCAAATTATCTCTGAAATTTATTCTGCGCAATTTTAGAGTATGCGCTCTCCTGTCCAGAAATTAAGAAAACTCGTTCCGTGCATGCACGAGATTTAGAATGAAATCTTAGTCTCCTTTTGGCTTGTCTTTAAAAGCTATTGTTCATGCATATATCACTATCTACAACTCCCGGCAACATATGTTCTTTATCAATTGTATTTGGAACAATAATGTATTTCTTTTTTAGTACTAATGTCTGTTATTTTTTCCTTTGTGTATTACATGTACCACATTGCATGTATCCATCACCCTTTTTACGTTTGTTTTTGAAAAACTGGTTATCTGTGAATAAATGTGTATGTATGTAAATCCGACTTTTTATTCTCTATTGTTCCTTTCTCTTTCTTCTGACACTTATGTGTTATCCACGATAATACAACACACAAAATAGCGGCCTCATGCTTGGGAAAGATATACCTGAATACATGGTCGCTAAAAACACAATGTCTAGGATATAAAATATTCCTTTGCTTTTAGTGGAAGCAAAAATGATATGAAAATGATACGATGGATGTGTATTGTAAGTCTTAAAGACAGTCTTAGATCTGATGACCTCAGAGAAAGATTAAATCTGAGCAGTATAGGGAGATGTGTGCAGGACAGAAGACTTTGTTGGTTTGGTCATGTTGAAAGAATGGATGAGAGTTCTTGGGTTAGTAGATGTAGAACAATTGAAGTGGCAGGTTCAGTTAACAGGGGAAGGCCAAGTAAAATGGGGGGGGGGTGACAAGAATAGACTTAAGAAAGAGAGATAAATAAAGACCTGGGCAGAGGTAGGTTAATTTGGGAGTCAAATTCTAAAAGATGTCCAACATGTGCCAACATGTAAAACGGATGTTAAAATGATGATGATGATGATGATGATGATGATGATGATGATGATGATGATGATGATGATGATGATGATGCCTAGGTTTTCATCTTAATTAATTTAAATTGTTAAACAAACATTTTTTTAAAAACTTTTATTCACCCCAAACAAGGTACATTGCCACTGAGAAATAAGGAGCTACAGTGAATTAGGGGCAATATTAATAGGAGCATCCTAAGTGGGGAGTTGTGCAGTGAGATGTTTGTTCACAATGCACTGAAATTTCTGCATGTTGGTACAGTCGGGAATACAGGGAACAGGGAGGGAATTCCAAAGGCAAGAAGTTATTAGAGTAGAAAGCTTTCTGACATCTAAAATGAAGGGGTGGGATTTTGCTGCTTATCGGGCTGGTCAGGGGTATATACGTTGAGGGAGCACAAGTGCAGCAAGCTCATCGGAGCACGTTGAAGTACTTGTAAAACAAGCAGAGGGGCACAACATTATGGTGATGGGACAGGGGCTGGATCTTGGTAGACAGTGTGGGACCTATTAGGTTAGAGGCTCTTTTTTGGACCCTGTCTAAGAGGAAAACGACTAGTGGTTCGTGCACCAGCCCAGAAGCCACAACAATACTCCATGCATGGCCGGATAGTGGCTTTGTGGAGATATAGGATACTGGCAGGTGTGAGAAGTTTCTTTAGCTCGGTAGAAAGAGCCTACCTTCTTTACAGCAGACTCGGCAGTATATTCTATGTATTTGTTCCAATTCATGTTACCTTTGAATGTTAGGTCGAAGAGTTTGTATGTTGGACTCTCTAGAAGGGTGCTATCAGCCATGGCAATCGGTGGTTGAAAAGGTTTATTATAATTGTTAAAGTAAAAGTGATTAATCTGATGTCACTATGGTAAACAATTCCGACTTTATCTATTTTAAAATGTTTTGTTCCCAAATCAAATTATGTCGATGTGGCGATGAGACAGGGGCTGGAAATTGATAGACAGTGTGGGACCTATTAGATTAGGCAACAATACTCCATGCAAATCCATGCAAGGGCGAATGGTGGCTTTGTAGAGATGTAGGATACTGGCAGGTGTGAGGAGTTTTCTAGCTGGGTAGAGGGAGGCCACCTTCTTTGCAGCAGACTTGACAGTATCTTCTATGTGTTTGTTTCAATTCATGTTACCTGTTAATGTTAAGATGAGGAGTATGAATTATTTGATCTTTTATATTTCATACTTTTTATTCAAATTAAATGTTCATTTTTGTTTTTAAAATTGTTACATTCCATTATGACTTGCTTACTTGCCTATTTGGCATAATGGTTAAGGTTTTTGCTAATGGGCCAGGAGACGGGGTTCAATCCTCAGTCAAGTCATACCAAAGAATTAAAAAATAGCACTTGATGCCTCCTTGTTAAACACTTAGCATTCTAAGGTGAGTGGAGCAATCCAGGGAAAAGGGTGGTGGTCTCCCCTACATCTCAGTGTAGTAGCCAATGAAAAGGGAGCTTTCGGGTCGCCCTCAACTGTAATCAATCCATCCAGTTTTTTTTGTTTTTTGTTTTTTTACTAACGAGTCACTGCTCATTAAGGCCTAAAGGCCACTCGAGGACAAGGATTAATGGTTTGTGTTAGGTGGATTGTCAGACAAACACCTTGAAGATTGCAGACCATGGTTGGATCTGGGCTGAAATTGATTACTTAATGAGACAGCTCAACAAGAATTTGTTAACATTGGACTTGAAAACGACCAGGTAATAGTCAACTGAGAAGCAGCCTCGTGATATTGCGTTTCACAGACAGACAGTTCTTGGAAAGAAACTGTGCTCATGGAAGTTCCGATTTGTTTTAGATACACAGAGAAAGAAAGGAAAATTATTTACAGTGATTGTAGCTAGATGTGTTTATGCTGTGAATGCTTTACTGGGGGAACCAGAGATTGGAGCTCAGTCGAGCATCTACCATGAAAATAACGATAGAGTAAGAAAAGACTAGCAACGTCTGTTCTGTGAGAAAGAGGCTGCAGGGAAGGAAAGAGATTTCGGAGTCAGTTTTGTACTCTGTCAAGGCAGGAGAGAGTTCGCTGAGTGGCACCTTCCCAAATGTGGGAACAGTATTCCATCTTAGGTCGTATCTGGCTCTTATACAGGTAGAGGATTGCATCAGGAGTGAGATACTTCCTGGAGCGGTAAAATGATCGAACCGTTTTACAAGAGATCTTAACAACAGATTTGATGTCAGTCTTCCGCTTCAGATCTGGGATGAACATCAGTCCTAGAAACTTATCAAAACAGGGGGCCTCCTCAAGGGGAGCTCCATCTATTTCAAAGTGAGGATCAGAGCATTGGTTGCAAAATGATAGAAGCTTAGTTTTAGATGTATTCAAAGTAACCAGTCAATTTTTTCCCTGTTGCACAACGTGCTCCAGGTTAGAAAAGAGAGAATCAGAAAGATCTTTATCATTTATCCTTATCACCGTGCTGCCATAGACATCAACGAATGGTCTTAGAATGTGATTTGGGAAATCATATCAGGTAGAGGGTTGGGCTCAGAATGGATCCTTGAGACACGCCAGCATTGATACAATGTGCTTCAGACTTCTGACCATCAACAACTACTTTTATAAACCTCTGTGTGTGTGTGTGTGTGTGTGTGTGTGCGCGCGCGTTAAATAATGTTCAAAGTTTGTTTGTTTTTGTACAAAACAAATTGTAAAAAAAAGTTCTCTATTGTTTGAGGCACGTAAGCAAAGAAAATATGCTGTGCAATTAACCAACTTTGTAATTCACTCATTATGAATATATGATCTCTTTTGAAGAATATTATTTATAATAGGTTGTATTTGATCGTATATTTTAATAACTTCTTCTTCAGAATGTGCGGATGTTGGGAAATAGCATTTTATTCCCATTAGCTTCGCGTGTTTCTTTTCGTCCGCATCGGGAAATAAGTTTGCGAGTTAAATCGATTATCTCCCTTGGTTTGGTTATCTCCCTTAGTTTTTGACGTAAAAATATTTCTCTTTCCTACGAAAAGCCAAACAAATAATTTACATCGTCATAAAAATATTTAACTGTGCAATCTTTCATTTATTTAAATATCGCCTTTTTTTTCTTTTTTTTTTCAAAAAAAAAAACAGAAACAAAGAAGTAAAAAATTAACAAAGTAAGTATGAAACTTCACGATTCACACGATTGTTTGTTTTTCGGTTCCTACGCGTTTATTTATTTTTTTTTTAAATATGATTTCAGTTTTCTTGTAGAAATTAATTAATTTTTTTAATCTAATAACAGAAAAAAAAATAACCTCAACTTCAATGTCTTTTTTATTTTTTTAATAAGAGAATTCTCAGATCGCAATTTAATGAACTATTTAAGTTCAACAGTGTCGCGATCGAAAAATACTATTTTCCTTTGATCTAGGAGCACAAATGAACCATAATACTTGACTTTGACTTGACTATTTAAACTTAGGTACTTTTTTACATTGGGACCCGCGCTAACTTTAACCATGACCCTAACCCTACTGTTAACCCTAACCCTAACGACGGGGTCAATGTCCCAATGTAAAATAGCACCTTCAATTCTAGCCAGAAATCAATTTCTTCCCGCCAATTTAAAGGATTCAAAATCACTTTCGAATGTCAAAAGCTACAACGTAAATACCGTATGCCCCATCCATTATCTTTTCACTTGCCTCCCCACGAGGGCAGAGTTGTACACAAGGTCGATTTTTAATTTGGAGAAAATCTAGCTCCCTAAAAAGAGGCACTCTGGATCGGGACAAAATTTTTAGCTTGCCTCAGTCGAGAAGGATTTCTCTTTCACTGACCAAAAGTCCAGTTCCTGTCTGTTTGTTCACGAACTCCTAAGGTTTTCGATATCGATCCCCATAACCATATATATTTTCTGAAATTACATTACGCAGTGTACTTTGATAGGATAAGTACATTTCAGTTTGATCATGGGGGGGGGGGGATAATATCTGGGGGAGTGAGGAGTTTGCGTTCACGCCGGACTTCCATGGAAAGAGAAAAAAAAAGTAATCCGGTGTTATCGGCTGCAGGGGGACACATGGTTTCTTATTCTACACAGGGCAACGTTTTCCTGCTTGCTAATAAATAAATAAAATATCAAGTTGATTTCTTCGAGGGGTGCGAAATTCGAAAGTCTTCAAGTTTTAAAGTTTACACTGTCGAATCGAAAGTGATTTATTTTTTTAACCGCCAATGTCAAGTATTATGGTTCCATTGTGCTCATAAACCAAATTGGGTAATCATGTAGTTTCCCGACCCATGTCATTTTATTGGAAAGATAATATGCAGTAGCTTAAAAATTGTATTTTTTTAGATTATGACATGCTGAACGTATTGGCATTAAAATAAATAAATTTAGTATTACGTATGGAATAGGAAAAAAGCACTTTTAAAATTAGCAAATTGGCATAAATCTGAGATGGACGTTCTGTAAGTCAGTTGATCTAAAACTTGGAACAGAGACTGGTTAAAATTACGCGATCCGTTTCAAGTTTTAGATTGTCGGCTAATTTACTAATTTATGATGTTATTTTTCCTATTTCATACGTAATACCAAATTGCTTTTAACACCAATACGTTCAGCATGTCATAATCTTTTTTTAAAAATACAATTTTTAGCTACTGCATATCTCCTTTCCGATAAAACTACATGGGTCGGGAAAGTACACGATTACCTCAAATAGAAACAGTATTTTTCGACTGTGTCTCTATTCTACCATTGAACTTTTTATTCAATATTTTGTTAAATATTGTTTTAAAAATCTCATAAAATAAATGTTAATGTTTGCTATCTTGTCACAACTCAAGATAAGGGTTATTAGGTTGGACAGGTACATGGTAAGACACCGAGGGGATTTGTAATGATGGTTGTAACTGGTAGAGAAATTGATTGTTTAAGAGGACGACTCAGCAAGAATTTGTTTACATTGGACTTGAAAACGGAAATGTTATAGTCAGCCGAGAAGCAGCCCCCCTGGTACTTTGTTCCACAGACGGGCAGTTCTAGGAAAGAAACTCTGCTAATGGAAGTTCTAGGTGCACAGATGGAGAAAGGTGATTTATTAACAGTGGCTGTAGCTAGACAAGTTTTTGTTGTGAATGTTTTACAGGCGAGAGGTGGCCATAGAATGAAGCTCAGTCGAGCACCTGCTATTAAAGTAACCGTAGAGTAGAGAAAGACTAACAACGTCTCTTCTGTGAGAAAGAGGCTGTAGGGTGGAGAACGGGACATCACCCACTAGATTTCGGAGTCGGTTTTGCATTCTGTCAAGACAGGAAAGGGTGTTCTGAGCTGCACCTCCCCAGATGTGGCAACAGTCGTGGCCGTCGTAAAATAAACTAGCTACAGTGGCCACGCAACAGTACTCCATGTTAGGACATATTTGACTCTCATACTTTTTGGAGCGATAGAATGATCCACCCATTTTCCAGCGATCTTGGCAACGGATTTGATGTAAGTCTTTAATTTTGGTCTGGAGACTGAAATATATTTGATTATAAATACATTTTTATCAGAAAATTTAATACTTTTTTTTATTAATATTATTATTATTATTATTATTATTATTATTATCATTATTATTATTATTATTATCATTATCATCATCATAATCTTTTTTAACTATTTATTTTATTTTAAATTTCATGAATTCACTTGAAGTTCATAAAATTATTCACTTGATGCCAGGTCGATTATAGTTCCTATAAAAAAATGCATTTTACATCTGAACGTAAAAAATACAATTTTGGCTAGAAACAAAGTGTAGTATCTGTTTTGATGCTACACTTAGTCTTTTCTGTCCTCAGTCAATGAAGGAGAAATCCTTATAGATTGAGGTAATTTTTATTTTTGTTCCAATTCAGAATACCTCTTTGTGGGGGGACCTGAATTTTCATCACACTAAAAACCGACCTTGTGTCTAACTTTGCCCTCGTGGGGAGGCAAATAAATAGGAACTAACTGAACTCATGATCTCTATATTAATCAAATTTCGAGACAACCTCCAGTGTCTGTGTATTAGTCGTGAAAACGTAACTTTTATAATTATACATTGAATTATTATTGTTTTTCATTTACTATTAATCGAATGGTAACATTCTACCCTTACAGCATATGCTAGTTCACTTAAAAAAACAAAAATATAAGATTTTGTCTTTTTTAGGCGATTACATGTAAACAACCTGAAAAATTTAATAAAAAATTACTTTAGAATTTAAAGTGGGAGATCAGATTCGCATATAAATTGAATGCAGAATGATAACCCAATTCTGGGTCACCCACCTCCTCACCAGATAGCACGTTTAAGCACATAACCAAATATTTCTTTCAAGGGAGATAAATTTTGTTTGTATGTTTTTTTATGCTAAAAAAATGAACATGTAAAAAAAAAAATTACTTTTCATTACTTAAAAAGTAGGTATTATAGTAAAGATGGAGCCTTACACCCAATGCTAATTCATAATTGTAATAATGTTAAAAGTCATAACACTACCATGAACGCTAAGTCAGAGTGGCAATACGGAAAATAAAAAATAAAAAATTTTAATTTAAAAAGATGGAAAAAATGCATGCGACTTGGGTGTAACAAGATGTTAAAAGTCAATTGATAGTTTTACGGACAGTTAAAATTCAATTACCTGACTTATTGACGTAATTTTGTGATTGTTTACAAAATCCGACTTTTGGGTAACAAGAAAGTAATATAACAGAGTAATAAAAAAAATAAAAAAAAAAAACAAAGACAAGAAAATGAGCAAATAATAAAAGGAGAGATCCCGGTGGTGATTCAATCCAGTTTTATCAACATTCCAAATTTTATTTTAATTTTTATATCTCAAAACAAAGTTATGTTAACAATTTAAATTAAAAAAAAACAACATAAGTTTAATTTAAACAATAAAATGAAAGCATGAGAGTGGTCACGCCATAAAGGGCAGTTTCTTAAAAAAAAAACACTGTTTGGAACAATAAACGATAAAAATGATTATTCCTGAGAAATGGACGAAAATTGAGTTCAGTCACTAACCAAGAATCTTCTATTATATAAAGGGCAGTTGTCTGTGTGTGAACATCCAGCTAAAAGTCAAACACTACAAAACAAACACCAACCGTGGCACAGTAGATATAGTACTAAGTAAAATTCAGTTCTGAGTGATAGTCATATGAAGGTTAAAGGTATAATCCTCGGTGCAGGTGATACAAAGAAATGTGAATTACTAAAGACTTCTCCCAGTCATGGCTGATAGAATGAGAGCATGTTACTCCCCATGGATTAAATAAAAGGTTCCATTCGAAATTCCGTTCAGATTCTTGAGTTCGACAGAAATATTCCTGAGTTCTAAATCATACACCTGAAGAAGGCAAGAGGTTACAGCGGGCGAAACGTTGTGAGAATAACACTCAAGATGAGAATAGTAGTTCGAATAATCCAAATTATACAAACACCCACAAAGTTTGTATATTCTTGATCAGCGTTGTTCTGGTGAATAATATCTAAAATTTAGAAAAAATATACCCATTTTTGGGGGGTCAACTGGGTCAGGTTTCAAACGAAAAGAAATATTCTTGACGCCTTCAGTTAGACCAAGAATTTCCTAAGTTGGGAACTTCATTTTTTTTTTTTGTTAAAACCTATCTTGGTTTTAATACCTTTTTTTTTTCTTAAAAGGATTCCTTATTAAGAGCCTCTCTGAGAATCTTTTCTCAAATGGGAGTAATTATACATCACTTGGCTTAACGACAGAGCCCCAATAAAAACGTCCTCTCTGATGAGAATTATCCAGAACTAGCAGTTTAAATTAGGTGCCAAAGTCACTAGAAAAGAGGGAAATCCCTCTCAACTAATGAGGTCACAGCATTCTTTCACTTCTCCTAGAACTGCTAAACCACCGTCACTCATGCCAGCATGAAAAACCATGCCCCACGGAATATAAAGACAATGATGATAATGGTGGTGGAAATGAGGGCAACTAACAGTGTCAAGAATGTTGAAACCCCCAACACCGACACCGCTACTAGTCACAAAAATAAAATTTCTCAAAATGTGCATACTCCAGAGAGCTTCGTCACATGCTTTAGAATCTTTCAGCTATCAGGAGCAGTATACTTGTGGCAAAGTTCGCTTTGGCTGAAGGGGTATATCTTGGGACCGGCATCAATATGGCACCATGGCTTTGGACGGCTGGACGATCTTTGCCGGACTTTTGTGACAACGGGACAATGTCTGACAACATGTGCACTGTTTCATCTTGTTATGGCCAGTGAGCAATCATCGTCTGACGATAGTCACTGTCGTCTGCTTCTGGGACTGGCTAGCCGGCTGTTTGGTCGGGACCATCGTGCTGCAAATCAAACATTATGTAATAATGGAACAAACCATTTTACTTTTTATATAAAAATATGATTTATTATATTGAAAATGGGAATTCAGAAGTCTATGACTAGACTCCAAACGTTAAATAAAACAAAAAAAAACACAGTTCGGTTCAACTCCTGTAGAAGCACAAAACCCTCTGTGTAACTTCGAGCTCCAATGAACGAAAATAATTCGGCTCACCGCAGAATCTCACTTGACACTCACTCTCCCATTCTCCTGATTTTCTTCTTTTTTCATTAGCAGATTTTCCCTCAGTTAATTCCGCTTAACCAATCAGAAAATCCGCTGGCTCACTATTTGTCGTCAAAGCGAATCGACATATTATTGTGCAGCAACCAGTAGATTTGTTACTTCGAGGTTGCGAGTTCAATCCTCACTAGAAAACTAGTAAGCCAAAACTTATTTCCATTTCCATCTGCAAGCCAGGCAAAGACGGACCCTCTTACTGCGGTGATGAAGTAAGTCCGGGCCATCTCCACCGCTCGATTCTGGCTCATGATCATCAATTCCGCCACATATATTTTGAAAAGAAACATCTCAGAGCGCGCGACAAACACGTCTTCCTCATTCGGATTTCAAACCAGTCTCTCAATTTTCAATCTCTTTACCAGAGAGAGAGAGAAGGAGGGAGAAACGGAGGGATAGAGAAAGAGAGAGAGGGAATACAGCCATCATCAGTGTTTCCACAAATTTCGGTGACAGGTTTTCTTTGACCTTTTGAACCTGGCTGGTGTCTCCAGCATTGTTTGTACAGTGAATCCACTTCATTTGCAACTCAAGTCTGGTGCAAGGGTTACGAATATAACGGGAAGCACTTAGCTCCTCAAAAGATTACGCATTGTGCCACATACTATTATCAATGCTTATCTGGTCGACATCCTCTTGATATTAAAATCTTCTTTATATGTTCTTTTTTACATAGCTGGAGCTGTCCAAGCCACATCATTCGCTTTTTTCAAACAATGCTGCCAATGGATCTGTTAATTTTAATCTTGATGTCAACGTTTATCACAATTTTATTTGAATTTCCTTTCTTTTTTTTTCTTTTTTTTTCAGATGTTCCAACATCAAAATTTGAACTCATGTATAAATCAAATTTGAACATGGAATACAAGTAAATAGAAAATACATAACCATAAAGATGCAAGAAGGGAAGAAACTTAAGTGCATTGTAATAGATAATATACGCACTTCGTTGGTTTGGAAGAGTTGAATAATTTTCAAAATAGCAAATGTGGTGTAATGTGTGGCTTATATGACATCAGAAAAAGCCATACAAGAAAACTAGTTGAATTCCCATTGAAAAAATCAAGAGACAAAACGTATTCACATTAACAAATAAGAATTTGCATTAATTTTTAAAGTTTTGTGTTTGCCTTGTTTTCCCTGTTTTGCAAATTAATCTACAATCCACAAACCCATGTCAGAAAAGAAGCTGTGTGATATACGCAGATATACACAAAAGAGAAATCATATTATTTTAACATGACCGACTCTTCGTCGTCACTGAAATCAACAAATGTCAAAGGTTTGGTTGAGCCGAACCAAACAAACAATGATAGAAAAACTTATTCTTGCAATATGTGTGCCTCTTCGTTTGAAGAGCATTCGGCATTAGTGGAGCACATGCGAAAACATACTGGAGAGAAACCTTTTTCTTGTGAAGTATCTGGCTCTTCTTTTGCACAGGGTTCACATTTGTGGAAGCGCAAACGAACGCGCACTGGAAAGAAATCGTATTCTTGTGATGTGTGTGGACTTTCTTTTCCATTGAAGTCTCAGTTTGTGACCCATTTGCGAAAACACACTGGAGTGAAACCACATTCCTGTGAGATGTGTGGCTCTTCATTTTCACTCAAGTCAACATTAATTGACCATGTGCGAACACATACAGGAGAGAAACCTTACATTTGTGAGAAATGTGGCATCTCTTTTTCACAAAGGTCAAGTTTGTTGGTACATAAAAGGACTCACACTGGAGAGAAACCATATTCTTGTGAGCTGTGTAGCTCTTCTTTTTCAAGGAAGTCGACTCTAGTTGACCATATGCGGACACATACTGGAGATAAACCATATTCTTGTGACCTATGCGGTTTTTCTTTTTCACAAAGGTCACATTTGCTGGTTCATAAAAGAGTACATACTGGAGAGAAACCAAATTCTTGTGAACTGTGTGGTTTTTCTTTTTCACGTAGTTCACATTTATTAATACATAAGAGGATGCACACTGGAGACAAGCCATATTCTTGTAAAGTGTGTAGTGCTTCATTTGCAGCCAAGGCTTATTTAAAACGGCATCTACAAACACATAATCAACATGAAAAATAAGCTTGTGACTTTCATCATCATCATCATCAGGGTTTTTTTTTCACTCCTGGAGGAGGAGCCCCTCCCTGGTTTCCGTTCACCTTATTGGTGACTGTCATTCAGCGTTTTTTTGCCATAGCCGCCACGCTAGGCACTGCAAGTCGGCGACGCCATTTGCCCATAGCTAGGTGTCCACATACAGCACCTGGTATTCCCAAATGGTCACCCATCTAGTACTGACCAGGCTCAACGTCACTTGTGCTTTATCTTTATAAAAATCAGAATTTAGTTGTCATTTGATTAGTTATCCCAAACAAAAATTTTGTTTTTATTCTGACTATAAATTTTTTTAATGAGAACATATAAATCTTTGCAATACATAAACAGATGAAGCTGGATTTATTCTTTTAATAATAAATTAATACAAAACTCAGATTTGAACCATGTCAAAACAGACGGAAACACAATTTGATAAAAGGGTAAAGATATATTTAGGGTTTCATTCACTAAAATTTTCAACTTGAATCATTTTGTGAAAGACAACTTAAAACTCTATATTAATCCCACCATATGAACAAGTGACCCAAATTTGAAAAACGCTAATATTTGTTTTACGTAAAAAATAAATTGACCATCACCGAAAATAGTAACCTAACTTAAAGTAGCCTGAAAAAAAAAACAGTTAATGACATAAGAGAATGAATTGTACATCTATAAGAAATATGTTAGATTTTGTTTACGTCTAAATTTTTATCAAATAATCCAAAAAAATAAGTGAGATATCACAAGTTTGAATTGGAGGGAATTTCACTATATTTACCCATTTTCTCACTCTAAACTAAGCTGGATTGTGACACCTAATTTGATGGCATAATCAATAGGACATAATTTATTTTGTGATTTGCAAACGAAAAACAATGCAGAAATATTTTCAGTTTTGTTTCATATTGTAGCAATATTTAGATACTAATGTGCAAAAATAGTGCTAAAAACGGTATTTTCCACATAGGTTAAATTAAAAAAGAATTTTTAAAATTCCATTAAAAGTTAAAATTTAGAGTTAAAGCAACATGTCAAGATATGACGTCATGGACAGGAATTTCGAAATGAGATGTGGTGAAGAAGAGAGAAAGATTTTCTTTGGCCTGTGAGCTGACTGTGTTCGGACGCTTTTTTTTTCAAAGATCTCTTTGTTCGCCTCCTCCCTGAAGGGGCAAAGAGAAGCTCACATGATATGTAAACGAATAAAACTTCAACGGTTGTGTTGAGCAAAAATGTTGGTATTTTTTATTTTGTTATATTATTGTGTGGCACTATCGCTTGCTGGGGGAGTACTCCTGGCTGTTCTGTGGATTTTTCCTTGGGTCGTGTTTGTCACGGCACCAATGTAACACTATCCTGGGGATGGGACCCAATGTAGTGTTATCGCTTGCCGGGGAGTGTAACTTGGAGTGTACGCACTGTGAGGACGTCTTTTGAAAGAATTTTAACGTCCTGGCACGGTACTACCAGATCCCTTGTGGTAAACGATAGACACATCCCCTTCAACGAAGGGTTTTAGGCATCATTAATTCTCTCAAGAGAATGAATTATTTGGGTTGAGGAAACCGTCGTCTTGCTGAAATTTGAATGCTTGTTTAAGAATATCGAAAAACACATTTTTATATATAAAAAATATAAAATCCATTTATTTATTTATTTCAGCTTCCAAAAAAACATATAAAATACAAGCATCGGCTGAGCTGGGCTTCGTACGACCACCACGCATGAAGTCAAAATTCCAACTGATCTTCTCCCTCGCAATGACAAAAGCGAGAAAGAGAGGTTGTAGTCCAACAGTAACAAGAAAGAAATATGAATACATGTCAAACAGAAAGAAACAGAAAGACTACAGTCAATGATGTTATTAATTTACAAGTCCTAAGTTACAAGTTCATTGAGTTCAGCCCCCTCGACCTTTTAGCAGTAACTTGGAGCCCTCAATTGCTTTGACACCGCCAAAGATTTTATAAAAAACTTGTCCCTCTGACGTGGGGCTGACATTCGAAGTGGAGTGTTGTCACACTGCTATTGCAAAAACACCATTGTTTCGATTTTACTCGTCTCCCCACGAGGACAATAAAAGTCAGGCACAAGGCTTTTAAATGTGAGGAACTCCAGCTCCTATAAAAGGGTTACTATACTTGTCACAATTGCAGCAAAGTCTGGTCTGGACAAGGTGAAAGCTATCTGAAAGTAAAATCTTCTTACCAAGATGAAATCTGACTTCTTTTGAGACCATTGTTACATCAGTTTTCGTATATGGAAGTAGCACCTAGACTTTTATCAAACGAAAAGAGAAGAAAATTGATGGTATGTAAACCATAATAAAAGCTGCTTTCAACACTCCTGCGAGGCAGCACCCCACAAGGGGGCAATTACTATAGGAAACAGGGGTGTAAGTTCTCCCCCTTTTTTTATCAAGAAAAAGCAGATTTCTGCTTAAATAACTAAAGCTTTCCATGAATGTGTTCTCCACTTTTTAGTCAAAATCTTCCTTTCTTTGTTAAATGAGAAACTGATTTATGTCAGATCACTAGAGTCTTATGTCCTTATTGTTTTGTCGCTATTTGGTTGGATTTTATTTCTCTTTCTTTTCTTTTCCTGTTTTTTCTCTTCCTCCTCCTGTCGTGTTTTGCCTTCCTTTTCACTCTGATGGCAGTTCTCCCTGAAAACTGAAAATGTTAATTTTGCTGATATCAGCTAATATCTTGAATACGGTGTAACTACTCTCAGGTTTGGTAATATCTCATTTTAAAATCTTCACACTAAACGTGTCACTTTTTGCAGCAGGTTTTCTATTTTTTTTTCATCCGACGAACAGCCAGTCTTTCTTATTTCAGGCCTCACCATGATGTTCTATATTAATGGTCAACTCATGGTGAAACTAGCTGTCTTTGTTACAAAAGTGAGTTATTAAAATATAGGATAGCAAACCGGACAATAAGCGAACACAAAATTGTTTTATAGAAGTGATGGAAGATAGTGATACATGGCAGGGATAAAGACTCTCTTTGGTCCTGTATGCAAGACAAAGCAGATGTCTTTCAAAGGACTTCACTCCTCCCCCCCTCCTCCATGAGGGAAGGGTTGGGGGGAAACTAATACTGTTTGATTTATATTAAAAAAATAAGACTACAAAAAGAATATGAAAACCAAAAACGATAATGTGTGTTGCTATTAGACACAACTGCTATTATGACAATGTGTCGGGGGGCCCTACGAAGGATTTAGGGCGATTAGAGGCGCTAGTATACATTTGGAAGAGTGTACCAAGGAAATTGAGAATTATTGTTTCACATGAGTTGAAAAAGAATCAAGAGTTGTTTTGATTATGGACCAGGTAGAAACACAGAGTGGAAATCCCAGCTGTAACCCGAAGAAAGGTCAGTTAGAATCAGGTATTGTCATGAGTGACAAAATTATCAGTCAAGAAAAATTAAGTACGCAAAAGAATTCTAGTTAAACGAAACCCGAGGTTAAGTGATTGACGTGACTGGCCATTCCCTGGGGGTTGAGCTAAGATAGCCAGCGACCAATAAAAATGCATACTGGCTATAACGAAAAGATTGAATCCGGGCAAGGTCGAGTGACTAGTCTAACTATATAAAATGTTGCGCAAAGCGAATTTAGCAGACAGAGTACAGACAGAGGACTTCTTTCACCACCACCACCACCACCACCCATGTTAGACGGTTGGGGAGAGAATAATACTGTGATGTATGTAAAGAAAAATAAAACAACAAAAATGTATGAAAACCCAAAACTATAATCTATGTTCTTACACACACCTAATACTCTGAGAGACACTATGTTACTGCTTCTATGATAGAGAGAGAGAGAGAAGGATAGACTATATTTGCTACTACTACCAACGTCACAAAATCACGGCAAGTGTCGGCCATCGCATACAATTGAAAAATTGCTGTGTTCAAGATGACTTTTTGAAGTCATGATTTCCATGAAGAAGTCTATGTTACACTATTACTTTGCATACCACCTTTACTTTTCATGCACTGCTTATTTATGTCGCGTTCATTTGTTATTTAAACAAGTTACCTTCAAAAACATTTTTACTACATGGTATGATATAAGAGATGTTAATCTTATATAAAAACTACTACTACAAGCTACATAAAAAATCTGCTTAGTCATTGATTTACAGCAAATATTGGTCTCTGTTTTAAAAAAATAATTTTAAATTGATTTCATCGATTTTAGTATTTAATCTTGATCAATATTTTATTTTTATTAGTCATAAAGGAAGGTGGCGGAGTTCTTACCCTCACAGTCAGAATTCCTAATACTGCCACCCAAATTACCGGATACTGATTTAATAACATATTTTCTTTTTTCGTTATTCACTGGTGAAAAAGAGGGAAAGGAAGGTTTAATTTGTCTTTTTCGGTTTTTTTCTTACCTTTCTTTCGTTGTCTTTAGTTGGCCGATATTCAACTCTAAAGACTGAGGCAGGAAAGAAAAAACAGTTGGTTTTTGTGGTGCAATCGGTTAGTGCCCCGCACTAAGAGGCAGAGGTTGTGAGTTCAAACCTCACCCAGGGCATAATTATTTTTGCTCTGCTTTTGTCCCCAAATGAATGTAAACATTTCAGATTATGATATTAAGCAGATTTTTTATTTTTTATGTAATCTACATAATTTATGGAAATTAGGATCCCTCACGTTACTTACTTAAAGCTAAACGGCCACACTGTCTCGCATGCTTTCTCCAGCATTTTAAATGTGAAATAAAAAAACGCATGCACAGGCTGCTTCACCTTCATCATCATCATTATCATCATCGGGTTAATGTCCATTTTACTAGCATGTATTGGTCGGCTTTTAGAAATTGACTTCCAAACTTAACTCTGGTCAGGTTTCTTTGGAAGTCATTTCCTTAACTGAGGCAAATAAAAAAATGTTATAGGCCAGATGCTCTTCCTGACACCAACCCAGTGAGGTGATGGGGACCAGTGTTTTCTATTGAGACACCATCTCTAGGTGATTACTCACCAAGACTAAAGATCGCTTCACCTGCCCTTTACTGATGTTTGAAAAAAAAACTTTTTTTTTCTTTAAAAGTCGGCGATGTTAATCAAACAAACGATGAGCCTGCTTAAAGTATAAATCCACTGTCGTTTACTGATGTTTTGAAAAAAAATTGTTTTTGTTTTTTGTTTTTTTGTTTGTTTTTCTTTCAAAGTCGGCAACCTTATATACAAAAAGTAGACATTGTATATAAGGCTGCGAATGTTGTATATTGGTTCTGATATAATGATCGCAGGATTTTCTTCATCCATCCGGATGTCTATATCTGTTATACCTAAACAATGTCGTCATTACATGTCGTTCCCTCCTCCTATATAGGAACAATAAGGGACCTCCCTCCCCAAATTTATAGAGATATTAAAAAGTGTGTTCTATATTAAGAAATCCCATTATTTTGAAGGTCTCGATTAAGTCATCTCTCATTCTTCTCTTTAGTAAACTGTAACATTATCATACTGATAAGCGACTTGTAGCGTTTTGCAGGAAGTTCTTCAGTTCAGATGGCCCATATTGATTTCGTTGACAGAAAACAGGTGAGTCTCATTAACATGTAAGCAGACAGCTTCATGGAGAATGACATTCTCTCAACAATGGTGACAGTAGCAGTCGTAAAGATGTCCTTTTTTCTTATTTTCCCCTCTTTGTGGCTAGAATAATAGAACAAATTAAAAAGAACAACAAATAACTCCATTATTTACTCTGGGATTTGGTTTAATTTTTACAGCAAATACATCCACATGAACTGCACATTCCTCTTCCAACCTCCATAGTGGGGTGGAAGCCTTGAAAACAGTGTCCGGTAACTTTGACGCTGAACTCCCAAGAAGTAGAATCGATCTCACTTCTGACACATACTTCCTGTACATGTAGCTCTAACTTGACTTCTAATGGAAAATTCCGTTTCCTTACTTAATCTAACCTCACATGGAATTTTCCGTTTTTAACACTGTCCAATATCGCTATAAAAGTAGTTACACCTAAGGATTCCAACCTTTTAATTTTTAGATCCTTTATTCCTTCTATTAGTTTAGTCACCTTATTTTTGTACACTTAATTTTAATATTACATCCCAATTTTCATGCCTAGCTGCTGGTTCTCACGATTGAATACAGCATTTTATATAATAAATTCTTACACTAACATTCGTATCCTTTGAAATAAAATTTCAAATCATTCAATCAATTATTTTACAGGGTGACCCACCAAAATATGCCACTGATAGAATCGTTAATAAAATTCGCAATCCTTTCTGCAATCCAACCATATTTGATACAAAAAAGCTTCAGTCTATATCTGACTTGTCCATCAACCACGAATGTCCAACAGTCTTTGTTTTATTGCCATCCAATGACTTTAGGTCATCAGAAATGATAATGACTTACATATGAAAAATTAAAGTATTGACCTAATCTTATAATTTTTATATGAATACTTTAGTAATATCTAGATAAATAGCGATTGTAAACATTGGCAAAGCATATTTTTTTGTTTTTGTCATTTTTGACGGAGAGTGTACACTAGTAACCTCCAATCTGGTTTATCCATGATCTGGATTTTCCGATCAGAGTCACTATTGTTTGGCAGGAATAGAGACACTTGAGGACGACCCTTGCTCCACTCACTATAAGGGCACACTCCTTATCAATGAACAAGGATCACTCTCTCAATAGCTTTCCTGCTGCTTGGGTAGACAATTGTTTTGTTTGCATAACAAAAATGGCCATCATATCTCAGTTGTGTTGTCCTCGGTATGACATGGAACTGCATCCGGTGGTGAGATCTAAATGTGGCAGTTTTGGGGGACAGTGAAATCTGTGAATTATGAGTTATCTCTCTTGGACCATTTAGAGATAAGAGTAATCTCCCTTGATTCGGGGTAGACTTTTTAGGTTGAATTTTGATAGAAAGTGAAGCTCTTCAATCTCTAAGACGAAAGTAATTGTGTTGTTGTATTGATGATATAGACAAACGTGGCGAACTTTGACAAAATCAGCCATTTGAGATTTTAAGATCAAAGAACCATCTTTTAATTTCAAAACAAAAATTGACAAGAAGAAAAGATAATGACATAAGTTTTTAATGTTTCGTTGAAAATAACAAAATTGTTTTGAGAAAATATTTGATCCTGAATAGCACTACCGCAATGAGCCCCCCCCCCTTCACACACTCGTAGAGAGCAAATATATATATATATATATATATATATATATATATATATAAGAAGTTTGAAAAAGATTTTTTTTAAATCTTTAAAGAATTGGATTTTTCCTTTAATGTAGCGTTCAAATTCCACCTTTACAAGTATCCCGGGTGACAAGTAAAAGTAGAGTTCCTGTTGTATATCTACTATGAGAAAAAATGTATGGTCAAAATCAGAAATTCAAAATATAGAGGATGAAAAGTAGTTTTAATATGCCTCTGTATTAATGCTCTATTTACAATTTTGAGCATCCACTATTGTATTAGGAATTTCTATGATATCGCTGGATACTATCCTTTAGGATATCCTTAAAAAAATATAATTATAATTTTTTTATAATAAGGTTTGAATAATATACACACAAGTTGTATTATAAAACTACAGTTTTCTTTTTTCCATATTTTTTAGGAATTATTTTCGCAACTCTGCAAGCAATCTTCTCCATAGAGAGTCCAAAATTTTGTTGTGTAGAAATGATTGTTAAATTGAAAATAAGTCATGTCAGTGATAAGTAGGATTATTTCTATTGGGGTGTTGGGAGGAAACAGTAAGTTAATGTTGATCTTTTTTAGGTGTATATGGAGGGGTTAGTTGATGTAATAAGGATCCAAGATTGTTGTATGGTCCATCTCGAGCGCTTTCGATTTTCGAAGATTGAAAGTGATCGAGATCCTTACAATACCATGCTTATCCACTATTCCATAAACTGATTTTCCATTTTGTCTGAAATTTTAATTTCATATTTACTCCCATGACACACACACATCAACTTCTCAAAAACAATGAGTAAGATATGAATTCTGAAACCAAGCACAATTAAGACAACCGACTTTGTACATACAAAGGGCTCGATATCTTTTCAGATCAAGTTTTATGACAATAATAAATTCATTACAAATGTCGTTTCGGTATATTACTTTTTCTTTTTTTAACAAGGCAAGTTGCCACTGCAGACGTGAGGAGCTACTGAGAATTAGGGTAAAATTTTTGGGAGTCATTCTAAATTAGGAGCTGCGCAGCGAGATGCTTGTTCACATTAGTTTTAAATTTCTGCATATCGGTACAGTCGGGGAAACAGGGAACAGGGAGGGAGTTTCAAAAGCCGGCAGCTCAAGGAAAAAAGCTATTGGAATAGAAGGCTCTCCTGCATCTGGAACCGCCACAGTGAATAGATGGGATTTAGCTGATTGTTGAGTGTATTTACAACGAGGGGGCACCAGAGCAACAAGTTCATCGGAGCACATTCCATTGAAGTACTTGTACAACAAGCACAAGGATGCAACATTGTGGCGATGGGACAGGGGCTGGAGCTTGGTGGATAGTGAGGGACCTATTAGATTAGATACTCTTTTTTGGACCTTGTCTAAATGGTGCACTAACCCAGATGTGACAACAATATTCCATGCATGGGCGGATGGTGGCTTTGTAAAGATATAGGATACTGTCAGGTTTGAGCAGTTTTCTAGTTCGGTAGAGGGAGCCCATCTTCTTTGCAGCAGTTTTGGCAATGTCTTCTATGTATTTTTTTCTAATTCATGTCAACTGTAAATTTTAGCCCGAGAAATTTGAATGTTGGATTCTCAGGTAGGGTGTTATTTGCCATGGCAATCAGTTCCCTCCCAACACACACACTTTCACAAAAACGTTCTCACTAACAATTTCAAAATTTAAGACACTTATATAGAAGTAAATCTGACCCAACCTAATAGTTCAATAGAAATCAATTTCACCCCGCTCACACTCCATTTTCCGTTTCATCTTGTCTTTCGCTTGTCTATAATCTTTCTTTATTCATGCGTAATGCTTTCTTCAATGTGAAAACATCTTTTTTTCTCTCTTGACTGTTGCATATGAAGAAGGCATATAAAACACCAGAACGTCACATAGAATGAATAAACCCTTTTTCACATGAAAAGACTTTCTAGTTATCGTTATACCACATATTTATTCCCTGCTTCATTTATTCCAGCTCGTTTGACTCGTTGGTCTAGTGGTCTTCATCAATTCGCTGTTCAGGTATCTTGTAATACATCTTCCTATTACTATCAGGCATGTGTATGCAGTGTGATGATGTATGGAAGGGAAACTTGACCAGGGAGAGTTTAGGACATGCGCTGCATGGAGAGAAGTGATATGAGAATGATCGATGGATGTGTAATGTGAGTCTTAAAGGCAGGTTTAGATCTGATGACCACAGATGGAAGATTAAATCTGAACAGTATAGGGAAATGTGTTCAGAAGAGACTTCGATGGCATGGCCGTCCATTCTTAAAGCCGTCCAATGTATGCCAGCATGTAAAACGGGCGTTAGAGCGAATATGATGATGATGATGATGATTCTAGTAGCTTCTTTCCAAGAACTGCAAGTTTGTGGAACTCTCTTCCTGCTAACTGTTTTTTCAAAACTAAGGTCATAGGCATCTCCTGTCTTTGTGTCAATTACCTTTCGTTCCTTTTAGTTTTTTACATCAAGTGGCTTCATGCCTTGTCTGGAGTGATTTTCATAAAAAAATTTTTTTTAATTTAAACGTTGAAAGAAATGAATGCTTCTTGACATTTTTGTTTTTTTTCATCAATTTTTCCAGCCATCTAACAATTTTTCTCAATATTTAAAATAAAATGTTACGGAAACATTCAAAAGCCATCGCGTGTTGATTTACTATTATCTGAGATTTCGACTTACCAAAGTCATCATCAGGGTCTAGCGGATATCTTGTGAGCAGACATAAATAATTTTCCTTTTCATCCTCTGCGTATTTAAAACTAAACGGAACTGCCATGAGCAAAGTTTCTTTACAAGAACTACCTGTCTGTGAAACATCCCACAGGGCTGCTTCACAGCTGACTACAACACGGTCGTTTTCAAGTCTGATGTTAACAAATTCTTGTTAAACCGTCCTCTTAAATAATCAAATTCTGTCCAGTTTCAACCATCGTTAATAATCCTCACGTGACAAACTCATTAACACTTATTCTCGAGTGGCCTTCAGCCTTGATAAGCGATGACTTGTTAGTACATAAAAAAAAGACATGGACGATTTGGCCATCTAAACACGATTGTCATTGCTTTTTTCAGTGTGTCTTATTAAATGAGCTTTAAAAAAAAAAGTGGTGCAAGATAGAAATCTAGTTTAGGATGTCAGTGCTCACCATTTAGCAATAACCGACTTTCTTTGTGTGAACATATTTGATATTCAAAGTTGAAAATCAGCCTAACAAGTGTTCCGATTATTTTGTCCATATGATGATGTATGTGTGTGCATATATATATATTAGTGATGGGATTTTTCCCAATTCCAATACAATTACCGATTCTGATTCTTTTAAAATTTCTAAATATTTACTTTTTTTTTTTTTAATTTTCAGATTACCGTAAAAACCCATGTAATTTGTGCATATATTTTCGCAAAAGTACACTTGGTGGGGGTGGGGGGGGTCATACATTACATGAATAGATCTTTCTAACTATTCTTTCTCTAACCGTTTCCTCGTCATTGATTGAAAATAGTGATTTGATAAATTCATTATGAGATTTCCATCAACATTTTTCACTCATGCCGTTTTTTCCTATTTATCCATTTGTGCCATTTTTACTGTGCCATTTCTTCCCGTAACATTTTTACCAAATTCGTTATTATGATATATAGATTTTTGTTTTAATGGTAGTTTAAAATGGACTTATAACTTTTGAACAGGGAAACACAATTTAAAGAAACAATTACCAGGATTATTGGGGGGGGGGGGGCTAACGTGATGGGAATAAAATAAATTAAAAGTTTTATGATGATTCAATAAAGACGAGAGATGCCACAATAATACAAGGTACAAAAACCATAATTATTTATATATTCATCAAGGTTTCATCTTTATTTCAAGACTTTCTCAAGATGATGGATTTGAAGAAATAACATAAGTACAATATTTGTAAATATTTGGTGCTTTTGTAACGTGAAAAGAATTTTTTTAAATGAAACATAGTTGTTAAAATTAAAAAAATGTGATGCGATTATGATGTAAAAAAAGAATACTTTTTTGTTTTTGTTTGTTTTTTAATATCGATGTTATAGGCAAATTTTTGTAGGGAATAGGTAGCCTGGATCTAAATTCAAGTTCTGTTCGGTTAGTAGATATTTGCTGATTAAAGGAGATAAATTGTAGAAACCACCATGTCGTTTAATTGTGTTAAAGTTTATAATGAGTGCTGATTCAAGAAATCTTCACGGGGATCTATTTAAAATGAATTTAATGAGTCTGTTAAAAGTTAAAAGAATGATCATATTGTAATGCATGAGAGAATAGTGCATTTAGGGAATTGTTATTTTTTGTATCTGTTTTATGTTCACCAAGCCTTTTTGTTTTTTAGTCTGCATTGAGTTTCACCAACGTATACCTGATAACAATTATTGCATGGGACAGTATACATACCTGCATTAGATGTGGGTTTTTTTTCTCGAAAATGTTTTGTTTTTAATATTTATTTTATAGTTTGTGATGTAGTTTGTATTGTTGGAATTCCTAGTTTATTTAGAATGTTGTACATTATTGTATTATTGGCGTGGGTAGATAAAAGATGTTTGTTTATAAGAGAAGTGGCCGGTGTATATGATTTTTGCTTATTGTTTCTGGAAAATATGTGTAGGGATTTTTTCTTTGCATTTAATATGAAATATGTGGGGTATTGCAATGTTTTAGATGAATTTATGATGTATTTGAATTCTTTGTCTAGATATTGTGGACTACAAATTCTGAAAGCACGTAGAAAGAAACCGATTATCATGGCTGTTTTGATTTTGTTATTATGGTTTGAGTAAAAATGTATGTAGTCATTTTTGTGTATGGTTTTGCGATGCACTTTGAAGGTTAGATTATTGTTGGATTTTATTATAAGTATGTCCAGAAATGGTATTGAGTTATTTTTATCCGTTTCATAGGTAAACTTTATGGAGGGTTCTGACTGTTTAATTTGTTTTTAAGATTTTCAATTTGTGTGGTTTCAGGAAGAAAAATTAAAATGTCAATATATCTAAAGTAATCAGTGTTTAGGGGTAATCTAAATTTGAATGGGCCAGATTCTAGGAATTCTAAGAACAAGCAGGCTAGTACTCCACTAAGAGGGTTACCCATAGGGAGTCCGAAATTTTGCTTGTAGAAATTATTGTTAAATTGAAAATAAGTCATGTCAGTGATGAGTCGGATTATTTCTATTGGATTGTTGGGAGGAAACAGTGAGTTAATGTTGATCTTTTTTAGGTGTATATAGAGTAAATTTAAACATTTAATGGGGACATTAGTATATAAAGATATTATGTCTAATCTGTGTGTAGTTTTGTTTTTTACATTACTGTTTTTTTAAATTTTGTTTAATAAGTCTCCAGAGACTTGTAGTCAGACTTTCAAGGTTCATTTTTATTTTTCTACTCTAATTTTTATTTGATTTTTTGACGATCTACTTTAGAATGATATCTTTAGGAAAAAAATGTGTTTTACTAGCTCTGTCTGTATTAAAACATGGCGCTGATTTATGAAAGTAAACAGTAACTCATTTCATTAACTTGCATTAATATTTATTTTTATTTTTCTGATGTTTTGGATCTTGGCCTTTCCTTCTGGTGAGTCACACTCATTGAAAATCCAAGATATATAACTCTGTATTTTGTTTGTCTGAGTGATGATGAAACGAACTACAAAGAATGCAGTCTCTTCAAGAACGAATAAAGACATGCTCACTGGAATCTAATTTTTTTATTTTTATTGGAGGATCAGGTTTTCCACGAGTTGTTTTACTCTTTCATGCTAATGAATGCCCGTGCTCTTCTAGAATATTGCTTATAGACGGCACACGCAATTCCATCTGCTTCAAATGTATTTCTAATGCTAGCAATCGTGCATCGCGTTGATGGATTCCTATGAAACTGTTCTAAATTTTTGTTGCATTTCCCTGACGTTTTCGTACTTCCAGCAGCATTTTATTGCAAATTTTCTTTCTTCAAAAGTTAGTCATATGTCTGTCATTATTTAGGGCAAGCTGAACTGGAAACAAAAACAAGACATATCTATTAATATTGGAGACTTGGTATCTGTCTGAAGTCAATTACTACATTTATTAATTGTACTATCTTTTAATGCCTAATTCAGTTTACTATACTATTTCAGACGAATGTACTAATGCTCAATTCAGGGATGCAGACTTTGGTGCAGTATCCGTTCTGTTGTCATAAGACCATCCTCCCAGGCATTACCTCCTCCTTTGGAAGAGGTAGTGTAGTATCCGTTCTGTTGTCATAAGACCATCTTCCCAGGCATTACCCCTACTTTGGGAGGGGCAGGACAGTATAGTATATGTTCGTTTGTGCAACCAGAGGGAGCATATTTTTGCTCGTACAAGTAATGAATAGTTAATAGTGAACAAATTATTTGGGGGACACTTTGTATATATAAAATGTATATTTGGGTAGCAATCCTTTAATACAAGTTTGGTCAAATATAGCAGACATGGAAGAATATGAGGTACTTTTTTTTTTCTCTTTACCAACCAGAAAACATACACTTGGAAGACAGAAAATCCGAAATTATTACATTCTCGTGGACTTTTTTTCATTTACATTATTAGGAAAAGACTATGTAAAATTAAAACCGACCTATTTGGGATAATGGTTAGGAGCATTCCAGGGAAAGGAGTGGTGCTCTTCCCTACATCTTGGTGTAGGACCTACCTGGTACCTCGTGCAGCATTTACTTTGGGCGGGTTGAACCAGCTTCCGCCGAAGAAGGGAGTTTCTAGTAAATATTAAATTCACGAGCAGTCCCCAGTCGCATGTAAGTCAGGGGAAATGATGACGTTAGTTCTTGCAGTGAGGTATCGCCGTCCTCTCACATACAGCGCCTGGTATTCCCAAATGGTCACCCATCTGGTACTGGCCAGGCTCAACTTTTCATTAACTACGATACCAAGTTAATCAAAGTGAAATCTCTGGTTGCCCTCCACTACAGTCGAATAAAATAACAAATAAATAGATTATGTAAAATCCAAAGAAAAAAAAAAATTAAAATTCTTACCGTCATATTTAGCCGAACAAACTAAATATGTGCACATGCAGACAAATCTATACACAGAATAACATATCAACAGGAATGTAAATCTACCTTTCGAGGAGTTTTTAACTCTAGTGCCAAGCCGTGGTCTCCGCAGGCAACCACAAAAGATGTACTACCATCCTCTTTGGCTCAATAGAAGAAAGGCAACATTCTCTGTCCGTGTTTCTACTCCATGGAACAACCTGCCAGAGGAGGTTGTGACGATGACTACCATATCCATGTTTAAAGCAGCCTTGGACAAACATTCAGACTGAATGTGGATGTTTCTTTATATGACTTGTTGCACTATGTTATTTTTTTTTTTTTGCCAAATAAATTTGATTTGAATACAAGGGTTGTCAAGTATTGATAATTCAATATTTTTTATACTATCAGCATACTATCTTTTCAAATATACTTTATCTTGCTCAGAATATTTTTCATAAGGAAGCCATCTTTGTGATCAGCAACAAATGTAAATTAAAATGGCCACCATCTTTGCTATCAGCAGAAAATGAAACTACCAATAGTAAATACTTATAATACATTCTTTCATTTATTACTAATAAATAACAATTGAATAATATCATATTGTTTATTCATACATAAAAAAGGTGAAAGAAAGTATATATCGTTTTTTTATACATCTTTTAAAACAAAATGATATACATTATTTATGTTTGATACCAAAGCCTTTTAAAAGTGTATTTCTATGAAAAAATAAAATATATATATGTTATTGATTTGTCTAGCTTAATATTTTACTGTCCAAATTTTCTTCCTTTCTTTCTCTTCCCTTTTTCTTTTCTCCCCTCCCTATCTCTCCTGACCAGCCTTTTTTTTTATCTGTGTTCATTTTACTTTCAATTCTCTTTCCTCCCTCTCTGCTTTGTCTCCTTATTGTTTGTTTTTTCTCTTTTCCTTTATTTTCTGTAACTTATGCAAATGTGTGTGTATGTGTGCCTGAAAATCATATGCCACGGGCCAAACCTTGTGAGTGAAATTGGGTATGATAAAAATGTTTGGAAGCCATAGAACGTATAGAGACATTGACCAGTGATGTTATAATACAAACTTATCTGCGGTATTTACAGTAGTATCAAATATGTTTTTTTGTTTTGTCATTAAATTTTATGAGGTATATAATAGTATTGAAGTTAATATACTGTCATCATTAAAGTCATAGTTGAGGAGGAGTCAATGGTGAAATGTAATCCTTCCATTCAACAAAATTAATGCAGCAACTTTTCTTTGGCAAAAGCTAATCCTCGTTTTATTTGAAATGTGTTTGATACTAGAATTCTGATTTTTTTTTTTTCTCTATAAATTGATTATCGATAAAAGTGTAGTATAGTTAACAGCCGAGAAGTCAAAAAATAAGTAAAATATACAACAAATAACTTAGCAAATTTAATTTTTTTACCGACCTGCATAGTTTAAAACTTTTGAAACCGTTTGCAAGTTTTGTTATTTCAAAATTTGTTTTGTTACTTTCAATTAACCGATTTTATCAATTAAAAATGGTGGTCGATTTATTTATTTTTGATGTTTAAAGATTTAAAAAAAAAAAAAAAAAAAAAAAAGAAGGCTTATTCATAATTGACTGTAACCCCCCACCCCCACCCCACCCCGAACTTAAGGTTAGTGGTACCGTAAGCCTTTTTTTTTATCCTTTAAGCCTGAAATTAGCGATCACCTAGGCATAAAATAAAAATAAAAAAATTAAATAAACCACCATTTTTGATCCATAAAAGTGTACAGGTTTTGGCCAACTGTATACTTACCCAGGCCTGAAGATCCCTTTCGCAATTACTTCAGTAGAACCTGCTAAACCACATATGTGATGACAACAAAATAATCTCCCCTAATCTCAAAACCTTAATGGGTGGCAGAATGTTCTTCTCAAGCATATGGCAAAGCTCTCAATATATATATAAGTCAAGAAAAAACTCAAACCAACATTTAAGCCATTTGCATTCTAATTTATTTCACCCCCGGAATGGGGTTCTTCAGATGCTATCTAATGGCTGGTCACTTGATTACTGAACAATAATGAGAATGTTTCCACTGTCTTGGCAATGTTAAGGTGGGGAGAATGGGGAAGGAGATGTTTATCATTTCTAACAGTAGTAGCAATGAGGTCAACCCCCACTCTCATCCCGAGTGAAATGCCAATTACTCCTCTCTCCCTCTGACCACTACATGTTAGGAGTTGGCTTGACCGAGTTGCTATATATATACCCGTGATTCCTGGGGTCTGGGGTCTGAGGACAGAAGAGAAGGCAGTGAGCAAGTTAAAGGAAGCCCCGACTGGAGCTGAAGTTATGATCTACTTGACACAAGCAAAGAGACAAATATCCTTGTGGACGCAAGCCCTGTCAGATTAGGTGCAATGCTCGCACAAAAATGGAAAGATATTATGATATGCCATCCGTGCCCTAACTGATGTAGAACAGCAATACTCACAGACTGAAAGAGATGTTAGCTGTGGTATACGCTACCGAACATTTACACCTTTATTTATATGGGTTGAGGTTCAACATTGACCACTTCTCAGGATTGTTAAAAGTCTCAAGCAAGCCACTTTCCAGAATTGCCATATGAATACAGCTTTGTGTACCAGCCTGGAAAAAAATTACCTAAACCCCGCCAACTATCTCAGCAGACATCCTCATCACAAACGAAAGCGAGACAATGCAGCTGAGACATATATAAGGTATGTGGCTCAACATGCCATACCAAAATCTATCACCCTTGAAGAGGTGACGCTAGCCACAGGAGAAAACACCTCGTTACAAAAAGTGATGGCAGCACTTTTTGACGGCCATTGGAATGACCCACAGGCGTCCAGTTTCACACTTTTTAAAGATGAGCTATCCACATATGATTGTCTCATTCCACTCTATAGAAGAGAACTATCGATATATCACACCAGGATATTGTCAAGACAAAGCAGCTAGTGAGGGAAAATGTCTGGTTCCCTGGAATCGACAAACTAGTGAAAGAGACAGTGAGCAACTGCATTCTCTGCTAGGCTTCCAACATGACATCATCACACTGTAAACCCATACGCACCACACTACTTCCCATTGCCCCATGGAATGAAATCTCCCTGAACTTTGCTGGTCCTTTCCCATCTAGAGACTACTTACTAGTTGCTATTGACGATTACAGCCGGTTCTCAAAAGGTAGAAGTACCCCTCTCGCTATCAGCAAGAGTGGTTATTCCTTGTCTTGATGCAATCTTTGCTAAGCTACCCTGCTATTGTCAAGTCCGACAATGACCGCCCCCCCCCCCCCCCCCCAAAGGCAGGAATTCAAAGACTTGCCACCCAATCAGGATTCCGTAATAGAAAAGTCACACCTTTGTGGTACGAGGCAAATGGAGAGGCTGAACGGTTCATGAGAACTTTAAATAAATATATCCACACTACCACCGTGGAGGGTTTAAACTGGAAAACGCAGCTGTCCCATTTCCTATGGCAGTACAGGCCCCCACCCCCTACCGACAGTACAACTAAAGCATCTCTATTTAAGCCCTCACTGGAAGGAAAATGAACATCAGCATACCTCTTGTTCCTAAAGACCCCATGATAGAGTCGGTTCAAACCCATATAGCAGAGAACGATGCGCGAGAAGAAAAAAAATGAAGGCCTATGCAGACATAAAAAGAAGGACAAAACTCTTAGCACTCTGCCTAGGTGACAAAGTACTTGTCAGGCAGAAGCATCTTAACAAATTATCCCCACCTTTCAACCCAAAATAATTTACAATCATCAGAAAAAAGGGTAGCATGGTGACAGAGAGGAGATTACCAAATTATCCAGAACTTGTCTTTCTTCAAGCAGATAGATCCTGACAGTTATCCTGGAGAAGGTGTAGTCAGAATCGGACTCCGAATATGAATACCACTCATATACACAATCAGAAAGGCCTTCCAAAGTACCCACAACACCAAGACACAATTCATCACCAGTAAGACGCAATCCGTTGTGGAAAAGACTCCCTCCAGCTAAGTTTAAAGACTTTATTAGAAATTAACAAAAAAAAAAAATAATAATAAGTAAGTATATAAATTATAAAAAAATAAAGCTTATTCCACAAGCACATTCTACATTCACCCACCTATGGACTGTTCAAGGACTATATCTTGTATCTACTACATGAATATATACCATAGTAGAAGTAAACAAAATGGACTGCCCTCTCTTTTTATCATACATATAACACACACATGGACTATACATACATGTTTTATTTAAGACAGGAAAGGTTTAGTGTCAAGTCAAGATTTGCCTCCCTTTGCATATCAGAAGTTAAGAGACTATCGGGCATCAATTTAATTCTGGTGCAAATTGTAAACACACACAAGGAGTAGAAAGTGGACCGTAGGTTTACTTTTGGCAGCCTCGTAACTCTCGCTGCCCTTATTTTGTCCTTTAGTCCTCATATTCCATGAGAGATGTTTCTAACAAAGGGGGAAGAATTGCTCTTCTAACACTTATCATTGGCTAGTTTTTGACCTTGAAGTAGTATATATTTTTTTTTAGCTCAATACATCAAGTGGCTTCATGCCTTATCTGCAGCGATTTCCATTAAAATAAATATATATATATATATATATATATATATATATATATATCTTTGTCTTGTTCTTTTTACCTTTTTGTTTCAGTTTTGCAAACCGAATCTATGACATTACAAACCCCACTCCAAGGATGAAATAAATTATAATGCAAATAGCTTAGATGTTGGTTTGAATTGTTTCTTAACTTTATTCTTGTTCTGTATTACTCAAAATTTACTATCAAAATTACTGTATCCTTCATGCATCCAACGTACACACATATATATATTATATATATATATATATATATCATATATATATTTTTGAAAAAAAAACTAAGTTCAAGATTATAACATTAGTTATATCACAAGGAGAAAAAAAACATCGATTTTATTATATAAATATAAAATATTCCAAATCTTCATGATACAAGAAAAAACTGAAGGTGAAATTTAGCTGAATGATTTGGGCTTAAAGTCCAATAGAGCTCATATTATAACCCGGAAAAATCTAGAATATAAAATTTATGACATAATTAATATTTTGTAATCATGCTCTGAAAAATTCAACACCAACAAATATTATTTATCTTTGTGTACATATGTTTCAAAAATTTATTGTCCATAATCACATCTTCAGCACATAAATTCTTTATCAATTCGTAACAGGCAAAAATAAAATTTGTTGGTGTTGAATTTTTCAGAGCATGATTGCAAAATATAAATTACATCATAAATTTTGTATTCTACTGAGTTTAATATACAGGGTGTTTCAAAAGTCTTGGGAACATTACAAGTTAAATTAAATTAAAATGTTCCCAAGACTTTTGAAACACCCTGTATATACATATATATATATATATATATATATATACATATATATATATATAATATACAGTTGCGGGTGGGGGCAGGTCAGTTTGATTTGTCATAATGCAAGAGAGCGAAATGGGATTTGAAGTCGGTTTGCTGATTCCATGATCACCCCCCCCCCCTTTGGTATTAATCATGCCAGTCATGCACCCTGAGCTCCCTCCTAAAAAAAAAAATTTTTTAAAAAGAGAGAACTAGCAATTTCTTAACTTTCAAAAGTTCATGAAAAAACCCACTTAATTTAACATTTCGTATATAAAAATGTCTTTAATCTCCTAACTGAATTTTTAACCTAGCTGTGTATATTTCACTTTCAATTCTTTTTCCCCCTCTCCATTTATTATTGTTTTTCGTTATCTTCTCCCTTAATGGTTTATGACTTGTGTTAATATGCATGTTTATATATTGGTGAGCCTTGCGAGTGAAATTAGGTACAATGAAACTGCTTGGAAGCTGTCTGATGGCATGTAATATATGAGGTATTTACCAGTAATGATATCAGGGACTATTTCCCCATACTATAAAATGTAATATCAAGTATCGTAGTTAAGATTCTGGTATCATGATAACCCTACCTCACACACACACATGCTTACACATACATTGTAACATGTAACATATATATATATATATATATATATAATGTGTGTGTGCTTACACCAATATATACACAAAATATATGCACACACATCAGCACATAACATGTGCACACTCACACCTCTATATACACATATGTACACACCAACATACACACATATGCACACACACATAACACATGTATGCATGCACATATGCAAATGCATCAACAAAAATAAAAATATAAATTCCATCCACAATATTCATCTATCATGCATTTCCATTTTATGCAACTTATCCAGTCATTGCATGCCTTGAAAGTAGAGAAGTTCTTTTCTCATTCAATAACGTACTAACAAACCTCACCAAACTAGCACCTTTTATGGGGGACACCTCCCCATTCTTCTTCCCTCCAGTTTTACGACACCGACCTCTAACTTCTCGAGCAAACAAGTCAAGAAAACAAGTGTGACCAATCCAGGCGCCTAGTATGCGATTCCATGGTGAGCAAACCTCTCGACCGGTCGACATTCCAAATCCAAAACTAAATGATCAACATGAGGACCGTAGGGCTTAACGTGTTCAATGTGTTTCACGATTGTCGCCCACGGCTTGCAGTGAAGTTCCTCCAAGATGTGCCGAATGGATGCAGCTATATCGGCAGCCCACGCATCCCACTGTTCTTGCCGATGGATCTGTTTTGCAGACGGAGCTTTGTCGTAATTCCACGTCTGATAGACTTGGATAAAATCAGGGTTTTCCAGGTCAGAAGGATGGGGCTCATCTGACGGGTATTTATGAAAGTCATTAGCCAGATATGGGTGACCGGAAGTTGCCGGTCCAGTCCCAGTTCTAGGGGGTGACTGGTTCAGATTCCGGTAGATGGGCAATAGGTTGCTCTGACCCTGAAGCGTAGCAGACAACTCGGCAGCTGCTTCAGCTGCACGGTTCTGCAGTTTCATTCTTAGATCTTCACATTTGTTACTGGGAGTTGTGGTAACGTTCTCATGGATATGAAGGATTCCACCCATTTCACTTTTCAGGGAGAGACAGGCGGGTAACCAACCTTCTCGACTACTGGGTAGGAGGCCAAGATTGACACGATCTGCTACACCATGCGGGCACACCTGTAAAATAAATAAGTAAATATAATAAAATAATTAAAGTAAAATAATAATAATATATATAGTAAAAAGTAAAATCAGTCTCTTTCTTGATTCTTGTCAATGATAGCCTTCTTCCTACAAAATCAATATTTGATTCAGGTTCATCAGTTCTTTTGGTGGATCGTTGCAGTATGTTTTTAAGAACAATAAAATGTAATTCAATTTAATTCCTTCAAGAAAATATTCTGACCGGATCGGAATTATTTTCATATGGACATCATTTTAAAAACGGACCTATCATTGCATTTGTCAATACAGAGTTACAGTTCGTTGTTTGAAACAAAAATGAAAAATTTTAAGTTAAAATACTACTGGGCAATAACGGAAAGGTATAGCTAATATATATATATATATATATATATATGCAACAAAGATCTCATCCTCAACTTATCCAAACATACACACACCCACACATAACGGGAAGCCCTAAGTCTAGGCCTCAAATTCACCACTGGCTTTCGTAAAGGTGACATAGTTGATACTGTCACAAAAAAATTACAGACATGGTGACTCCAACTTTGAAAAAAGTTACATCCAAGGCCTTATTACAACCTCACTTGGTCTACCAAATGATACCACTTTACCTCAGAGATACTCAGAAGGGCTTCTTGGCCTTTTGGCTAAGATCAAAGTGTAGTATCTGTTCCGATGGATACTGCACGCCTGTCCTGTGCAGTTCTAGGAGGTGCACTCTCCCAGGCTTTGCCTCCCCTCTTTGGGGAGGAGTAAGTTTATTGCTTACTGTCTGAGGCGCCCCTACCGGGGAATGCCGACGGGGCTGCCCAGGCAATTTTTAAATGGCCAGAGTGCTCACCTCTCGAGCGCTGGCTTTTCAAACCCCACTTTCTCGACCCGATCTTGGGTCACATCTTACTTGTGGGAGTAAGATAAAACTGGCCTTGTGCCTAACTCCTGGGGAGGAGTAAATAAAATCTGATGCTCGGCCTTTTGGTCGAGATCAAAGTGTAGTATCTGTTCCGATGGATACTGCACCCTATAGACTGGTATTGTCTTGGCCTTCGGGGTTTGATTTACGCCGGGCTATGGGATCTTCCTGTGCAGTTCTAGGAGGTCCACCCTCCCAGGCTTCGCCTCCCCTCTTTGGAGAGGAGTAAGTTAATTGCTTACTGCTTGAGGCGCCCCTACCGGGGAATGCCGACGGGGCTGCCCAGGCAATTTTTGATGGTCAGAGTGCTCACCTCTCGGGCGCTGGCTTTTCAACCCCCACTTTCCGACCCGAGCTTGGGTCACATCTTACTTGTGGGAGTAGGATAAAAACTGGCCTTGTGCCTAACTCCTGGAGAGGAGTAAATTACTCTTGGCCTTTTGGCTAAGATCAAAGTGTAGTATCTGTTCCGATGGATACTGCACCCCATACTGGTATTGTCTTGTCCTTCGGGCTTTACTTACACCGGTCAATGGGTCTGTCCTGTGCAGTTCTAGGAGGTCCACCCTCCCAGGCTTTGCCTCCCCTCTTTGGGGAGGAGTACTTTTCCGACTCGACCTTGGGTCACATCTTACTGGTGGGAGTAGGATAAAAACTGGCCTTGTGCCTAACTCCTGGAGAGGAGTAAATCAATACTCAGAAGCCATCATGGAGCTTGCCCATAACAAGGGCATCCACATCCCTCATGCTGATAAAAAGATGATATATAGTGCATTATATATACATATATATATATATATAAAATATTAAAGTGTTTTTTTTTATTGTTTCGGGTTTTTTACCCTCATCAGTCCAGGAGTGCCGGTTGTAGACGGCCGCACGGAATCAAACATAGCTCGTAGATTCAGGCTAGAATCACGAGACAAACACTCAGGACCACACGGCCGTCATATATATATATATATATATATATATATATATATATATAATGTATTTTATATATATAAATTCAAGCTTCAATAATAACAAAGAGGGGCACTTTAGATTGGGACATAAATAAAAAATTTCAACCGAGGACAGAAAAGATGAAGTGTAGCATCAGAACAGATACTAAACTTTGCTCCTAGTCAAAAAACAACTCCAATCAGTTTCAACGAACAGAGTAAAAATTAAGAGAAAGACACCCTTGCATATGAGGGGGGGGGGGGACAAAGACAGGAAGTCATTCTCTGATGAAACAAAAGTCATCTAATTCCCCTACCTCCATTGTTTTAAGTTTTAGTCTTTGCTGCGAGATTAATATTTTCAGTTTACATTGAGAACTGTCATAAGAGGGGAAAGAAAGGCAAGGCAAGATGAAGAGAGGAAAAGGAAGAAATAAACAAACAGAAAAAGAGAAATAAATATAAAGCGAGTGAGAGGAAGAAAGAGAAAGAGAAATAAAAATCCAGTCAAATAGCAACAAAAACATAAGTAAGGCTCAAGTAGTTTGGTAAAAAAAAAAATAGAAAAAAATAATTCCGACCAAAAGGCAGAGAACTCAAATCCATGGGAAACTTTAGCGATTTTCCGGATTTAAAAAAAGTGGAAATCCACTAAAAAGTGAAGAACTCACATCCCTGAGGTAAACATGTCCGGGAAAGTGTGATGAGAAGGATCTATGAAATAAGGATTTTTTTTATATCAGAGAGAGGGACTTAGGTTTTAAAGAATTGAGAATTTGTCATTTATTTACGCATTAGGGTGTGTTTGGTGATTTGATAGGTGCTTCATGAGTTAATTATGATTGTGTGATAGGGTGATGTAAATGATAGGATCAATGGCTGTACATCCAAACATGACATTAATGCGGGTGTACCCTGGGGGGGGGGGGGGGGGTCGATCCTTGGGCCTATATCCCTGATCTTCATAAACAACCTCCCTAATGCAATTGTGTCAGAGATGGGTATATTTGCTGATGATACCATGCTCTATTCTCAACATGTGGGAAAACGAACAGGCACATATCCAAGACAATGTTGAATGGGAACATAAATGTATGGTAACATTTAATACTACTAAAACAAAGCTCCTTTCCTTTAACAATTATAATAAACCTTTTAAACAACCAATTGCCATGGCTAATGGCACCCTACTCAAGAGTTCAACATTCAAACTCTTTGGCCTAACATTCACAGTTAACATGAATTGGAACAAATACATAAAGGATACGGCTACGGTTGCTGCAAGGAAGTGGGATCCCTCTACTGTGCTAGTATTCTATATCTCTAAAAAGCCACCATTCGCTCATGCATGGAGTATTGTTGTCACATCTGGGCTGGTGCATCAGCCACTAGTCTCTCCCTTTTATACAGGGTCCAAAAAGAGTCTCTAATCTTATAGGTCTCTCACTGTTTACCAAGCTCCAGTCCCTGTCTCATCGCCAAAATGTTGCATCCCTGTGCTTGTTTTACAAGTACTTCAATGAAATGTGCTCTGATGAACTTGCTGCTCTGGTGCCCCTAATGTAAATACCCCCGACCAACTTGATAATCAGCTACTCCCCCCCCCCTTCACTGTAGAGATCCTCAGATGCCAGAATAATAGCTTCTTTCCACGAGCTGCTAGCCTTTGGAATTCCCTCCCAGCTCCCTAATTACCAATATGCAGAAATTTAAGTGAACAAACATCGCGCTGCACAATTCCCCACTTAGGATGCCCATATGGATATGGCCCCAAATTCACAGTAGTCGCCTACGTCTTAGTTGCAATGTGTCTTGTTTGGGATGAATTAAAGTAAACAATGGTATTTTCAATTTTAATGACCAGGTCTTTATTCATTTTTAATTGCTAAAGTTCAACATAATTCAACTTGACAAACAACCGGGAATACCAGGATCTATCTATCTATATCTTATCTTTCGATATATATATATATATATATATACATATATATCTTCATATATATGATAAGGTCATATAAATGACAACTGGAAGAGAAGGCGGGATGTAGATTTACTTACTTTTTTGTTGTCTCCAAAATGAATGATGCACCGATCAGCCACGTTATTCAACTTGAGGTTTTCTTTTAGGGCGTGAACAGCATCGGGATTCCATTCACACGCGTGGACGACAGTGGCCTTGGCATGCACCAAATAAGGCAACGTGAAGTAACCGATTCCTGAAAGAAACAATAACAATTATAATGACAAGAAAAAACATGCGTTAAATCTGGAATTGGAAGAATCGGAGGAAGATCACAATCGCAAAAAAGCCGTTTTTCAGCGTATGTATTATGTAACAGAAGCAGTTCAAGCTGTCGTTTTTTGTTTCGTTTTATCAAAACTTAGATTTGGGGTTTAGAAGGATGCGACAATGCAATGTAAGGTTATGGACATCAGGTGAATTGAAAGAATCTCTGGATAAGAAACGAGATGATAATAGACATAAAAAAACTATGCAATGTAATAATTTTATTTTATTTTCTACTTACTGTTTGTTTTTCATCTTCAATCGCCTGTTATAGTGTTCAAGTTTTTCTGATATTTCGAGGTTAGAACCTCCTTTTCAAAGGAAATCAATATCGAATACACATGTGTGCCATTTGTTGGCCGGACAAACATTTTTTTTAATTCACTTAGTACCCATAACCTTACATTGCCTCATCACAACTGTCTAAACCTCAAATCCATCTATACACTATGTACAATGCTTCAAACAAACTACTTAAATGTTTACAAATTTGTTGTGTAAAACGTCACATGTTAATTTGGGACTTCGTATAATTGTTAGCAAATTTAGAACAATTAGAGTGGTTGTCTTACCAAGGCTTGAGAGTCTAGGCTACTCTAAGATGAAAGGTGAACAGGTGGTTTCATACTTCTCTGAAGCATATTAGTGAATGTGCTGCTTTTAATTAGCCTAGGTTGGATTCTGGTATATCCCCCAGGTTGGGTGTGTACAAAATTAATGGCCTACGTGTAATCGATTTCCCTGGTGACTTGACACTGCTATTGTATCAGTTTCACGCATACTCTGAACTAAAACTCAGCAAAGTCCACCGGTGACATCAAAAGTATCATGTGTCCCATGCCAAGAAACATACAGGTAAACATGCTAATTGACTGTCATCATCTCCAACAAAGCCGAAGAAAATATTACAATTCAAATAACCTGAAGTACCTGTTCGAAAATACTGACCGAGCAACAGCTTAAACTTCATTAAAGAAATTGAACTCTATTTCTCTACAAAAAAAATATATTAACAAAACAAAAAAAAAAAGAAAGTATTCCACCTATATGAATCTATCCTATAACTCGTGTCGGCATTAAACGACCCATTGAAGTTGATATGCCGTAAATTAGTGGTTCAGGGGGGAATTTCAAGGTTTCGGGGGGGGGGGGGGGGACCACAGATTAGCAGGCACAAACTGAATCCAGGGCCACAAAAACAGTGTGCATCGTCCATCACTACTGAAAGGTCATGTTGGTTTTTCTATCCGCTAGCGTTTGTATTAAGTGCTATTATGTTAGTATTAGTTATTATTGTTAGTATTAATGCACATTTTGAGTCAGACATTTTTTTGAAAGGAGGAGAAGTGGGGATATCATTCTGATACATGATGAAAAGGTTCACGGACTAAAAAAGGTTGAGAAGCATTGCCATAAACCAAACCAAAAGTCTAAAAGCGGATAAAGTGGACTTTATTTTCCAGCAAGAAAGAATGGCAGGTTTTTTCAGTGACATAAGTTTTGTTATCTTCGTGATACCATTGGAGCACAGGGTGGAGCAGGTGCTAGTATAATTGCAAGAATTAGGAGTAGATAGGGTAATTTCAGGGAACTTCTGTCATTACTAATCAGCATAGCATTACTGCTGTCAAGCAAGGGAAGAGTCTATCGAGCATGTGAATGCAGTGTGATAATGTATGGAAGTGAAAACTGGCCAGTGAGGGTTGAGAACATGTGTTGCATGGAGAGAAATGATATAAAAATGATATGATGAATTTGTAATATGAATCTTAAAGAGAGGCTGTTCTGATGACCTCAATGGAAGATTAAATTTGGACAATATAGGGAGATGTGTGCAGAACAGGAGATTTTGATGGTATGGTCACGTTGAAAAAATAGATGAGAGTTCTTGGGTTAGTAGATGTAGAACAGTTGAGGTAGCAGGTTCGGTTCACATGAGAAGGCCAAGGAAAACATGGGAGGTAGTGATAAGAATGGACTTGAGAGAGAAAGAGGGATAAATAAAGATCTGGTCAGAGATAGGTTTGCTTGGAAGTCAATTTCTTAAAGCTGTCCAACACATGTCAGCATAAATGGACGTTAAACGATGATGATGACGATGATGATCTGCACAATATTTCACTATATAGTGCAAAATCGATGCAGTTTAAAAATCCAGAAACAAATTAATTGTTTAAGAAAGAAGAATTGAGGGCAAGATGCAGGTAAAAATGGAAATCTATGGCCAGGAATTACCCCACAGTGGGCAGTCTCTCCATACACAAAAATTAAAAGGATCGTTTAACATCTTATTTAGTTGCGTAGCATGTCACTTTCGAGATGGGTGCCTTGTTTTTGCTCAAAACAAAGCTGGGTTACTGGTTGAGCTGGTATGATGTTGAAAAACCCCAAACAAATGATGAAGCCAGCCTATCACTAACAAATCACCTTGACGCATCATCAAGATGTTTTTTTTTTTCAATAGAAAATAGAAATAAAATCGGATGCAATAGCAATATGCAATAACAATCACCAGGTAAGTACAAGGCAAAGTGAGGCAAATGTAGGGCAAGATTAAAGCGATAAAAGATCAGACAGAAAATAATGTATTATTACGATGTGTTATTATTCAATCGTCATCTGATCCTATACAGCGAGCTGGCTACTGGAAAACCTCCACATAAAATTAGTGCCCTCTCCGAAGATACAAGGACAAGTTTAAATCCATTCTGAGGGTAACAGGATTTTGATTCGGAAACCTGGGCGGAAGAAGCGGGCAGCGAAGAATCAATCAGTGTTGTGTCGTTCCATCTACAGCGGGACAGGGAGGTATGATGAGAGGCAGCCATTTGAAGAAGAGAGGGAAAAGAAAATCTCTAGATTAAATGTTCCAACAGTCAATTTTAAGAGTTGTCTTAATTTTCTACCAGAAGTCACCGGTCATTTATAGATTTGAGAATTCAACATTAACATTTAACACTTTTTTTGATAAAATTTTAAAATCAATAAAATTTTTAAATCTGGATGTATCTTAAGATGGTAAGGAAAGATATCACAAAAAAAAGAATAAGAGAAAAATTTTTTTTAAATTCACATACTTATTAATTGCAAACTGCCCCTATTCAGCATTACCTTGCAATTTGTTTTATTTCTCTTTTTTTAACTATGCAAAGGTTTGTTTTTTTTCAAAAATATTTTTTTGTCCCAATACCAGAGAAGTAATACTGTATGGATGAATGCAGTGATTGACTCGTCCAGGATCTGCTGGACTGTGGTACAAACTGCTGCTTCGTATAGCTAAGAGTACTAGCCATCAACGAAAGAAGCAGAAAGAAAGCTATCACTCATGGAGACTGTTGTGAATATGCAAATATGAAGAAATAAATGGATGAAAACTATTCTCTGGAGATCAACAATAAAAAATGGTTTATTAATAATTTTACAACTGGGAGAATTATTATGAAATGAGGTTTTAATTGTCCATCACTGAGCCGATGTCGGTAAGCATCCTCCATTAAATTTTCCTGTTCAGTTGCCGACTGGTCAATCCAGGGGCAGATATCTGACTGATCAATCATGCTTCCAAACGTCTCTTGGCCAGGGAGATAAATTTAGGGTATGAAAGAGTTTTCTCCCTTAAATATAAACATATTTTAAAGTATTATTAAGTGGCTTATGTATCCACCTAACAGAAACAAAGATATTACATTGGACTTCGGGTCTAACAAGTCCTGATCATATCCGAAATATCGATGTTCGCCATCGTTACAGTGACTGCTGACAAAATCGGCTGGTACAGACATGTATTGTGCACAAACAAACACTGTTGCAAGATGGAAACCCCTTAAAAAAGTCTCTTGGGTAAAGCCGGGTAGATGCAGATTCTTTATTCTTGAAAAGTGACTAAACAAATAAGATTCCGTCACTTTTTTTTGTAGACCTTTCAATTTTAACATTATTTCCCAATTCCCATGTCTCAATACTGATGCCAATGATTGAATACAATATTGTCACATTCCTCAATTAATTCTTTGATTCTCTTGTTTATTTTGTATTCATCATCATCATCATTCGGTTTATTTGTTGAATCAAGCCATAGTTAATCCTCTGATGAGGGTGGGGCCTGATTGTCTAGTCGTATTTCGGCTAGAAATAGTTTTACGGCAGTTTTATGGCTGAATGTCTACCCTTCACCAACTTGAACATTTTTGGCAGTCCAAGACCTCCACTGTTCCCACCTAACTAGGGCTGATGTGGTTTCAACTTGAGAATGCACCAATGTCACATATTACCTGTGAGTTACTACTGTCATCCAGGTTGTGACAGGCCATCCAAAGAGAGCATTTGCCACATGCCCTGTGACCAGGGATTGGATTGGTGAGTATCGGGACGTGTCCGCATATCAGTGGGCCCTGCACACTGCACTTCTAGAGATCCAATCTACTACAAGATCCCTAGCCAATTAGCTTGGGGCCACAAGATGCCCAGTATCCATGGTGTACCACGGGGAGGTTTGGCCAGTCTTGTCAGTGGCAATGATTGATATTTTTTGTTCAAATTTGTAAAATAATTACAAAAAAATGTGACCCATTGGCTCACTCATGGAGTTCGTGTTACTTTTTTCTGATTCAAACAAGGTGAGTTTGCAAAGCCAATTAAATTTTAAGAAATAAAAGAACAAAATTCAAACTTAGGTTTTTTCTCTCGCTATTTCTCTCCTTGTTCACTAATAGGCTGGGTTAGAATCCACCAAGAAAGAAAAATTAATAAATCACGACCAAATACGTAAACACAACAATGCCTCACTAGTCTACGAATCAAGGTACCACTCAACCGCCTTACAAAAAGTAACATTCTTTTATAAAAGCCAATTTTGTGACAAGACATGAATGGGTGAGAATTAGCATATTTCAACATCGATAAAAATTGCTCTGTCCTAAATTTTATTTTTATTTTTCTGCAGATAGAACCCTAAGTCTTTTTCAATGCAAAATGTTATTATCTTCACCACGGGAAGCAAAATGACGAGGTGACTAAACAAGAGGCTTTTATTGGGTTCAAAGCCGAACAGAGTCGCAAAAACATCACTAATTTAAAAAAATTATTTTATGCTTTCAAATGTTAGACATTCAAATCTCTTGAAACTTGTCAGGATTTTTCTTCTTTATTAGAAGAGGAAGAGGCTTATTCACAAATTGACTGTAGGCACCACCAACAGATGGATATTAGCAGGAGCACTTGTTGAAATTGCATGTCCTCCCTCCCCAAATAAAGACAAGAGAGTTTTGTTCAAATATAATTTCTAAATATTAAATTCAGTCTCAGACTCCTAGGGTTCCAAAAAATTCAGTCTCAGACTCCTGGGGTTCCAAACAATTCAGTCTCAGACTCCTGGGGTTCCAAACAATTCAGTCTCAGACTCCTGGGGTTCCAAACAATTCAGTCTCAGACTCCTGGGATTCCAAACAATTCAGTCTCAGACTACTAGAGTTCCAAAAAATTCAGTCTCAGACTACTAGGGTTCCAAAAAATTCAATCTCCTAATTTTAAAGTCTTCCAATGTTCAAACTGTCTGTTAAATTTTTTGGAGATTAAAAACTGACTAACTCAAACTCCACACTCCAAGCATTCATACGAGTCCGATTTCAACTCCTTTCAAAACCTGATTTTACAACCTAATTATAGCCGAAAATGCTGCATCAATGAGAGAGTAAACGTAAAAAAGTAAACTATCACCAAGCCGGCACTTCAGTTAATTTCACAGCTATAAATTTGAAATTTTATCAAAAGTTATTACTCGTCGGTGTCATTTTTTTTATTGATAATATTGTTATTAAATTATCAACTAGTATTTTTTTAAACCTCTTCATTTTTTAATTTAAAAATTTGTTAAATTCCGTTAAAACTTGTTTTTTTTGTGTATATTTTTGTGCCAAAGTGTTTTTTTGTGTATAATATTTTTAAAAAGTTAAAATATTTTTGGTGTAAGAAAAAAAAAGGCAACATGGCAACCATTGAATTAAACTTAGATTTTGAAGACAAAAAAGTAAATTAGAATTTTATTTCAGGACAAAACATACAATTTAATCATCATCATATTTGGTTTAACATGTTTATGTTTTACATGCTGGCATGTGTTGGACAGTTTTTAAAAATTGACTTCCAAAGTAACCTATCTCTAGCCAGGTTAAATTTAAGAACAACAATAATGTCATCCAATATTTGGATGAAAATCAAGCAGAATAGGCGAGATATTCTAACGGTCTCTATATTGCAATTGAACCATAGATAAAATCATACCTGCATATAAATCAACAATTGTTTCATGTTGGCAATCGAAGGTGGAGATTCGTAATTTCTCCGTTATGTTTCCTGCACTCAACATACATTTCGTCACATCGTAGTGATATCTGGAAAAGCAAGAAAAAAACATCCTTTTAAAGTTTTTGTCATTATCTTCAACATGCATGTTCACCATCTTTAATTGATGGAGAGTAGCACACACCAGCATTGTTGTAAAATACAATACAACAAGAATCTACTGTTAACATCTTTATTAAAACCCAGCTCAGGGAAGACATCTTCTAGAACTTGTTATATATATTAAAAAAAAAAGGGACTATTTGACAAGTTATTTTCCTTTGTCTCCTAAAATAGGTTATCTCCCTGTCCCTTAGTTAGATTTGTGCATCTCATCTATGCTTAGTCCCCCCACACACACACACACACACACACACACACACATCCAAGAAGATGGTGACGGCTATAGCTCTTCGGGGAGGGGGGGTATGCTAAAAAAAGACAATCATGTACACTCACCATCCAGATAGAAGGTGATACCCCTCCTCCCAAAGGGACAATCATTATCTGCTGAGCAAACTCATCCCTTTAAAACCTTCATCGTAATCAGAAACACTCAACAAATCTTCGACAACCATGGCATCTTATGGCGGTTAATGAATTATCTTCCTTGTCTTCTTAAATAGCCCCATCTGATAGTGCAAGACAATTCTCTTTGACCCATCAGCAGACACTTAATTTTGGCGGGATGAAAGTATAAAGCCCTCTCTCACCCACTTCTTAAATTAGTCATTGCTTGTATAGGAACCCTTTTCACAGATGAGTTGATCTATTAAGCCACAAAAACACTTAGTTTTGTAATGACATTTCTTGTACTATAATTTTCATTACATATTTATCATTTATCTCAGTCTCTTATGTGCCTTCTTCAGTGTTTTATTTCAGCTTATCTTATGTTCTGCAAGCAACAATCATATAATTCATTTGGCAACAAAACACTACACCATCACACCAAATGGCCATTGGTATGTACTAAAACACCCGGGTGATGTCTTACAGTGTCTGAGACGTCCTCTTTTGTTGAATTATGGCTGGAGAATGAGACACATTTGATGTACCACTTCTCGCTCGTGATCTCACAACCACACTAATTTGCAGTTTAAAGACTTTGAATTGGAAAATAGTCATGTTTTGCTAAAATTAGTTGAATAGAAAATGTCAAATATTTACTAGAGAAATGAATGAGTGATGATTTAATCAAAAATTTCTAATTATGGTATACATTTTTAAAAGTATTTATCTTCGATCAGGAACCTTATGTCAAAGAAGATTTTTAATCAATTGAATTTTTTTTCTGCTAATAAGGTATTTTTGGAACAAAACTTTAACAGTTTATTCCGTACTTAGTGTTTAATAATTTGGGAATTAGAGGTTGCCTGGGTAACTTTAGTTCCCACTGTCTTTTCCAGGTAGTTACATGTCCAAATGGCAATGGCTGAATCCTTAGAAAATGACCTCCAATCTGTAGTAGAATGGGGGAAAAAAATGGATGGTTACATTTAATGCTACTAAGACAAAGCTCCTTTCCTTTTACAACTGTAAGACACCTTTCTAACCATCAATTGTCATGGCTGATAGCACCCTTTCCAATTCAAACTACTCGGCCTAACATTCACATCAACATGAATTGGAATTAATACATAGAATATACTGTTTTCTGCAAAGAAGGTGGGCTCCCTCTACACGGCTAGAAAACTTTTCATACCTGCCAGTATCCTATATCTCTATAAAGCTACCATACATGGAGTATTGTTGTCACACTTCTGGGCTGGTGCTCCAACAACTAGTTTCTCCCTCCTGGACAGGGTGCAAAAAAAGAGTCTGTAAACTAATAGGTCCTGCACTGTCTACCCTGTCCCATCATGCAATATTGCATTTCTGTGCTTGTTTTACAAGTGCTTCCACAGAATGCGCTCTGATGAACTTACTGCAGTTGTAACTCCTCAACGTAAAAATCCTAACCAATCCAACTAGTGGAAAAATCCCACCTCTTCACTGTAGAGGACCTCAGATGCCAGAAAACTTTCTACTCTAATAGCTTCTTTCCTTGGACCGCTTGCCTTTCGAATTCCCTTCCTGCTCCCCATTTCCCTGACTGTACCAATATTCATGATTTTAAATGTAATGTGAACAAACTCTTGTAATCCTGTAATAAAATTAAAGGACACTTCAACACCGCACCGAACATTGCGACGAACACCCACAAATCTCAACTCCAATGTTCTCTCTCAGCTGTCCAAAATTCAACTGCCACCTTCCATTTACCTCAGCTGATCCTCACATATGCTAATTAGTTGCAACTATAGAAGTCTACATTAGCAAAAAGAAGCCCCCTCCCACTCTGGCGGATGAACAGTCCCGACATGCGAAGCATTGCATGCTCTTCTCAGCCGGTAAGTGTTCCTCTTTGTCACACAAACATCTGTAAATCTGGCCCCTAATCACAGTAGTAATATGACTTGTTTGTGGTGAATAAAAAAAATCTGACCCCTAATCACAGTGGCCATTAAGCCTTGTTTGAGGTGAATAAAAAGAAAAAAAGAAAAAACCTTTGAATTAATTTCATTGAAAGACTTACTTGATTCCTTGATTTTAAATGTAATGTGAACAAACATCTGTAAATATGACCCCTAATCACAGTAGCCCCTTACATCTCAGTAGCAAGATGCCTTGTTTGGGGTAAATAAAAAAAATAAAATAAAAAGAACCTTCAAATTAATTTCATTGAAAAACTTACTTGATTCCATTGTCGACATGTCTCACCCAACCATCCAATCCGAGCAGCATCATTACCTGTGGACGTCGGTAGTCATTGTTAACAATGGTGTCTTTCCTTGCCAAACGCTTACACGACAAAGAACCGGCTATCGTTTCCCATAATTTTGGTCCTGATAACAAAATAAAATAGAATAAAAACAATTATTTTTCTCGCGTATATATAAAAAAAAAACAATACAAAATTCACAATCAAAACTGAAACATAAATTTCAGTCAAAATCAAATTCGTAATGGAAAGTTATGTTAAATGTGATGAGTGAACCAATGACTAAGTGCATAGTGTCAGATGTAACTTGGGGTGGGATGAAGTGGATATCAGAGTGAACCAATGACTAAGTGCATAGTGTCAGATGTAACTTGGGGTGGGATGAAGTGGATATCAGAGTGAACCAATGACTAAGTGCATAGTGTCAGATGTAACTTGGGGTGGGATGAAGTGGATATCAGAGTGGACCAATGACTAAGTGCATAGTGTCAGATGTAACTTGGGGTGGGATGAAGTGGATATCAGAGTGAACCAATAACCAAGTGCAGAGTGTCAGATCCATAAAACTACTTTCACCAAAGATGTTGGCAACCTCCATGTGGTCCCTCTGTTGTGTTATGAAATTAAGGGGAGACAAGATATTGTGAGTGAAAACAATTTAACTGTTTTTCCAGCAGACAGAGGCTGGTGTGCACATGTATCAAGGACGCTTGTGTGGAGCGTTACTCGTCCTTGATTGGTGGGGGTATACAAATAAAACGGCAGTTTGGGACTGACGAACATCTAAAAAAAATAAATAAATAACAAGCCGCGCATGCGCGGTCCCCCTCTGTATGTGACTCGATGTGGCGAGTGTAAAATGCAATAAATTTGGGCAATTTGGGGCATTTTTGACCCCCCTTTGACCCCCTGGGGGCGCGAACCAGAATCTTTCTGAGGTCAAGGATGCTCATTTCATATCCAGAACAATTGCCTCTACATTTTGGCCAAGTTTCAGAAAAATTGAATGGATGGATCAAAGGTTATGGGAGAAAAGGGTCATATTTTGCCATTTTGGGGGCTTTTGACCGCCTGTAGGCGCGAACCAGATTTTTTTCTAAGGTCAGCAATACTTATTTTCTATTAGGAACAATTGCCTCCACATTTTGGCCAAGTTTCAGAGAAATTAAATGGATGAAAAGTTATGGGGCAAAAAAATGTCATTTTTTGCCATTCCGGGGCCTTTTGACCCCCTGGGGGGCTAACCAGATTTTTTTTCAAAAATCAGAGAATGTCACTTTCTAACCTGACCAAAGTTACAACTTCATGCAAAATTTCAGAGAAATTCAATGGATGGTTGCGGAGAAAAATCCGGACGGACGGACATGCCTCAAAACATAAGTCCCCCGATTTATAAAATCGAGGGACCAAAAAAAAAAAACTGTGGCCAGAGATTTAATAAAGATCAGAACTGCAGATTCTTGTTATATTGTATTTACAATCATGCCAAGCTGAGACTATGCGGTGTCAATCAAAGATGGTGGATGTATTATTATGAGGGTTGACGAGAATGAGGACAAAATGAGTGAGAACTAATGTTCCTTTTTGGTCAAGCTAACAATATTTATATCTATATTGTCAAAATCTCTATGCGATCTTCGAACATAGGAGAGCTCCTTAGCGATGTCGAGTGCAAAGGGAGTTAACTTGGATTACACCCCAGTGGACACATGTTGGGTACAGGCAGATAACAACAGACACAGGACAATACAACACCTCCTATGGGTACTAAATTTTATCAGGTAAACCAATGCCAACATAACTGAATCAAGCAATTCAAAATATCCTAACTTGCAGATTCATACGAATTGCATTTTGAGGTTTATCTATAAATTCTATGCTGCAGTTCAATACTTACACTGAACAATGTTAATTAGTCAAATTTATTAATCGCTATACAAATTCTGGAATTCCGGAATTTCGACATGCAAAAACCTGACTAAAAAAGAAGAGCAAGTGCACATCAATGGAAACAACAGTTGCCGCAGGTCTTATATCAGAGTTTTCCTCTTCCTAGATGTCTGCCTTAAACAAAGGCTGAAGGGGACGTCTCTCTTGGTAGTTTTACCGCACCTTCAGACACCAACCTGAGCATTTCTATGTCACCCCCCCCCCATACACTTACAAGAAAACAAACCTATCCAAACTAAAACAGAACTGAATCAAGACAACCGATCTTTGACAAATAAATAGCTCAATATTCTATATCAATAACTAGCAGGGCTATCTGGTGTTGTCCGGGGCCCTAAAAACAAACTAGAAGGTTAAAAAGTATGTGTAACATCTTTATTTTAAAACTTCCATCTCTCTACTTCTCTATTTTTTTCCGCTTCCCCTTTTCCTCCTCCCTCTCCACTTTCTCCTCCATCCTGCCCATTCCTCTCTCTTGTTTTAATGTATTGAAAATAATAATAAAAAAATGTAAGAAATTCACCTAAGCTTTCCGTTTTAAAGTTATTGTTCCCAGGCAACACAGAGATTCTGGTCTCCACCCTCTCACTTAATATAATAAAACCTATGTTTCTTTTAATGTATTGCTGGGTAATGGGTTGTTTATCTTCTCCATCCCCTTAATAATATAAAGAAACCTGTATTTGTTTTAATGTATTCCTGGGCAACGCAAAGTTGGTCTTCCCATTCTCCAAGCATTTAGCACTAACAAAATGTACTACTGTATTATTACACATACCTGCACTATCTAGGGTACTGAGCACTTTTGCTTGAATGTAATACTGTATTATTACTATTATTCATCCCGGGTAACACAGTTTCTCGTCTAGTATTTAATACAATAACAAAACACATTGAAATTATTGCTCCTGAGTAACACAGCATTTAAACACACCTGCTCTATCTAAGATATTGAGCAGTTTTGGATTGATATATATCACTTATAAAATGTTATACTGTATTATTACTTTCATTACTCCCGGGCAATTCAGAGTGTCTTGCCCCAATCCTACCCTCTCTCTCACAATAATCTGAAGAGAAACGATGTTGATAAGGACAATAATCCAAAGAGAACTTTCTGGGTCGGAATCTATCCCTCTAACACTTATCGTTGGCTAGATTTTGAACTTAAAGTGGTATTTTTTTAGCTTCTTACATCAAGTGGCTTCATGTCTTGTCTGGAGCGATTTCAATTAAAATTTAAAAAATTAAATCCAGAGAATTAACGTTTCTAAAAATCTTGAGGAATGACTCAGCAATTTCTTTCCAAATTACTACATGATAACATTAAACCGTTACTGAAAATGTCGATCCCCCATGACGAATTCTGCTCCAGTTGAACCCCAAAGAATTTTTTTTTTAAATTAGATATTTTTTGAGGCAACGCCGAATAAGAATATATCAGCTTTGTGGGAGTTTCTTGTGTAGTTTTTTTTACTTTTAGCTGGACATACACACAGACAACTTTCCTTTATATAATAGAAGATAAACGATAATAAAATGTACTTAGCTTTAACACTTTGTTGCAGTTTCACAGTATCACTAATCATCAGAAGTGTCTCTGATTGATAGATGTCAATCAGAGATACTTCTAATGATCGATGATACTGTGAAACTGCAGTAAACTGTTAAAGCAAGTGCATTTTATTATCATTTATAACACATACATTTATGCCCCCCTCCGAATTTGAAAAATAAATTTATTTTAAATAATTTTAAAAAGACAAAAAAATTTTTTTTTACCAAACTGATGCCAGATTTCATGCTGGAATGAATGTTTTGGTAACATGACCAAATCGCCATGCCATTCCCATTTTTTTGCAACATCTCGTTCCAATTCGGTCGTAAGCACATAACCATGATCGGTCAAGAGTTTTTCCAGGCCTTGTGACAACACTTGGTAAGGAGTGCGTAACAATGACCTCTTCGATGGCATCATTTTCACCTTTTTCATTTCAAAATCAACATGGTTTCCACGAGAGAAATAATCCGTCAAGGTTTTATTCACAAAGTCTTGGTCGACCGATAAAAGGGGGATTGCCACACGATCAGATTCGAGATGTTTCAAACGATATTCGGAGTCAATCAGAGATTTGCTTTCCAAGAATCGCCTGAAAAAAAGAAAAATAAATATATATTTTTTGATGGGGAAGGTGGTAAATATTTGATCATAAAATGTTATCACAGGAAAGACTTACAAATTCTGACGAATAACCTAAATTCAAAACGTAAAAAACAAAACGTCTTTATAAAAGCCCAAAAAGCATCACTCATTAGGATGCGGTTGTGTTTCATGACACTTTTAAGGTGGATTTTCTTTTTCGTACCAAAACAAAGAATATTTATCCAGAGATAAATGCATGAGAAATACCTTGGTAAGACGAACCTGTATTTTGTTTTTGTGAATCTTTCGACACGCAAAAACCTTCCAGAGTTTCAAAATAGGAATTTATAAATTAAATATTTGGAAATGCCAAAATGTTAGCTACCGTAAAACTTTTGTATAATACGTTATGACACCCATTTTCCAGTAATAATCTATATTTCTTCCTTGATAATAACCATTCGTTTTTTTTTATCTGCTCTTACCCTCTATTCTCTTTATTATTTATGTCATTCGTCTCCTACCATCACTTCTTGTAATCATCCTTTAATTACATCATTCTCCCTTCCTCACACCATCTAAAACATTCAGGTACGGATTAAAAATGTGCACAGTGACAAGCAAGAAAGCAAACAAGATCAGAGATAACCTGTGACCTAGTGGATCATTATTTATTATATACCCCCCCCCCCATCTCTCTCTATCTCTTAATTATTCATGTCATCTGCTTCTTTCCATTACTTCGATCAATCGCTCTTTAATTAATTTAATTTGTCTCCTGTGCTGTCATCTAATGCGCATGGAAACAAGCAAGCAAGATAACAAATAAGATCCACAGTTTCATGAATATACTAGACCCCCCCCCCCCGAGTCTAGATGTTAGTCTAATAGACGACCTGTGACCTAAGGTTGTATTAATAAAGGATCCCTCCTCTCTTTGATTTGATGGATGACGTCATCAAGTGTGCATGGGGGACAGATAAACAAGATAACAAACAAGACCAACAAAGTTTTAACCTATAGGTTCTATTTATCTTCCTCCCACAAGGTAAGATGTGACAAGGTCTGGAAAGTGGGAAAAAACCAGCGCTCGAGAATTTGAGCACTCTGGTCATTTAAAAATTGCCTGGGCAGCTCCGTCAACATTCCCCGGTAGGGGCGCCTCAGGCGATTAGCAATAAACTAACCCCTTCTCAAAGGGTGAGAAGGCAAAGCCTGGGATGATGCACCTCCTAGAACTGCACAGGACGGACAACCGATAGACCGGTGTAAATCAAGACCTGAAGGCCCGGACTAGAGTTGGGCGGTTTTGAAATTTTGGTTTCGGTTTCAGTTTTTCGGTTTTTTAAAAATTATTTTTTTACTATGGAAGCTATTCATTCTCTTGTGTGATGATTAGTTATTATTAATATTCGTTTTTAAGACAGGGTAATAAAACTTTATAGACATGCGTAAAAGACTAGTAGTACACCCGAAAACCGCGCCAATGGAAAAGGAAGGATGGTTAAAAAAAAGTAGAGATTATTAATTCACCTAAAGTCATTTTTTAAGCTTTAAGGTAATTTTAGTCATAGAATTCATGACTTGGATTAAAGTTTAATAATTAAACTTTCGAATAAATTGTCAACTCTAAATAAATATCATATTAACAATTTAGTAAAATATAAATCGTTGCATAGTCTACTTTTTGAATAACCCATTTTTAGGAGAGAAAACGGTATACTTGAGAGATAGTTCTCTAGAAATGACAATTTATGTATGAAGTGGCTTTTCAAAAGTAAACAATGAAATGCCTAATGTTTAAAATAATTTTTTAAATCCGAATAAAGTGATACTAGCATTGGCAACTACTTTTTTTCTTTTTAAATGTTTATACTCGCTCGCTACTTTTCGTTTATTTACTTTTACAACAAGTATTTTTTTAATTTCATTTTAATAACTTATTTTTTTAGATAACTCTGAAACAAACATAAATAATTATTTTACAATTTTGAGTTGAATCAAATAGATTTTCGACATCATACGGAACGCGTTTGATCTTTTCTTTTTCATTTGAAAATAGTTTATGCTAAAAATACGATGTCATGTTGTCTGTCGTATTTCTCTTTTTTTCATTTGAAAATTCAAAATGTTAATGATAAACAAACTGTAAACAAAGATTTCTTCCTACAAGTGAATTAAATGTTTTTATCATATATTTGTTCAATCTGTCCTCTTACTAATATAACATTTTTTGGTAATATTCAATTTTATTCAAATCGGAAAATCTTTTCAACCGTGTTTTCTTGTATATGGTGGCTTACTGTAGTAAAAACACAATACCGAACGGTTTAAAAAAAAAACGATTCGGTATTCGGTATGGTGACGAAACCGAAAAACCGCGTTTTTTCGGTAAAACCGCCCATCTCTAGCCCGGACAATACCGGTCTATTGGGTGGGGTAAACACCTATAGGTAAATTGGTGGAAAATTTGATTTAAAAATTTTTTTAAATTTAAAAATGAAATTAAAATTTTTTTCCAAAATCAGTGTTAAAATTGCCAGCTTTTTTTTTTTTTTTAATCTTTTCATATACGTCCTTGCATTTCTATAAGAGGCTCTGTCTGTCCGATCGGTCCATCACGCTTCAGTTCCAAACAGCATTTCCATCACTAAGCACAAATTAAATGGATGCATCTAAAAAAAAAAAAAATTTTTTTAAATTGATTCATTCTTGTGTCGAAAGATGCGATTTTCTTCCCAAACTACCTCCTCCCACCCAGTGTCATAATTTCAGCCCCTACTATCTAAGAATATGATTTATACCTTCACCCAACTAATATTAATATATTTACTGTTGAGAGAAATGAAATAAAAAAAGATCCAGAAGGTTGGAATATTATTTTCCATCAGTGAATTTCAATAATCGTCCTGACTGCTGTTTCTTTTATTTGATCTCAAATTCCCAGAGTACTTTGGTACGAGGAGGAAGTATGGAAGCCCAGACACACACAAGTATGTGACACATCTGGTGGCCAAATGAACATTTCAAGACTGCTACATAATATTGTATTACATCCTTCCACAGTTTAAAAAAAAAAATAAATAAATAAAAAGCCAGACACCGTTAACACTGCTCAAATCTATAACAACTTCCTGGAGTCTGGAACTGACCTTCAACTCCCCCCTTCCCTTTAGTAATCTATTAAATATGAGGCGGCAGATCTACCTAACTGTTTTGGCGCTAATTTTTTTACCATTTTGCTGCCACAGTCAGCGGCATATATATCTCTATATAAAATTAGGCATGTGTATATGTTTATATATTTGTATGTACAGGATTCACTTCTAAACTAATTAACCGATCATTATAAATTTTGGAACGTGGAGGCTAGGCATAAGAGTCTAACGTGGGCTACATATAGTTTAATGCAAAGAGGGTAAAAAAGCCCTTTGTGAAAATATTTTTGATTTTTATGAAATTTTAACAATGGGTATTAGTCATCAATTAATAAATATGCTCCAGATCGGAAGAGAGTAAAACAGAAAGAACTTCATCATTAATGCTCTTCGAAGTGTTGCCATAGATGGTTGTGTTATCTGCATAAATATCAACGAATGATCTTAGAATGTTATTTAGGATATCATTGATGAAGATCAGAAAGAATGTTGGGCCAAGAATGGATCTTTAAGGCATGCCAGCATTGATACTATGTGCTTTGAACTTCTGCCCATCAATGACTACTTTTATAAACCCATCAAAGAGAAAAGTTTGATGGCTAAGACATTTCCAGATATTCCATAGCTAGCAAGCTTGGAAAGCAAACCTTTGTACAAAATCCTATCAAAGGCCTTCGATATGTGAAGAGCTATTGCTCTAGACGTAAAGCCCCCACCAATAGATTCACTGATCCTATGTAATATTACAGTCAGCACATCAGCAGTTGATCTTGCAGTACGAAATTCATATTGTTAGTCACTAAGTAGTTTGCTTGTATTGAGGTGATTGACAATTTCTTGATTTATCACAGTTTCAAACAACTTACTCATGCCGCACAGGTATGAATGTTATTAGAAGGATAAAAACAGAATCTTGTCAATGTTTCAAAGATTCTCTCAATGACAGTAACCCCATCATTATGGGGACGATAAAGGGCAAAGATAAAAAGAGGTGCTGTGAACAAGAGCAACATGGAAACACATAAATGGCAACTCAGGGTCTTCATTTGAGATGTTCCTACAACATCTCAAAACTGTCTCTGATGTAAGCACAGATTCCATATCCACCGTGATCAAGAGGGTCAAGTTTAGAGGTAATGTTAGAATCACCTGGAATCTTATTGAGTCATTGATAAGAATTGATGAGCCAATACTGGTTTCATACAGAAGCAACAAGTCAGATTTGGTCTCATGTAAATGGATTTCAACCTCTGAAAGGTTGGAATGCAAACCATTAAGGAGACCTAATAGTTGGGATCCACGTTAAGATTTGAAGTACTGCGTTTACAGTTATTTTTTGGTTGAAAACTTTTCATATTGAAAGCAGAACAAAGAGAATCAGTTAATAAACTATCTTTGTAAACCATTGAAGAAAGAACAGCCATAGCATTTCCCACTAATGTGCCACCGAGAAGCCACACTGGAAACTACTGCATGGTCCAAACTCCATTTACCAAATGGAAATACAGCAGCCCCAGTATTTTACACCTGCTGATAGGACAGCCTCCTTGGGAATTAGTCCAAAGACCCGAACCTTAGAGTATCAGGCAGATATCAGTTCAGATATAACATTTACCTTTGACACCCTTTTTAGTGACATAGCAACAAAAAAAATAAAAAATAAAAAATACTTAAAGCATCTCCACATACTACTTACACAAAACTACAGCCGATCTGTGAAACAATTCTACCCCCCCCCCTCTTTATCAAACTAAAAGACAAAATATGGTGGAAGTGAGAGTTACAAGGCTGCTGAAAGTACATCAACAATTCACTTTCTACTTTCCATTAGTATGGACGTACACATAGACAGCCATATTGTGTACTTGTACAACATACTCAACAGACTCCTTCTACACAGCCTGGTTTTAGTGACAAAAGGTCTGAAGAAATGCAGGTTTTACAGAGTTTTCATAGATGATCTAACAAGATGTACAGGTTTATCTCACCAAGTAGGATAACCTGCACTTGGGTACTATACCAGATATTTCTATGCTACACTAGGTGTAAAAACACAAACACACACTTTCTACTTGGAATAAGTTTCTGTGTTTCTTACAAGAAATGTAGAGATAGTTTCCCCTGAAGTTAATAGAGATAATTCGAAGCATGAAAAACAGTTGGAATCAGGAAAGAAGAATGAAGGCATCTTACCCAGGGACTTTTGATCCTAAAATATTTATACTGAGTTCAAGAAAAACTTAAATTACAATTGAATTTTTTTTAAAAATAAAGATTAAATTAAAATAAATAAAGATTAAGGATTCACAGCAAAAATATGTTATTTCTACCGTAGCATACAAATCAGCCACCTTTGAAGTGTCCGTGTTCATTTAAAAGTTCTGTTAAAGGGAGATAATCTTGAAAGTTTATAAAGATAATTCTTTGTCAACTTCATCAAAATAAACACAAAATGTACTATTTGAATCATAGCCTTCCGATCAGGTCACTTCAAGAGTTGGGGGTTACACAAAATTGGGAATGAACCAGGGACCGTTAGATCTTCAAAACCAGACAGGAAAGACAAACAGGAACAATAGACATGAAACAAAGACAGGATTACAAGAAGAATAAACAGTTACGAGAGAGAATCGGCAAGACGTCAATACTGAATAAACAGTAGACAAAAACTGATGAACAAGAAATTTCATCTGATTATATCAGTATTACACTTAACCCTGTAAAACATTTACAACAAAAACTCGTCTAGCTATAACCACTGTCAGTAATTTCCCTCTCTGTGCCTAGGACTAAACAAAACTTCCATTAAAGTTTCTTTCCGAGAACTACCCGTCTGTGGAACTTAGTACCGTGGGTCTGCTTCCCAGCTGACTACAACATTGTCGTTTTCAAGCCCAATGTAAACAAATTTTTATTAAGCCGTCCTCCTCAATAATCAAATTCTGCTAAACTTCTGCCATCACTACCAATCATCACGGTGTTGTCTCACCGTCCACCTGACACTCATTAACCCTTATCCTCGAGTGGCTTTTGTGCCTGATAAGTAGTGACTCTTTAGTGAGAAAAAAAAACTACGGGATTGCTGTCAGTGACTGGCTGGTGAAACGACTCTTCTGCATTACCAGCAACATGGATTAGTCGACTGTCCAAACTTTTTGCCACCAAGTGTTCTTAGATTCATGCGAGCTTCACTTGTTTTGGGAAAACCACCATTTCCACTGCAGACACAGGTGGCGCTTTGCTCAACGAGAACAGCTGTTACCAGTAAAGGCAGTGAGCAATTCATTTTATGTATAAGTTTAACTACACTATTACAACTACAAGAATATCACAATTGTACAATTGAACTGAAATATTAACAAATAGTTTTACCTACCGGGCATTGCCCCCCTCCCCACTGGTGTCTTATTACTTTCAGATTTTGAAGGGTCATAAAGTAATTCATTTTTATTTTTTCAGCTATTAAAAAGAAAATTTAAATGGCTGACTTTTTTTTATAAATAAACTTAAGTGCATTGTTTGTTTTTTGCCTCTTTCCCCCCAAACGTTCTGTCCCCATTATTCTCGTAATGTGAAACAGATGTGCCGCTTGATCCCAAACGCAGTTAATAAAGATAAAAACATGGCTATGAATGTGATTAAAAAAATTTTTTTTAAATCAATTCAGAATTTGAAGAATTTGTTTTGTTTTTTTTAATTTTTAAACATAAAAGTTTCTCCAGAAAGATTTGAATTTTGAAAGTTACTTAGGTTTATTTTTAAGAGACAAATTCATAAATCAAAGTTACATAAATTGGGAGAGTTTATAAAAGGGGTCTATAATCTCAGGGATCCCTGTTGTGTGCAGGACTGGAAAAACATGCTCATCTTCCTGTAAAATCGAAACATTATAAACAATATATAGTATATATAGATGAAAGAATATTATATAGCATACTAGAAAAATACTCGTCCCAGGACAAGTAAAATTAATTCCTCAAACAATAGTTTTGTACCATTTTTTTTGTCTCTATACGAAGATCAAAATCATACATAATGATAATAAACCTTATGTCTAGAATCCTATTCTAATTTTGATTAAAATCTATTACATGATTTTGATTCTATAAAGTGTCTAAAATTTAAGGCTTCAGGAGTCTTGAAATTAAAAGAAATCTTGCTTAATTGGTGCCTAATGAATATGGATCAAATTCAATACAAATCGTATATATTTTAAAACCCTTTAAAATATGCCAAATAAACTGAAATTTGGAGAATATTTACTAATTCATGTCTAAGACCTATTGTAAAAAAATTCTGAGGTACCTTAATTTTCGTGAAGGTCTCCCCCCTTTTTTACTTCCTTTGCATAAAATTGAATTAAATATAGCCCACATTACCCACCCTTATGCTTAGCTGTGTTCCAAAATGCATAATGATCAGTTAATTAATTTAAGAGCGAATCATGTGCATACAAATATGTAAACATATACACATTAAGGGCAGGTAAAGCGCTCTTTAGCCTTGGTGGGCAATCACCTAGAGATGGTGTCTCGATAAAAACGCTTGTCCCCATTGTTAAGTTATCTTCCTTTATATTAAAATATAAGAGATTTATGCGATAAGTAAACTAACACCCATCACCTCACTGGGTGGCGTCAGGAAGGGTTGGTTGTTTGGTTGTTTTGTTTTGTAGCATATCAACCGGTTTTGGGTTATTTAATGCCGAATCAGGTCATTTTGGTAAAAGTTTTTATGCTTAAGTTCTTTACATCTTCAAATATTTATTCATGGTGCTTGGTTCGGTTGTTTTGTAGAGGAAAAATGTTTTTGTTTTTAGCTTTTCAGAACATGATTGAGTCTTGCAAAGGGAAAGGAAAAAAAACAATAACATCAATGTTTGGTACATTTTAAGTCAGGAAGCCGGTATCTTCAGACAGCCTGATCTGGTAATACCAGGGCGTCAGGAAGGGAATCTGACCTAGAAAAGTCTTGCCTCAATTAAAGAATTAACTTCCAAAGAAACCTGACCAGAGATAAGTTTCAAAGTCAATTTTTTAAAAGCCATCTGACACATGCGAGCATGTAAAACGGACGTTAAACCGAATATGATGATGACGTAGCTAACTTCATAAAGATAAACACCATTTTCATATTAGCAGTAAATAACCATAAAAGCAGACGTTACGGTATATACTTCATATGAATTGAGATTTGATGCAAATTTACGATTTGTACAAAACTGCAATTTCCTTTTATTCTTTTTTCTTTATCTATCAGCAATGCAAACACAAGGATGTGACAGCAGTGGGACAGAGTGTCTTTACTATGAAGTCACCCTACTAAACACCATAAGAATGTCATTGTCCCTTATCCCTCTCATACCAGCACTAGCACTCATTTTCCTTAACCTCCTCACGAGTCAGCACATGAACATCCTCCTCCACTGTTTCTCCCTATGTTCCAGCACAAGATATCCTTATCCCTCACCAGTGGGTTGGGGGTATGATTGGTCTAACGCAGGGGTCGGCAACCCGCTGGCCACATACAGCCCTCTAGTGAATTTTGTCTGGCCCGTAATCTTATATAGGACACAATCTAAATATAGGCAAACCAAAGTGACAGTTAAGAACTAGAATATATCGCAGCATTTCTAAAACTGTGTGTCCCAAAATTATCAAATATTATCATGCTACAGTATTTGCATTCAGAGTTTTTTAAAGAATTATTGTTTAAGGTATCAGATGTCGGTTGTCCAGAAAAAAAAAAAGGGAATTATTTTCTGCTATAAGTTTGTTGTCAAGAACAGTAACAAGACGAATTGAAGACCTGGCAGCAAATGTCAGAAATGGCTTAAAACACATTTTAAATGATCTGGAATATTATTCCATTGCTATCGGTGAAACCGCAGATATGAAGGATATTTATCAACTTGCATTGTTTGTGAGGGGTGCAACACCAACATTTAATAGTGTGGAAGAATTTGTGCAGTTGATTCCTATGAAGGACACTAGTACTGGCGCAGATATTTTGCAAAGCATAATAAAATGGATTACTAAAATCAATCTGGAGTAATCACAGATGGAGCACCAGAAATGATTGGAAAGAAAAAATGTTTTGTTGCATTGCTCCAAAATTACAAAGGTATTGATAAAAAAATTTATCAAACTTGATTGCATCATTCATCAAGAATCTTTGTGTGCAAAGGTCGTGAAAACATTTTATGCTATCAAGAGGATTAAATCATCGCCAGTTTCAAGAATTTCTAAAACAAATTGAAGCAGAGTGTGGTGACCTTACATATTTTTCAAATGTTTGATGGCTAACCTGCAGAAAAATGTTAGAAAGAGTATACACATTGAGAGAAGAGATTTACATGTTTTTAGAGAGCAACGATCAAGATAATTCTCACCTTCAAGACCCACAGTAGATTGTCAAGTTCGGTTGTTTTTTTGTTTTTTTTTTAAATGGACATCACAACTTACATAAACACTTTTAATTTTGAGCTTCAACGAAAGAACAAGGTTGTATTTGAAATGTTCAGTCAAATTACTGGTTTTGCAAAAACTTCAACCATGGAAATCAATTTCAAAAAGTGAACTACTCTCATTTCCCAAATCTCGAAAATCACAAGAGAGATATAATTCCAGACATTTTTGTGAGCTCTATTAAGGATTTGAGAAATGAGTTTTCCTTTCGTTTTGCTGACTTCCGGAAAGATAAAACTCTTGAGTTATTTGGTACTCCTTACAAAATAGACGTGGAGCAAGTAGCAGAAGAATATCAGTTTGTGTTAATTGACTTGCAGTACGACGAATCTTTGAGATCAAAGTTTCATTTTGAATCCACTGCGGACTTCTACAAGAAATATAAATATATTGCTCAAGGGAAAATATAAAAACATCATGGCCAATGCGAAACTGATGATGTCATTAGTTGAACAACTTTTTTTCAAAATAAAATATACTAAAACTCATTTGAGAACAAGACTGTGTGAAGACAAGCCGGATGATGTTTTTCTCCTGTCATCAACAAATATTTCACCTGATGTAGGGAAGTTATCACACAAGAAACAGAAACAAATGTTTCATTAAATCATTAACTGTTTCTAACTGTATTTCGTTTGTAGCAAAGAATTTGCTTTTTTTTGTTAATTGATAGTAATTATTTTTGTGATTTCTGTAATAAAATAAGGAATTTGCTTTCTTTTGTTAAATGTGCTTGTATTTTATTTATTTCTTTTGTTATTCATTTTATGTAAATAGGGATTTTGTCCATCCGTCTGTCAGTCACAATTTTTTAAATGTATTAAATACATTTCGAAATAATGGAAACTACTGCATTTAGCTAATCTAATATTCCAATCTAACTTAATCTAAATATGAATAAATGTGAATAAATGTGAATCTTTCCTAAGTATATTAACATCAAAACCTTAAGTCTTACTTATTTATCTACCTCCCACAGCGGTAAGATGTGACACAAGGTTGCGAAAGTGGGATTGAAAAGCCAGCACCCTAGAGAAACACCACTCTGACCTACAAAAAAATGCCTTCTCAGCCCAGTCAGCATTCCCTGGTAGGGGTGCCTCAGGCAATTAGCAATAAACTAACCGTTTCTCAAAGGGTGAGAAGGCAAAGCCTCGGAGGATGGACCTCCTAGAACTGCACAGGACAATACCTCAGACCGGATGAATCAAGGCCCGAAAGCCAAGACAGTACCGGTCTACAGAGTGTAGCATCCATTGGAACAGATACTACACTCTGATCTTAGCTGACATTTCAGTCTTCCTTTCCAACAAAAAAAAAAAAAAAAAAAAAAAAAAACCTGCTTTCGCACATTTATTTTCATTTTAAGTTTGTAATAAATTAATAAATTGTCATATACATTTATAATTGGTATTGTCAAATTTTATTATATATTTATAATATTTTCTTTGATAATAATATTATTATAATTATTAATACAATTAATTAAAGAGATGTTATAAAAAAACGATAGTGTTTTAAAAACATTTTAAAATTTCTGCCGTTGATGTTAAGAGAACAGATACTACACTTTGATCTTAGCCAAAGGTCCAAGAAGCAATAAAAAAAAAAAAAACTCGATTTAATTGGAATTTAGAAGTGTAGTATCGATTCTGTTGTCAGAAGATCGTCTTCCCACGAATTACCTCCTCCGTTTTTAAGAGGATCTGGGGGAATCCTCATGTATTACATCATCCTTTATATTTAAAACTTAAAAAAAAAATTAAAATTACTAAATAGTTAAAATTAAAAACTGAAAGGATTATTTGAGTATCTCGCTTATTTCGTTAGTCTTAAATTGTATTTTTTTAGCCCAAAATAAAATTCTAATTTATTTTTTAATAACTTGAAAGTCGAATTTTAATGCAATGCCTTAATCGCTGGTGGCCATGTTGTAATTTCCTATTATTTTCTTTTGCACTAGACATCTATAAAAAGGAAATACGTTTGACTATTTTATCTAAAATATTGCGAGTCTGCATTCACGCTTGACATCTATAAATAAGGTACTTTACTTTTATTTATAACAATAATATGCTTATTATTTTAATAGTCTGAAACAATTTATTTTGCTTTAACTATGTATTGTATGTAGTTCTGCCACAATTATATAATAATCCAAGCCTTGCAAAAATATGCGACCTGAGGGAGCATATATTTGCTAGTATAGTAAAATAAGATTTTTGAAATACAAAATTATTATATTCCTTGTTTTCTTTGTACATCCAAAAAAATTATTTACATATTTAATGATATAGCTCTCCACCATGACACTGCATAGGTGTTTGGTCCTCACTCTCCAAAAGATTGCAAACCCCCGGTCTCACGGATAACATGACAGACTATAGAATTGGCTATGCCAGATTCAAATCCTATCGGATCAACCGTGTTCAATTACATATAATTATGTTTGGGGAAGGTATGAACACTCAATATCCCCCCCCCCCCCGCTTCGGCTATAGGAAAAATAGCGATTTGTATTCAACTAATCATGTACAATTAATCTGGATGGATGGTAGACCGCTTGAATGTTTGAACAGATCTCCCTAGCTATCATTCGAGGCAACGTCTAAATCTTGATGAAGACAAAAAAAACAAAAAAACTTTGCGTATGTAGGCCAGTAAATAAGGACTTATAGAAATAACATTTAATAGAAATAAAAGTGTAAGTTGCATTTATTAGGATTCCCCTAAAATTCATGTTAACCTCTAATTTTGTAAGTTTCGTTTAAGATTGTGTACATTCATCATCATATTCGGTTTAATGTCTGTTTTACATGCTGGCATGTGTTGGACTGCTTTAAGAAATTGACTTCCAAACTAACCTATGTTTTGCCAGGTCTTTATTTATCCATCTTTCTCTAAAGCCCATTATCACTTTCTCTCATGTTTTCCTTGGCCTTATCCTGTGAACTGACCCTGCTATCTCAACTGTTCTACATCTATTGACCCAAGAACTCTCATCCATTCTTTCAACGTAACCATATCGTCAAAGTCTACTGCTCTGAACGCATCTCGCTCCTGTCCAGATGTAATCTTCTTAAGTCATCAGATCTAAGCCTGTCTTTTAGACTCATATTACACATCCATCGTATCATTCTCATTATTTCTCTCCATGCAACGCATGTCCTCAACCCTCACTCGCCAGGTTTCACTTCCATATGTAACACTGCGTACATATGGCCGATAGACTCTTCTCTTGGTCGACAGTGATAACAATGCTGGTTAGTAATGGTAAAAGTTTCCTGAACTTACTCCATCCTCTTCTAACTTTTGCTATCCCACCGGCACCAGCTAGCATCGTTTTAAATAGATATTGTGTTTCCGCATTTAAGAACTCCAAAAGGGCTCGATATGCACCGAAAGAAATAACCCACAGCAGCGTATTTCATACCAGTCGAGGTTCACCTCGAAAAATCAGGTATCGACTTGACAGCACCAGGCTTTTTTTTTGTCGAGATAAGGTATGGTTCAGCACGGTCCTAGAAGGTACACTCTCCCAGGCATTACCTCTCTTTTAGTGGGTTTGGTTTAATGCGGATTGTCTGAGACGCCCCTACCGGAGAATGCTGACGAGCTTATTTACGGTTATTTTTGTAACATCCAGAGTGACTCATCAGGGGAGCTGTCTCTCCCCACCTTCAGGCCTTGTGCCACATTTTGTTGCAATGGGAATCAAATAAATAACGAACCACTAAGAACAAGTACAGGGCGTCTTTCATCCTCACTCCCTTGTAGACTATATTGATATAATTGAACACGAAAAAAAAAGAAAAACAATTTAACTCTTTTCAGTATGTGGCCTGATTTTTAAATGAGCGACCAGTGCCACTATTATCCCTATGTCCTCAGAACAAATCTAATGTCAGGAGGGGGGGGGGGGGCATAGGATGAATAAATAAAAAAAATTAAGTCAACCATTAGTTAAAGGTCATGCAATGACCTTTTCCTCAGAGGCAGATCTCTCTAGTCATGTGATCAGTGCTCTTACTACACCCTCCTCCACCCACCCTCACGTTTTAGTGTCATTTAGAGAGAAATATGGGTGTGTTGAGGGAGGAAGAGTGGAATACGCCCAACCCCAACGAATCCTGCAACAGACCATATGGTGTCCACAAGCTGGAATACTACCCGACAAGCATTTATTTATGAAAACGAGACCTAAGATGCAGACATGCATCCCTAAATAACTATGTCCGTCTGTCGGTTTTGCATCATTTTGGCACTTAGGGTTTGGCTTGATCCATCAGACCTTTCTTTGTCTGAATGAAGTATGGTCCGACTACGGCCACCCTCCCGAGCATTACCTACACCTTTAAGGGGGTTAGTTTATTGCCGGTCGCCTGAGGTGCATCTACCAGAGAATGCAGATGGGTTAATTCTCGGTTATTTTTGTGCCTGGCCAGAGTGCCTCCTCGGATGAGGCTAGTTTGCTCCCACCTTCCGGCCTACAGCCACATTCTGCTGCAGTGGGAAGAAATTACATAGGGGCGCCTGATGTACTGTCGGTTAGTCTGATTATCTCCACTTAACCTTGAAACTTTATGACGTAATTCATTCTTTCAATAGCACTTATCACATAAGCATCAAGTGTTTGGATTCTTTTTTTTTACCGTAACTATGAAAATATTCCGTTTGTGACGTATATGAACTAGACAGACAGACAGGTTAAGCTCCAAATAAATTGCCAACTCAATACCATAATAATCGCAAGTACTTTTGGGACGACCCAATGGAAAGGGCAAATAATTTCATGGTTTCATGTTCCATTTTCTTCTCTCTTGTTGTCATGATAGGAAGGGTGACAGAAAGGAGAGAAGATGAGGGTCGGAAGTACGGATAATTTGTAATGTGTCCATTGCATGTTTGGCGATGAAAATCTATTATTATATCGAAGCTGAATTAATCAATGTACAGTTTATCAGACATGTGTACCTAGTACAATGATGCATGGAAGTGAAACCTGGTCAGTGAAGATTGTAGATGTGTGTTGCAGGTTTTAAACATAAAGAAATGAACTAGCGACAAACACAGGTGTAAAATTTAAAAGGAAAATTTTATTCTAATATATAAAGTAGAGACGTTTTTTCCCCTGTACCTTCTCGGAGAATAGGAAAATAACCACATGCATCACGGGCTACTGAACTCACAATTACATTGCACTTATTCACTCGAGCGTGTTTTAGTATATCTGTTATTCTTCTTTCCAAACTAACACTGAATATTACATTCGGCCCGGCCGCCACGACTCTCCGAAATACCAACTCCATATAGGTGGTAGTAAAAACTTTTCTCCCTAACAATTCTGTACTGTGACTACACTCATCGACACCGGGAACTAATAAACACAGTATAATTTTCATAAAGCACCCATTGTTATTTCGTATTTGTCTGGCATTATTTTACTACATAATATTAAGCAATACGCAAAAATTTAACAACCGCTCCCTTACACTCCGATGATTATTCGCGAATATCAGATTACGTTCTATCTAATTCTACCTTCTACATTTAAATTCATTCCGGAATTAAGCGAATGAAATTAACGAACACAGTTCCTGCAACATTTAATGATTCAACATGGCGGATAACATTTCTTGATCGAATCGACTTCCTATTTAATTCATTAAGCACTAAGATACTGGTAGACGCGGATACATTTACATTTTCAAAAACATACACCTTAAACACACATATTATAGAAAAATTGCCCAAATGAATTTACTTCATCAAAAAATCACCTACACCGCGTCATTGTTGAAGTTTCCATTTGGTCGGCAGAATGTAAATGTTAACATAACACGCATGTCAATAAACAACTATAGCGTTATTAGCCTATTTACACATTTATTTTTAAATCGTAAGCGTGGCGCCGTGCGTAAGAAGGGAGGTTCAATGATCGACAGTTTCGGCGTTCGATCCCATTCGACTGCCACTTTTTTTTTTTGATAAATTTACAACATTCGCCAACACGGTATAGGGGGTGGGGATGGAGAAAGAACTATAGGCCGTTTTTTTTTTATTCGATAGGTACTAATTTCTCCCGTGCAACGCCGGGCGACGGGTTCCGCTAGTTAATTATAAAACTAAAAGATAAGAGGTTTATGTAGTTTGCTTGAAGCATTGTTTATTAGTATATAGAAATGTGATACTTAGAAGGCAATACAATGCAGAGGTGTGACGGATAGACACAAGTTGGAGCAAATAAGACATAATAGTGAAACAAATGAAATAGTTTCACCCTTAATACAATGTATACATATATATATATATTTTCCACAAACACACATATCTGTTTCTCTACACAATGTTACAATGTTATGTAATACCTGTATCAAGATGGTCTGGTGGAAACTGTATGATATAATATTTCGGGAACTCTTCTCTTCTTCAGAACCGTGCTCAACCTAAGTTCAAGCCTGCATACTTGAGTTGAGCACGGTTCTGAAGAAGGGAAGAGTTCCCGAAATATTATATCATACAGAGTTTCCACCAGACCATCTTGATACAGGTATTACATAACATTGTAACATTGTGTAGATAAACAGATATATGTGTGTTTGTGGAAAAAAATAAATAAATAAATATATATGTGTATGTATACATTGTATTAAGGGTGAAACTATTTAATTTATTCCACCATTATATGTCTTATTTGCTCCAACTTGTGTCTATCCGTCACACCTCTGCATTGTATTGCCTTCTAAGTATCACATTTCTATATAAAACTAAAAGTTTAAAAAATAGTTCAAAATGTGTATGCTTAAATTATTGTTATAAATGAGAGTTATAGTGACAGTACTTATCTTCATTGATTCTAAGCTGAAATAAATTAACACTAGAAAAATGAACTGGTAATGCTTCTTTAGTATTTCTCTTTTCTTTTTTATTTGTTTTATTTTCTTTTTCTTTTCTAATATAATATTAATGCTTAAATCCTTCCGATTTTCTATATCTCTTTCTCTTTTCCTTCTTAGTTTTCTCTTTCTCATTTAAATGTTCCGTTCTTATAATTCTGTGAATAAAGTCTTCTATGACGATTGTTGTATTAGTATATTGCCGGCCTGTATCCATAGCAAACTGAATTCAGTATATTTTGAAGCGGGTGCCATCTTTTCGATGATATATCGACATAAGTCTTCGGGAGTATTATTTTTTTTGTGGTTTAATGTTGGAAGAAGGTTTTTTTTTTTTAGTTTTTTTTAATCAGAAGGAATAAAGTTTAAAGTTGAAATGCTTGAATAACAAAAATTCTTCCAACATGATTCCAGCATGAGATTGTTATGACAGTGAAGTCCACATTTGCTAGATATTTTTTTTAAGGTGATGCCACCTGGCAAGTTTATCAACTGACAAACAAATTTCCTACTATTTCAAGTTTTAGTCATTTTCCTGTCCTATGTGCAGTTTTCCCCTTCAACCTGTTATTGCAGGCTGCTGCTATTATCATTGAGCATTATGAACAGAGAGGGAGAGATGACAGAAGATAAGAGAGAGAGACAGTGTGGGAAAGAAGGAACAAAGTTTTAAATCCATGAATTTCTTGCGATTTTAAGTAGGATCAAGTGTTACAATTGTGGCCGTCTCCATCTAAAATGGGTTGTGACAAAGAAGCTACACGTATCTACAACATTTGATCATCAATAATCTCCCAAATAGCATTCGAAGATCACTCGTTGACATTTATGCAGATGACACAACCATCTATGGCAACACTTCGAAGAGCATTAATGATCAAGATCTTTCTGATTCTCTCTCTTCTGACCTGGAGCATGTCGTCCAATGAGGGGGGAAAAACGTGTCTGATTACTTTTAATACATCTAAAAACCAAGCTTCTCTCTTTTCACCAACAACACTCGGATCCTCACTTTACCCCGGTTTAAATAAATGGCCCTTTCCTTAAGGAAGCCCCCTGCTTTGATAAGCTTCTAAGACTGATTTTCACTCCAGACCTGAAATGGGAGACTTACATCAAATCTGTTCCTAAGGTCGCTGGAAAAATGATTGGATCATTCTCACTCCTGATGCAATCCTCTACCTGTATAAGAGCCAGATACGTCCTAAGATGGAGTACTACTGCCACATCTGGGGAGGTGCTGCTCAAAGCACTCATTCCTGCATTGACAGAGTACAAAATCGACTTAGAAATCTAGTTGGGGGGAATGTCCTCTTCTCTTCCCTACAGCCTTTTTCTCACAGAGGCGACGTTGCTAGTCTTTCTCTACTCTACTGTTATTTCCATAGTAGGTGCTCAATTGAGCTCCAATCTCTGCCCCCCCCCCCCATGTAAAACATTTAAGGAGAAAACTCGTCTATCAACAACCACTGTAAATAATTTCCCTTTCTTCTTCTGTGTACCTGGAGCTAAACGTACTTTCCATGAGCAGAGTTTCTTTCCAAGAACTACCCCCATCTGTACCACGGAACTGCTTCCCAGGTGACTACAACTTGGCTGTCTCTAAGTCCAATGTCAACAAATATTTGTCGAGCCGTCTTAAATAATTAAATTCTAGAATATTCTGTCATTTCCACTAATAGTTTCCGACTCTCATATTGTTCATCATCCAACCGACAACCCTATTAATCTTTATTGTAAAACAATACAACGAAGCTGCTTCCCAGCTGACTACAATATAATCGTTTTCAAGTTCAATGTTAAAAATATTTTATTCAGCCGTTCTCTTAAATCAAGTTCAGCCCAGTCTCAACCATCGTCTCCAATATTCAAGGTGTTTGTTTCACCGTCATCCTGACAAACTCATTAACCCTTATCCTCGAGTAGCCTTTGGGTCTTCATAAGCAATGACTCATTAGATTCTAACAGTTTATGTCTATTGGATTACACCCACCAAAAATTAATATTGCACTTTTTTTTGTATCTACGTTTGAATTTGTTTCCTGCAGAAGCAATATACATTTACTAGTTTTTTAGAATTTTCTAATACTTTTTTTAATAATCAATTCGTAGTGTTAGATTATGGATGGTAGATTCACTAGTGTAGATTTTGACACGTGTAAATGAGTACGGTCACAATGACCTGCTCGTTCGTGAGACAGACAAAGTTCTCAGAGTGTGTTCTGGGGTGATCTAACATCATGGGTCAAGTTTGACAAGGTAGGGTCAGAATCAAAGCGATATGAGATTCCACAGATGTGACGTCACGTAAGAGCAGAGCGATGAAGAACAATTGGATTTTAAATTAGTTCTGGCTTGGGATTCGATGCAACCAGGCACTAATAACATATCTTAACAACAAAAAAAACTGAGAATCGCATGGGACGTGGAACATCGATCTGCCTGTCTGTCAGTATATCAATCTATTTATCTATAGTTAAGTTGGGAACAAACCTGTCTCTCTCCTTTATAATTAAAAGTGAAATTGTACTTGTCGTTTAGCATATTTCTCTCAAATAAACCTCCATTCAGAGAATCTGTGTCTTATCTTAACTTTTCTTTTATAAATTCAACAAAGTTATTCGAACGTGGATTCTAGCTACTAGACAAATAATTAACACGGCGGTGAAGAGTGACGAGAAATTGGTAGCAGCGATGAAGAAACTACAAAGAAATTACACGGCAAAGTGGAAGAGAAAAGGGAAACGCAACACATATTCAACACGCACGCATTTTCGATATTATGGAAAATAAAGAAAGGAGAAAAAAAAGGACTTAATTGACTTATTACATTCTTGGTATTCTTTTTCGTTATTATTTAGAAATTTATTGTCTTTCTAATCATTCGTTAAGTCTTTTTTTATACAGCTATAGCTAACTTTTATTGCATGCTTATTAAATAGTTTGTGAAACCTATTTGTTTTAGAGGAAGTGTTTTACATCTATACTTTTCCTATATGTGTTTGCACATTTTTGTTATATGTTGGACTATTTTGCTGAAGGGTAATGATATTTACACGAGTGGCAGTGTGACACATGGCTGGAGTATAAAAGAGTGACCACTATTTTACAGCACAGCAGAAAAATCCTTTCATAGATTATTTAAGTTCAGAGATTTTAATTTTTAAATTCTCAAAAAAAAAAAAAAAAAAAAAAAAATATTAAGCACAATACTTATTTGTAAACAATTTTCTAAAAAGAACTTCCCATCTGTGGAACACAATACCATGTGACTGCTTCCCTGCTGACTACAAGTTGGTCGTCTTCAAATCCAATGTCAACAAATGCTGATCGAGCAGTCTTAAATAATCAAATTCTGTCCTTTCCACTAATCATTTCCAACCCTCTCATAATATTGCTAATGGGATGAATCTTTATCCTTGAGTGGCTTTTAGACTTGGTAAGTGGTGGCTCATTAGTTTAACAAAAGAAACAAAATGACAATTGGAAATTATCTGTTGTAGACATTTGCCTACTTATATCTGTTTAGGGTGTATCAACCATTTGGGGGTTATTTAATGTTGAATTGAAACATTCTGGTAAAAGATTTTATGGTTCAAGTTCTTAATAACTTCAATTATTTATTCACGGTGGTTGTTTTAACTAGTTATTAATGATGCCAATTCCTGCGCATACTGTCAAGTGTAGTTTCATGTCATACTCAAACACAAAAAAAAACACTTCTTGATTGACAACAGATGGTAGCTACAGTGGAATGATCTCATGTTTCATGTGATTGGTATGAAAAATTCTAGATTATGCAGTAGAATATCTGTCTGGATAATCTGCTGGGATCGAGAAATTGGTCTACCGTAATGCTACACCCATCTTACATATCTGTTTTTCCACCAAAGACATTGTCAATTACTGAAAATGCGGAAAGGGTGCAAAATCGTTGACATTAAACTTATATTATCTCTGAAATAAAGTGCTGTTTTGTGAGTGGTAAGACACAAATATGAAGAAATAATTTGGATGAAAACGATTCTGTAAATCAACAATAATTATTATATAAATAATAACTATAAAGAAATTCCTTTGAAATTAGGAGGCATTTAATTGTCTGTCACTAAGTGAATATCTATCAAATGTTTTCACTGTTATACCATTATTGTCTGGCCTAAATGTCGGGGCAGATAACGCATGTTTCCCAAATGCTTTTGGGCAAGGAAGATAACCTAAGGCTAAAGAGTTACCACCCTTTAATTTAGAAAAATATTTCATTTCTCTTTTAAATATAAAATATTTAAAAGTATTATTTTCTAGATGGAATGTTATCCATCTAACAATCTCATGATAGGTGTAATGATAAAAATCAACATCAGGTTGCTGCATCGTCTTTATTTTTGCTGTTGTCATCTGCAGTTGTACCACAGGTCTGTGTCCTCCATCTGTAAATTGACACCGTGTGACAGATCAGTATCGTTGTAAAATACCACACAAAAATTCAGTTCAGTTCTTTATTAAAAACTCTGGCCAGGGAAGACATCTTGGTGGACTGTGATACCAAATAACCATTATTATGTACACCAAATTTTCCCCTCCCTCCACAGGCTGGAATGGTGTATAGCATTTGAGATGTTTGCCCTCGCTGAATTCTAGTTAGGTAAAGAAACGCGTTCGATCTCCCACTTTTCACGTCACGTCCCTCAAAGCCAGAAACATTCCAGACACAGACATTCAAATGTTATGAAACACTGAAATCATAATTGCTGAACAATTAAAACACTTTTTTTTACTTATATTCACCCCAAACAAGGCACATTTCCACCGAGATGTAAGGGGCTACTGTGAATATTAGAGGCTAGATTGATAGGGGCATCCTAAGTGGGGACTTGAACAGATAGACGTTTGTTCACATTACATTTAAATTTATGCATGTTGGTACAGTCTGGGAAACAGGGAGCAGGAAGGGAATTTCATAGGACAGCAGTTTGAGGAAATAAGCTATTAGAGTAGAAAGCTTTCCAGCATCTGGGAACCTCTACAATGAAAAGGTGGGATTTTGCCCGATTTTCGAGTTGGTTGAGGGTATTTATGCCGAGGGGGCACAAGTGCAGTATGTTCTGAGAACATTCGATTGAAGTATTTGTAAAACAAGCACAAGGATGCAACATTGTGGCGATGGGACAGGGGATGAAGCTTGGTAGACAGTGTGGGGTCTATTAGATTAAAGGCTCTTTTTGGACCCTAAGAGGGAGAGACAACAGGGAAATGTAATATGCACATAAAACTATCAAAATGGTATTGACACATAAGCATTGGATTATTCAGACTACTATTCTCATCTTGGTTGTTAATTTCAGAACGTTTCACCAAATGTAACCAGGTGTGTCTTCTCGAACTCAACAATCTTATGTCAAACTCTGAGATCAGTACGGAATTTTGAACGGAACACTTTATTTAATCCACATAGGTAGATTGTTCTCATTCCATCAGCCATGATCGGGTAGAAGCCTTAAGTAATTTTTAATTATATTGTTAATACTGCCTGTACTAAGGATTGAACCTTCAATCTCTAGAAGACTGTAATTTCGAACTAATTATTACTTAGCATGTTTATCCTTTACACCACAAGTCCAAATAGACCTGGTCATGGCTGATGAAGTGAAAACAATTTACCCTCGTGAATTAAATAAAGGATTTCATTCGAAATTCTATACATATTTCAGAGTTCGACAAGACACACCTGAAGAAGGTCAGAGGTTACATCAGCAGAAACGTTGTGAAAATAAGGTTTACATGACTTCTGAACTTTAATTCTAGTTAAGAATGACTTAAGCTGCCAATTTAATTTTTAAAAAATTTTTTATGGCGATTATGTGTGAACACCCTAAAAAAGACTTGGCAAAAAAAAATAAAACAATAATAACAATTTAGAGTCGGGGGTGGGGGGGAGATCAGTTTCACAAAAATTTAGCAAAATGATCCCCCAGTTCAGTGACATTCTAGTCTTTTAAAGTCCAAATTATTTAGATATTTTTTAATGCTGAAAAGTTATTAAAAAATTAAATTATCCCACCGCGAACCCTAGTCTCCAGTCGCATGCCCCTTAACTAAAAGAAAACTCTTAACTAGGTCTGAGTGGAAATTCCCCCTCCTAAGAAAACCTCCCTTAACCCTAAGTCCCAGTTACAAGCCTCGTCCCAACAAAAACCCTTTTAAAACCACACATAATTGTCAAAAAAAAATTTTTTTTATAAAAATACCACCCCCCCCCTAAAAATAAACGAATAGCCTATTTTGCCGGGACCGGCAAAATAACGAGGGGGCTGTTATTTTGCCGGTTCATGTTTATTTAACCTAACTCTTACAGTGAAGATTTCACGAGTTAACTTAACTGCCGGTTTATTTTTATTTCAACATTTTTCCAATAAAAAAAAGAAATAATTAAAACTTCTGACTACTTTTTTAAATTAAATAAATAATTCATACGGCGATTTTCGCCACGACTTTCTATGCCCATTTAAATGCATTTACATATTGTTTTTATTGTAAAAAAAAAATACAAATGATGTTTTTAAGTACAATTAATTCGCTTTGAACCCCGTTTATGTCTACTTTTTTTAATATAACTCTCTACCGGATTACCTCATAATGTTTGTTTATAAAAACAATTCAACTTTGCATTAAAATTCGTCGTTACATGTAGCAGTTGAAATTATTGACAATTACTACTGTTATTTTATCGCAAGAAAAACATTCAATTTAATGGTTAATTTAGTGAAATGAGAAATAGTCCTAACATTTATCTTAAAAGATAGTGAAAAAGCAGTTTTAAAATTGCTGTTTATAAAAGTGAAATTATATAAAAATACATACAGTTGAAAAAAAAATTTATCAGAGTTATTTATTTTTTATATCAATAAATGAAAACTATTTTTTTTTCTTAAATAACTAAAACATTTTTTATGCGACGCAAATTACTTCTAAATCCAACTAAAGAATCTAATTGTCTAATATTTTCGTTCATTTAATTTTTACTTTTAATGTTTTTTGTATTAAAAGCAGATATTTCTTTTATATTCAAAAGATTAAAATAACCGATAGAATAACAACTGATGATGACGATGAAAATAAATTATTAAATATTTGTCCTTATTTATTTCATTACCCTTTCTTTCACAAGGCCATAACAGTTAGGTTAAAAAAAACATAAGCCCTCGTTATTCTGCCGGGACCGGCAAAATAGCCTCTTCCAAAAATAAAACACTGAATGATAAACACTTCATTTTGGAAGATTAGGTGAGAGCGATTGCAAATTAAACAAATTTAATTCGGAGGTCAGTTTGTTAAAACTTATATGAGGTGCTCAAATGTTGAGCTATCTTCTTTTTAATGGTTTCATGACATTCACCAGCAAATTTTACATATACATGCAGTATTTTTTTAACAGAATTTTACCAATCAAAACACAAAAATGTTGGCTCAATATTTCATGAAAATAGGGGGTTTCATTTTTCAGCTTCAAATGCTTATATTTCAAAAAGTTATGAATGAATTTTAATAATTTAAAACCTAAAACTCTTTGATAAATTTATATTTGATAAATATCCTATTTTCTTTTAGCAAAATCTAAAATTTAATTTTTTGTGAGCATTGCTAATCACAGGTGCAGATGCATGTGAATGTCAAATAGTGAGAAACCGGTAACCTTTAAAATGTACCGATCAAGCAGGGACCAACTAGCTGAGAATAAAATAAATAAAATTAACTTCAGGTGTTTAAAAGGTCACATGATACAAAACGAACCAATGTAGGGTACAAACAATTTCAAACACACATACGTGAACCATTTACTTTTCAACACAGAACGCACCACAGTTAATGTGTACACAGCTGCAGGGTTGGAGTCAGGGAAAGGAATGACAGGGTTGCAGGCAGATACCCTAATATTAAAGAGGCCCCTAAATGAATACTAAAAAAGCTTTGGTTGTATTTTAATCTTTAACATCATTTTCAGTCACTCATATTTATATTATATCCAACTCTCACATCATAATACAACATCATATCCAACTCTCACATCATAATACAGCATCATATCCAACTCTCACATCATAATACAGCATCATATCCAACTCTCACATCATAATACAGCATCATATCCAACTCTCACATCATAATACAGCATCATATCCAACTCTCACATCATAATACAGCATCATATCCAACTCTCACATCATAATACAGCATCATATCCAACTCTCACATCATAATACAACATCATATCCAACTCTCACATCATAATACAACATCATATCCAACTCTCACATCATAATACAACATCATATCCAACTCTCACATCATAATACAACATCATATCCAACTCTCACATCATAATACAACATCATATCCAACTCTCACATCATAATACAACATCATATCCAACTCTCACATCATAATACAACATCATATCCAACTCTCACATCATAATACAACATCATATCCAACTCTCACATCATAATACAACATCATATCCAACTCTCACATCATAATACAACATCATATCCAACTCTCACATAATACAATATAAATTCTTATATCATATCTTTAAAAGAATAGTTTTATTTATTTTATGTTACATTACTATTTGAATGTTAGTACAGGATTTTATTTTACAACATTTAGATTTTTCCTCATATCGACCCAGGGAAGAGTCTATCATGCGTATGTGTGTAGTGTGATGATGTATGAAGTGAAACCTGGCCAGTGAGGGTTGACAACATGCGTTGCATGGAGAAATGATATGAGAATGATACAATGAATGTGAAATGCGAGTCTTAAAGAGACTTAGTTCTGATGAATGCAGAGGAAGATTAAATCTGGACATTATAGGGAAATGTGTGCAGAACAGAAGACTTTGTTGGAATGGTTACACTGAAAGAATGGATAAGAATTCTTGGGTTAGTAGATGTAGAACAATTGAGATCGCAAGGTCAGCTCACAGGAAAAGGCCAAGGAAAACATGAGAGGAAGTGATAAAGATAGATTAGAGAGAAAGATGAATAAATAAAGACCTGACCAGAGAAAGGTTAGTTTGTAAGTCAATTTCTTGAAGCTGTCCAACACATGCCAGCATGTAAAACAGACATTATACTGAATATATGTTGATGATTTATATTTTTCCTTATTACTTCAGAGATGTGAGATTAGGCAAACGAAGTAAAACAAAATAAGATGAGAGGAATGAATGGTTGTTTTGTTTTATGGATTATCTAGCTTTACAAACTCACTTTTTTCTGATTCAAACTATAATTGCCCGTCTGTGGAACACAGCACCACAGGGCTGCTTTCCGGCTGGCTATAACATTGCAGTTTTCAAGTCCAATGTAAACAAATTCTTGCCGTCCACTTAAACAATCAATTTCGTTACAAATCCCCTCTGCGTCTCACCGTTTATCTGTCCAACCCAATGACACTTATCCTAAAGTGGCCTTTGCATAATATAAGTCGTGACTCGTTTGTAAAAAAAAAAAAAAAAATTAACCAGTTTTTTTTCTAGTAATTTATTGTTATTATAATCCTTCTAGTTATTTTGTTGCCTAACATTAATCTTAGGGACCACAGTGTAAATTGGACCGTTTGACGATTTATTTCTTCACTTTTATATAAAGCATAACATTTTATAAGTTTATTTTACTTGCAGCAAGACCCGGCTTTGAATAAGAAACCATATGTCCTTTTTTCATCCAACCCATAACACCATATTAACTTTTTTATTTTTTTACATTTTATATAATATTCAACGTTTTGGTTTGGGGACCGAAGGGTGTACTTAGCATTGATTATAGTAAAATTATTTTAACCCCCCCCCCACACACACGCACTTGGCATTTTAAAGAAATCAATAAGGACCCCTATGCACTCCTGCTCCAAGCCTTGAACCTTTTAATAACATTTATATATTTTTTTTTTTAATTTATTTATTTTTAATTTCTATAATTTTTTAGTTATAAATTAAGTAAAACGTTGCTTTTCCTTTGTATGTATGCAAGCACGAACGCAGACTCCACGATAATATTGCACTCCTTTTGGTGAAAATGAAATATAGTTATTTAAGTAATCCGAGTAAGTAGTTTCGGAATACATATGGTTATAGGGTTTTATCTCCATTTTCAAGTTATAAATAGAATAAAATAAAGATTTCCAGTTCGAACAAAGACACCGCCCCTACACGACATTATCGGTCCCCTTTTGATCAAAATGAAATATACTTATCCAAGTAAGCTTGAAATTGTAGTTTCAGGAGATACAGACGATATTCTTATGCAATCTTTTTTTTTTTTTTTTTTTTTTCTTAAACTTTTGTAATCGGTCTTATCTTATTGAAAACACTGACAATATTTCCATTCGTGCTTTGCAGAATAATTGATTATGGAAAATTTTAAATGTCCACATTTGTGGAAGAGACATGGAATTCTTCTTGGAAACCACAACAGAACAAATAAGATTCAGTAAGAGGATAATAAAAATGATCAGAAAATTTTTTTTTTTTTTTAAATCGGAAGATTCAGGATTTGACTACGAAGCGATATCAGAGAGAAAAAACACATGATCAATGATCTGATAATAAGACTGGAGTATGTCACTGTTGGTGACGTCATAACACCACACTTCTTCCCGAGAGCCTCAGGCTAAACACCAATGGCTACATCCACATTCTGAACGAGCTAGTGAAACCCTGGATCAACCAGGTAGTTGCAGTTAGACTGTATGCGTGACAACAAGACACACCAACTTGCTATAGAAGCCAGAAAACACAGGCCCAATTGTCAGAAAAACACTTCACTTGACATCTGGTCTCCCAGCTCACCTGACTGCAACCGTGTGGGGGACAGTGAAACAAGATACCAACAGATCCTGCTGCGGTACAAAGAATGAGCTAAGTGCCAGGATCACCAGATCCTTTGGGGGTTCTAAGTCAGGAAACAGTGATGAAAGTCTGTGGCCGGTTCCAAGGCCATCATTAAAATCAAAGATGGTTTCATACTTTGAACTGATTTTTAACCAACACTGTTACCACTTATGCTATCTATCAATGTCAACAATTTGATATGAATTTGGAGAACCTTAACAACGAGAGAGATGGATGACGAGAGAGATGGATGACGAGAGAGATGGATGACGAGAGAGATGGATGACGAGAGAGATGGATGACGAGAGAGATGGATGACGAGAGAGATGGATGACGAGAGAGATGGATGACGAGAGAGATGGATGACGAGATAGCTAGAGGGGAGTAACTAGGGTTGGAGAGGGAGATAGATAGAGGGAGGGATTACCTAAATCTGATAATTTACTTAATGTAATTTTATTTATTTTCTAAAATAAAATCTTCAGCAAAGTTTCGGAATAGAGTCCATCCTGTTTGTAACAGAACAACAATGCCACTCGCTAAACATTATGTTTGTTAAACTCTCTCGATTAAGCCCCAAATTTTCAGATTATGAACTATTTTTTGTCGATAGATAATCTACTTAAAGTAATTTTAATAAGAATTTTAGCAGAGATTCTCCGAGCTGCCTCTTTTGTACGTCGCTAAAAAAAAAAAAAAAAAAAAATATCAAGAAATAACTGAATTACAATTCTTTTGTTCCTAAAAATCAAACAAAACCCGTATTCTTTCGACCGCGCCACTATTGCAAAATTGAACCCAATTCTATGTAACGCTTCTAAGAATTACACGAAAAACACAATAGAACTGTCATGGCAGTGCTTTTTTACAGATTCATTGTGTGTCGCTTTCTGTGAAACAACAATATATAGACTAAAATGTGTGGAAGTGATGGGGAGGTGTGCAGTAGGAGAGGGGCTCTGAAAGAAATTGTTAGCAACAAAAAAAAAAAGAAGAGGAAAGAAAAAGAGATACGATACTAAACAGGGGAGAGGGAGAAAGCGGTGGATGGGAGGAAAGAAAAGGGCAGCATGCGATGGATAGCAAGGTAACCATGGTAACAGAACAATTGACAATAATCAGTAAAATGTCATCGGTCGATGATAAGGAAGTGTTTTCCCTCCTCAGCTTAGATATAAAAAAAAAATGAAATGTTAAAAGATAGAGAGAGAAAGAAAGAAGAAAGAAAAAGAGAAAGAGGCATACAGGGTTGAGTTGACACAGGGGTGGGAGCTGATAACACTATCATCATCATCAAATACAAATATGCCGAACATTCCTATAAAAACACCCAATGCACTGTGATTTTATTTACTCATATTTTCTAGCAGGAAACCCCGGCGTCGCCCCGATTTGAATGTGGAACTCCCTAACACCATATTACACTTTTCTTCTTTTTTTTTTAACATTTTATAATGTTCACTTTTAAGGTTTGGACCTAAATATGTACCAAACGTTAATTGGGTGAAAGGTTTGGTTTGTTCATCGTTTTACAGCATATCAACCCTATTTAATGCCAAATCCGGTCATCTTGGTAGAAGTTTTTATGTTTCAAGTTCTTTATATCTTCAAATATGTATTCAAGGTGTTTGGTTTGATTGTTTTGTAAAGGAAAATTGTTGTTTTTGTTTTTGCAGAAAATGATTGAGTTTTGCAAAGGGGGGAAAAAGGGGGGGGAAAGGAAATTAAAAAAGAACATCAATGTTTGGTTTGGTTTACGGCATAACAGCCATCTAGGGTTATTTAATGCCGACTAATGTTGTCAAATGAAATCCCAAGGTAGGTCAATTTATTTTATATTGTTGTGGAAAAAAAATTTTTTTAATTTGAAATTAAATTTTTTTTGAACAATCCAACTTCTTTAATGAAGTCTAAGATTTTGGTCATATTTGTGTTTACGGTCCTTTAGATTTTTCGAGTTGTATTTCCTTCGGCTTTGTTGTAGATCCTGACAGTCTATTAATACATGTTTGACTGTAAAAGGTTCTTGACATGATATACACATTAGGGACTCTTCACCTCTAAATAAAGGTCACTAAGCAATAGTTGGCCAAATCTTGTGTAATTTATTACTTTTGCATTCATCCCAAGATTCTTGCTATTTTTCCATGATCAATTTTTTTATAGTTGGTCTGAGATCGGTGTGCAGTATTTTTATACTTGATGGATTCATCTCTAGTGCCCTCCTTGCTTTCCTGTCAGCGTTTTCATTACCACGGATGCCAGTATGGCCAGGTATCCAACAGAATATTATGCTTTGTTTCTTTGATATGTATTGTATTCTATTTATTACTTTAGTGGTGAGCGGGTCTGTAGTTTTTTTTTTGTTTTTTTTATTGCCATGAGTGCTGAGATAGAATCCGAAAAAATAATAAACTTAGTATTTTTGTTTTCTCTTATTAAATCAAGAGCTAGGTTGATGGCTGTGATTTCTGCTGTGTATATTGAGGCATTATTTGGTAGTCTTTTTGCGATTTTTTTTATTGCCAAGTATGGCAGTGCATCCAACTTTTTCTTTTTTTGATCTGTCCGTATAAATTTGGATGTGATCTGGCTGGCTGGCTGGCTGTTTATTATGTCAAGCATTTCATCTTGATATATAATTGGGTTGGTTGTATTTTTGTGGTGTTTTGATGGATCTAATATTATCTTTGGTTGTTCAATTATTTTTGAAATAATGGAATTGTGTATGATGTTAGTGTTCATTTGGGTTTCTGAAAGGATTTCCTTCATTCTTGACTGAAAGGTTTTATAGCCCTTTGCTTTCGGTTAAAGAGCTCTGTATATTGAGGATATAAAGTACAATCATGTGTTGGATTTGCGGAATATGAAACGAGTTTAAGATAGTATTGTAAACCTAATTTTTGCGTTCTTAAATCCTGGGGTATTCCATGTGCCCATGTATATAGACTTTCCACTGGTGCCAATCTCAGGCTTTGGTGATGAATAGTATTTAGTGTTTTGAGGTATGTTTTTCTAGTCGATCCATATATAAAGCATCCATAGCCTAGCTTTGATCTTACTAATACTCTATATAATTTTATCATTCTCAGCAGTTGTAGGGCTTTGTTACATTTTTCTCTTAGTTTCTTTATATGTGGTATAAACAACAGTTTTTTGTCGAAGGTGATACCCAGGAACTTATGTTCATCTACAGTAAGTATTGTAGAGTCCCCAATTTTAAGTACTGGGTCATTATGTAATTTTCATAACTTACAGAAATGTATGGTTTTGGTTTTTTCCTTGGAGAACTTAAAGCCATTCTCTGTAGTCAATTTGTTTATTTTGTTAATAGATAGTTGGAGTTGCCATTCTATGGAGTTTATACATTTGGATCTATAACATATTAAAAAATCATCTACAAAGAGTGAGCAGTACGTTTCTGTGTTGATGTTTTTAGCAATATTATTTATTTTTATGCTAAATAATGTGACTGAAAATATACTTCCCTGTGGAACTCCCGTTTCCTGTTCCTTTATATCTGACAGTGTGGATCCCACTTTCACTGTGAAATATCTTTCTTTTAGGAAGTTTTATATTATAATTGGTAGTCTACCTTTAAAGCCTACATTTTTTTAAGTCCCTCATGATGCCATATCTCCATGTTGTATCATATGCTTTTTCTATGTCAAAGAAGACTACAGATACATGTTTTTGTATAAATGCCTCTCTTATGAAGGCTTCTAATTTAACTATACTATCCATTGTGCTTCTTCCGTTTCTGAAGCTTGATTGGTATTCAGTAATTAGATTGTTAGCCTCTAAGTACCAGACTAGTCTTTTATTAATAATTATTTCCAGAGTTTTGCAAATGCAGCTGGTGAGTGCTATTGGTCTGAAATTTGAGGTGTTTAATTTAAAATTCTTGGTTATTAGATTGTTTTGTAAGGCCTTTTGGAATAGGTATTATGGTGGCTTGTTTCCAAGATGATGGGATTTTACCAATGATCCATATGTCATTAAATATCTTTGTGAGATATTTCATGGATGCTTGTGGCAGTTGCTTTAGAAACTCGTATTGGATTTCATCATTTCCTGCTGCTGTGTTGTGTGCTTTAGATAATGCTTCCTGTAGTTCTTCCAAAGAAATTGGTTTGTTATAATATTCCTGATTATTGGATGTAAAATTATTTTTTTTATATATATTTTGCTTAATCGTTTGAAATGTCTCATTTATATTTTCTGTGGATGAATTTTTGGCAAAATGTTCCACTAACATATTTGCTATATCTTTTTTATTTGTGGCTTCTTTATTGTTTTCAGCCAGGTACTTAAGTTGTGTATTATTGTTTTTCCCGGATATTCTTTTTATTATGTTTCAAACTCTTTTTATTTTGGAGTTCTTTAGTTTTGCCACAAAGCTTTTCCATGTTGATCTTTTGGCTGCTTTTATTGTTCTTCTTGCTATGGCTCGACTATTTTTATATTGATCTAGGTTTTCTTTGGTTGGATATGTTTGGAATCTTTTCAAAGTTTTGTATCGATTTTTGAGAGCTTCAACATTTTTCATTAAATCAAGGTTTATCTTGGTATGCTCTCTTCTGCAATTTCTATTAGTGTTCTCGTGAAGTAGGTAATGTGATCCTCTTGACTGGTATTTGTTTCTATGTTTGAGTGTCTAAAGCAAGTTTATCAAGGCATAACTTTGTGTTTCTTCCAGTCAGCTTTGTGCAGATTCTATCCCGGTGCTTTGTCTTCAGGATCAGGAAATACTTGTTCTAGTATTATTGGAAAATGGTTGCTGCCACAAGTATCCTTGTAGACTTGCCAATTGTATTCTTGTGCTAAGGATGGTCACACACTGTGAGATCTGACTGAATGTACCTGTTGCTGGATGAAAGTGTGTATGGAATCCATTGTTATACAAGTAAAGATTGTTTACATCAATGGATTCTTCTTCTTTTTCCTTTTTGGATTGTTTTTTGGTTGCCCCATAAGTGGCTATGGCTATTCAGGTCTCCCATCAACATGAAGGGTCTTGGGAGCTGTTGTATTAAGTTGTTTAGTTCCATCTCTGATAGTTTGTACTTTGGAGGAATGCATAACGAACATATTGTAATCATTCTATTCATTGTTGTTATTGCAGTTGCCTGCAAGTTGGTTTGAAGTTGTATTTGTTTATGAGGTATGTTGTTGTTTACAAGCACTGATGTACCGCCCGAAGCTGTTATTTTGGTTGAAATAAGTGTTGTAAATAGAATAGTTCTTGATATTCATTTGGTCATGTTCCTTAAGAATGGTTTCTTGTAAGCATATTATAGCTGGAGTTATGTTCATGATTAGTAGTAGTAGTAGTTCATTGAAATTTGCTTTCATACTCCTAATGTTCCATTGTAGTATGTTTTTGGTTATCGCCATGGTTATTCAGTCTCCATGTCTAGGGGACTCTTCGGAGTCTCTGTTAGTTGTTAGTTTTGTGTTTTGTCTATTAAGAGATTTTTCTTTTTCGGGGTCTGGTTCCATTTTTTTTAATGGTTGTCTTGTTTGGTATTTCTTCTAGAGATTCTTTTTTCCGGGTTTTGGGTCAGGGTTTGTTCTCAAACTTGCATTTGATCTAGACGTCGACCTGGATTTGTAAGATTTCATTTTCAGGTGGTTCTTTTTTGTTGGAACTTGTGTTGAGGATTTCAAAACAGTTTTTTGAATCTATTGTATCCTTTTTTTGTTCTTTGGCCTGGCCTTTTGATTTGGAAGTAGATCATTGGCTTGATCCACCTCAAGCTTTTGGTCTTGGGGATTCTGATTTCCCTGGAATTTTTTTCATTGGGGTCTTTGTGAGAGTCCTTCCATAGAAGCTGGTGGTGAGATTGGTTAAGAGTCCTATAAAACATCTGCTTGGGGAATCTTTATGTTTACTGGGAGGTCTGTATGGAAATCTCTGGTCGGTGAGCTGTCGTGGCCAGATTGGTCTTTGCATCTGAAGAGTTTAGACCAGCTTAGATTTTATTTTTTTGATAAACCTTGGCCAGTTTTCTGGCCCCCAGTTGTAATAATTTCTGGATGAGTTCTTTGCATTTATTTTCTTGCTGTTGTGCATCATTTGTTGTAATTTTTACTACTTGGCTATAAGTTTTCTCTTTTCTTGAAGCCTCTATATTTTTTCTGGCTTCCAGAAAGGAAATGTTTTTGGTGTGTTTTAAAGTTAATGTTTCTTTTTCTTTCTTCCATTGTTTGCAAACTCTTGCGTATACTGGATGGTCTCCTTCAGTTTGCACATTTACATATTTCCAGGCATTGGTTGGTTGCATGGTTAGGATCTTTTTCTCCACATCTCCCACATATTGTTTGGTTATTGCATTTCTCTTTGTGATGCCCATATCTCTGGCATTTGTAACATCAGAGAGGGTTTGGTATGAACTGTTCTACCCTTTCTATGTGATATCTGATCTTTATTTTTTCCGGTATTTTTTGCTTATTGAATGTCATGATGAATGTATGTGTTTGGATCATATTTCCATCTCTTTTGATCGATATTCTTTTTACGTCAATTATTCCTTGGGGTTTTAACTCTTTTTGTATTTCTTCTAGGACTTCTCACTACTCCCTTGGATATGTTTCACGTTTGGTGTGGATAGGTAGTTATTTTTTTTGTATGGAAAAATCTTCATTTTTAATAGAAAACCACTTCAATTAGTATGTTACCGTTTCTTAAGTTTTTAACAGCTATAGATGTAATATTTGCAGATATTACTTCCTCTATAATAAATGGAGATGATGTATATAGCAGTGTTTCATCTGTAGCTTCCATAATTATGTATCTTGGGAATTCATTAGTAGGTTCTTCTACTTCACTCTCTGAGCTTTAGGCCAAATGAGGGCGCTTGGTTTGTTTGTTAGGAGTCATAAAGGAGTATGTTTTTCTTGTTCACCATTCCAACATAGAGTCCACTTTGGGAATTGCCAAGGGGGAAGCTCATTCGCCTTGACAAGACAGGGATGTTATACTCGAACTAGATAGTAGTTACAAGCACCCATGTTCCTTTGATTTCGCTATCCAACATAAAGAAAAGTCAGGAGTCGCACAGCCATGTTGTAACTGTGGTATTCCAGCTCAATTGACCTTTGCCACTGCCTTCTAGCATTTATTTGTTTGTTGAGATTCAATGTTGATCATTACATTTGTTGTATGTGATTGAAGGTGTTGGTTTCATGAATACTAGGGCTGGACATGACTAGCTGATTGATCGGATCGAGCCATTCCGAACAACTGTCTAGTCCAGGTACGGGCCGAAGTGGAGTGTTGCAGCATGCATGATCCCGCAGGGTCATGAACCACTCAGCGACCAGAATCCCTTCCTCTGACATCATGGGTCGCCACCCATGGCAAAAAGGTTGCCCCTTCGGAGGGCTTCTACCCCCTGCAGAGGTGCAGTCGGCGTATTCTGAAGCTCCGCCGACAGGACTGGATGCAGTTTAGGGTCTTACTCATGACCGGTTCTATTTAGCCCATAGATGAGACCCTGACAGGTACTACTATTCTGGGTCAGAGTGGACCAAAGAGTAACGGCAACTAAGGGGTGACTCCACACTCCCCAATAGGCGTCTCGCCGTCGGATGTCTTTTTAGGTCATACCCAGGACCTTGGGTGAAAGTGCATTTAAATAATTTTAGGAACAAAACTTAGACGTTCCCCGGGAATCAATGAAGACTCCTCTACAGTCTTGCTCCAAGCCCTGAATCCCATATTAACATTTTTATTCTATTCTTTTTTTTTTCTATAATCTTCAAGTTATAAATCAAATAATGTTATTCATTGTAGAAGAATTTGTGAAAGCAAAATGCAAACTTAAAATCACATAAAGGAAAAATGAAAAACGTGTGTATTTGCTGGAACTGAAGAAGAGGAAAGAAAATATGACTGTAATAATATACTAAACGAAAAATGTGAATTAAGTTTGCAACGTCTACACAGAAACAAATTCAAAATAACAAATCAGTAAGCGCACTAAGTACAATTGTACATTTATTAAAATTTTTCTTTTTTTAAATCCTACATATGACATATAGTTAAACTTAATTGGTTGTTTAACACAAGGTTGGGTGTCAGGTGGGTTCATGTTTTATATATAAGTACATATTTACAAAAAACAATAGTTCTTTCCTGTAAAATAATAAATTTGTTCTTATTACTTCACAGCAGAACGAAATCACTGTAAACATGCATAATGCTGCATGTTTAGTGGGGTGCAAAGATGCATGCTGCAGACGACAGGCAGGTGATGGGGAAATATCTGGCTTGGGGTTAGATCACAAAATAAATTGGTTATAAATAATGTCTTCTTGGATTTCAAGCTTCATACTGTGATTGTGAGCCACTTGAGACTTTGAAAAAGTTGTGTTAATACTAGATGGTGGGCCCCATAGTCAGTCAGTTTTTATGTCCATAGATTAACAGCTGATTAATCTAAAAGGGTCTTGTGGTGTGGTCAAATTGATATCTATATATATTCCAGCAGAACGGGCAGTGTATGTGGGGAGGGGTGTCGGTTGGGTCTCAGAGACAGATGGGCTATAAGCTGATGGACTGTTTCTGTTCGGATGGAAGATGAATTTACTTTGATTTGTAAGTCTTCTGTTCGGTAGAGAAACCAGGTGTCATTTAGACCTTTCAAAATAAAACATTGTAACTTGCTTTAAACTCGAGTTGTAATTTTGTTTGGAAGGAAAATCAATTTGTTACAGCAGTGACCAAGACCACATGATTGACACTACGATCAGTGTCGAAATGAAACACCGAATTCGGGCGAAGACAACAAGCGGATGATCACGACATGTACAGTGAACGCACACAAACGCAGGTTCACATCACTAACTTAGAATATCCTTAAAGGCCATTTGTTTATTTTTACATTAAATTAAAATGTATTACTAGAGTTGTTTTTTTTCTTTCCTAATATATGCCAAAGGACCTAAAACATACTGTACAGGCTATGTATGTATGTATGCGTTAAAGTGTGTGTAGATGTTGATAGGTGTGATATATGGGTGCCAGGCCATTTCAATATGGATAGGCTCTAGCGACTTCACACCTACGTGTGAATTCTTTAATCTGTAGCTGATTAAATCTTCATCTAGATAAGATCAAGGATTAAAAAGAGGAATAACAATTATTTAATTCGAACTTTCCTTAACAAGAATGAATGTGAAGCACCTCCCTCTCTCCTCCCATGTTCGGAGGGGAAGGGGACATTTTTTTTTTCCGACACCAGGATGTGAATTTTTATCTTGTTTTTAAGGAGTTAAATTAAATGTTCAGTTTTGCTGAAATAAATTATTACATACTAGCAGGGCTACCCGGCGTTGCCCTGGGCCATAAAAAAATGAAAGGTTAAAAAGTGTAACATTTTTATATTAAAACTTCTATCTCTCTACCTCTCTCAATCCGTCTCTTTATCTGTACTCTGCCCCACTCCTTTCGCCTCCATCCAACCCTCTCTCTTATTTTAATGTATTGAAAATAATAATGATGCAAGTCATTCACCTCTCCTTTATATAATAGATAACATTGGAAATAGCTGAAAAGCTGCATCCCCTCTGACAAAATCTGACCCAATTGACCCCCAAAGAATGATTAATTTTTTATTTTTTATTTCAGATATTATTCAACCAGGGCAACGCCGATCAAGAATATACTAACTTTGTGGTTGTTTGTTTTGTAGTTTTTTTACTTTTAGTTGGACATACACACAACTGTCCTTTATATAGATAACTGACATGCTGGTGTGTGAGAGAGATTAACTAATTTTTATTTTCATTTTGTTTCACTTTTTCTTTCAACTATGCCATTTGATACCCCCTCCCCAAAAACAAACAAAGTATTTTTTAAGTTTAATTTAATTATTACGGTATCGTTTGGTCATTAAATTATTAATTGGATCAAATTGTTATGAAACCTTTTTGTTGTTTTTTTTTTGTTAAAAACAGGTCATATTTTTAATCTATTTATAAAATTATTAGATATAAATAGCTTCATGAAAACATTCAATCTTTTAATGCATGATGATTTGCTCAGAATTTAAAAATTAGAAATTACTTTATTATTGGAAATTACTATAACGCAATAGTTTTTTATGTGCCCTGTGATTGGATTAAAACCAACCAATCACAGGCCACCTTTCCCCACCACTACCAAACTGACATCAGCGGTCTTTTTGAAAGTGAAGTCCTCTTTACTAGCATCAGTTTTCTTCTCCCTTTCTCCGGCATTCCTGCCGATAAGACACTGACTTCTGGGTCTATACATCCATGCTTGATCCAACAAGCATGTATGTATATTGCGTATATTTTGTACACTTGAGAAAAGAAAAACTCCCTTATTCAAACGTATAATTATACCTTTTCATCAAAAGACCACATCAAACGAGGAGACCCTGTTAAGACGAAACGACAAAGTTAAGTCCGCAAATACTACCTTATTTTGCAACCAACATTCTTCTTCCTTTCTTTCTCTTTTTTTTTTTAGTTATATAAAATCTCTTTATTAACTAAACCGTTGTTGTTTTCTCTTTCTTGTCTTGTCACGTTTTAAGCCTTGTCTTTCCTACACTGCAGACCAGAGGTTTCATCCTTCGTTTGAATGGGAAAAATCCCAACATTATTCGACATTTTAAATGCTTCCAAATTCCTAAGGCCCCCAAAGAAATTCATATATATATAACTATTAAAATAGCCGACCTGTTTACGAATAAACTGAAATGCATTCTGGTGGATTTAATTTCATAAATGAATTGTTTTAAGATAGGATTTTTAACAATTGTTTTATTTTATGCCATTTCATTTTTTTATTTTAATAAATAATCGATTAATAGTAAAATAATAATGTACAAGTCCCGAAGAGACGAGAAATACACCCACGTACACATGAGACGTTGGATTATTCGCACTACTATTCTCATGGTTATTTTCACAACGTTTTGGCCGATGTAACCTCCAATCTTCTTCATGTGCATCATTTCAAACTTGGGAATCTTTATGTCGAACTGACTGGGTAGAAGCATTAATCATATTATTCTTAGTTATTATCACCTATACTACAGTAAGGATTTAACCTTCAGAAGACTCACTTAGAAGTGACTAATCAATGCCTTTATCCGTTGCACCGCATGGACATGTATCTGAAGAAGGTTGGAGGTTACATCGGGAGAAATGTGAAAATAACAACCAGGGTGAGAATAGTAGTCTGAATAATACAAATAATACAAATTATCAATCCTCATCTAAAGAAATCCGGAAACACGCGCTTCATAATTTTATTATGGTAGATTATTATTTCTTGCATTGTGATAGCCTTCTAATACTTCTCTATATACATATTACATGCAATGCTTCAAGCAAACTGATGTTCCGTCCTTTCTCTTGGGCAAATCTCACATCCTTGCTCTTAGTGAGACTAATCTGGATGCTTCTATTAATAGCAATGATCTACATGTGGATGGTTATTTGCCTCTTCTCCGCTTAGACTCTTCCACGCATTTGCATGGTCTTGCCGTTTTTCTTCACAACACTCTCCCCATTGCAAGTTTCCCCAACCTTGAATCTCATGGGTGTCCTTTTATCTGTACGAGGTTGTCTTTGTTGCACTCCACTTCCTATTTGTTCTTTTTGTACTGTTCCCCTTCTGACAATGACTGCTCTGCTGTTGATGCTATATCCAGCAGTATTGATGATGCATTGCAAATTCATCCGTCAAGCTTCATCTTTGTTTTTGGTGACTTCAATGCTCATCATTCTGACTGGCACTTCCTATTTGTTCTTTTTGTACTGTTCCCCTTCTGACAATGACTGCTCTGCTGTTGATGCTATATCCAGCAGTATTGATGATGCATTGCAAATTCATCCGTCAAGCTTCATCTTTGTTTTTGGTGACTTCAATGCTCATCATTCTGACTGGCATCCTCACTCTAATCAGTATCGTCAGTATGGTTCTGAGAATTCTAGACAATCCTACAGAAGAGCTAGTAATGCCTGCAAGAGAGCAATCTCTGAGGCTAAGTCTAGCTACTCTCAAAGGATTTGTGACTATCTCATCTCAAAGGGTTGGGTCTCGTGATTTTTGGAGAATCTATAATAGTGTTATTAATAGTGGCAAGTCTGCTATTCCTCTTCCTTTTAATTGTCTTCAGGTTATTTCATCTTCTAAGGATAAGGCTCATCTTTTTGCTGACAATTCTTCTCTTGATGATTCTGGTGCTGTTCTTCCTAATTTTCCTTTGAAAACTGATCAGTCTCTTGATTCTGTTATTATCACTCCAAAGATGGTTGCTAGGGTTATTTCTGATCTTGACCAGTCTAAGGCTTCCGGTCCTGATTCAATTTCTGTTGTTCTCAAGTGTTGTACTCCTGAACTTTCTTCTATCCTCTCTAAATTATTCAATCTCTGTTTGTCTATGTCCTGTTTCCCTTCTTGTTGGAAGGAGTCCTCTGTTGTCTATCTTTAAAAATGCTGGTGATCGGTCTGACCCAACTAAGTATCGTCCAGTTAGTCTCCTCTCTGTTATTAGCAAAGTTTTTGAAAGGTTGGTAAATGGCAAACTTGTTCATTTTCTGGAAAGTTTGGGCCTCTTTAGTGATGTTCAGTATGGCTTTCGTGGTGTTTGTTCAACTGCTGATCTTTTAACTGTTGTAACTGAACGGATCTGTCAGTTTATGGATAATTCAGGAGAGGGTAGAGCCATTGCGCTTGACATTTTGAAGGCGTTTGACAGAGCGTGGCATTCTGGTCTCCTACACAAACTTTGAGATTATGGTATTGGTGGTGAGATTCTTGACATTAGGTCTTTTCTTTCTGATCGAAGCTTGCGAGTAACTTTGGATGGTGTCTCTTTCTCTTTTTCTATCAATGCTGGTATTCCTCAGGGCTCTATTCTAGGCTCAACACTGTTTCTTCTCTATATAAATGATCTTCGAGAGAATATTGTTCAGAAAATTAACATCTATGCTGACGATACCACTGTTTCATTTAATCAAGTTAAGACTCAGTTCGTGTCTTTCAATCTTCCCGAGATTCTCATGGATGGCTCTGCTCTTGAGGAGAAATCAACTCTGAAATGTCTTGGTATTTCTCTCATCAAATCTTTCTTGAAGTTCATACATTAGATCCATTGTTCTTTCTGCTTCTTGTAAAGTCGGTTCTCTCTATCACTCCAAACACTTTCTCACACCTGAAGCTATTCTCTATTTCTACAAATCCACAATCAGACCATGTATGGAATACTGCTGTCATATTTGGGCTGGTGAATCTCTGTCCCATTTGAGGGTTCTTGATAAGGTGCAGAAACGTATCTGTAATTTGATTAGCCCTACCCTTTCTTCTTCTCTACATCCTCTCTCTCACAGACGTGATGTTGCTAGTCTCAGTCTTTTCTATAAATACTATTATAGCATGTGTTTTTCAGATTTATGTGATCTATTCCCTGCTTTTTTTGTTCCAGCTCGTTTGACTCGTTGGTCTAGTGGTCTCCATCAATTCGCTGTTTTGATACCTCATTGTAATACAATTTCCTATTCCAGTAGCTTCTTTCCAAGAACTGCAGGCTTCTTGAACTCTCTTCCTGCTGACTGTTTTCCTCCTACCTATAATTTTGGTCTTTTCAAGACTAAGGTCAATAGGCATCTCCTGTCTTTGCGATAATCATATTTTTTTGTTAGCTCCTTACATCAAGTGGCCTCATGCCTTGTCTGGAGCGATTTCCATAAAAAAAATTTAAACTACATCTCCTTATTAAATAAAAATAACTACTTTCTTGTTTGTTTTTTTTTTCAGATATTTTACAAAAGAAAAAAAAAAAAAAATCAAATTTTGATCACAAAACTACAAATTTTTAAACGAGAAAAACACAAAAAAGCAAAAATCAAAAGATCTTATTCAATTAATTGTACAATCTGTTCGGTTTCAGCAATCAATCCTCCAAGGCATTACCTCCTCCTTTCGGATGGAGGGATAGCTTTATTGCCCGTACCTATTCACTTGCCTCCCTATGATGGCAGAGTTAGACACAATGTCGGCTTTTAATGTGGGGAAAATTCAGCTTCTCAAATGGGGCCCCCTCTGGATTGAGACAAAAATAACAATTACCAAGGAGAGAAAAGATCAAGTGTAGCCCCAGAACAAATACTATACCTTATTCCCAGCCAAAAAGTTGCTCTCATACAGGAGAAAATTTCGACAGGACTTTACAGACATTTTTTTTTTTGTTCCCAATCCAGAGTTCATCAACTCCAATTGGGGGGAGGGGACTTTAAAAACGAGCCTTTTGTTTAACTTTGCCCTCGTGGGGATGAACGGTACGTAAATGGACCGGATACACGCGTTTATTTTATTCAATAATTAATGTTGGTTCTTTTCTAGAATAGAAGTGCTCTTTAAAAAAAAAAAAATAGGTAAAAAATGAATAGCCCTACTGTTTTTCTTTGGTTTAGGAATACAACTGAACCATAATACTAGACTATGACCTACAAACTTTGGCTCATTAACATACAAGATATCGTTTCACATATAACAGATAAAATTTAAAATGCAATCAAAATAACTTTGAATTGAGATCATCACAGAGTAAATTAGGGAAATTAAGCACAAGGGGGGTGGGGTGGATGGGGGGTGGGTGGAGAGAATGAATTTTTTTTTTTTTTTTTTGAAATGTTTTAGTTAAACAGAAAAATATTTTTGAATCGACACGTCAATAATGCATATAAAAACAAGTACATTATTTTGTGCACAACTTGTTTTTATTCCCATATGATCTACACATGCAACCTATCATGTACACAGTTTTTATGCAGTGAGTATTGATTTACTCCTCTCCAGGAGTTAGGCACAAGGCCAGTTTTTATCTTACTCCCACAAGTAAGATGTGACCCAAGGTCGGGTCGGGAAAGTGGGGTTTGAAAAGCCAGCGCCTGAGAGGTGAGCACTCTGGCCATTAAAAATTTCCTGGGCAGCCCTATCGGCATTCCCCGGTAGGGGCGCCTCAGACAGTAAGCAATAAACTTACTCCTCCCCAAAGAGGGGAGGCGAAGCCTGGAAGGGTGAACTTCCTAGAACTGCACAGGACAGACCCATAGACCGGCGTAAATCAAGCCCCGAAGGCCAAGACAATACCAGTTTATGGGGTGTAGTATCCATCGGAACAGATACTACACTTTGATCTTAGCCAAAATAATTATTGCAAAATGTTAAATTTGTAGATTAACACCCTCAGCTAAATCCCCCTCTCCCCAAAAAAGTATGAGTTTTTTGTTAGGTAATTACGTGTGAACACCCTGAAAAATTTGGCGGAAAAAAGAAAAAAAAAACAATTATTTTAGAAGTTAGAGTGGAGGTATTTACTCCTCCCCAGGAGTTAGGCACAAGGCCAGTTTTATCTTACTCCCACAAGTAAGATGTGACCACAGATTGGGTCGAGAAAGTGGGGTTAAAAGCCAGCGCTCGAGAGGTGAGCACTCTGGCCATTTAAAAATTGCCTGGGCAGCCCCGTCGGCATTCCCCGGTAGGGGCGCCTCAGGCAGTAAGCAATAAACTTACTCCTCCCCAAAGAGGGGAGGCGAAGCCTGGGAGGGTGGACCTCCTAGAACTGCACAGGACAATCCCATAGACCGGCGTAAATCAAGACCCGGAGGCCAAGACAATACCAGTCCATGGGAACAGATACTACACTTTGATCTTAGCCAAAAGACCAAGGAAGCAGCCAAGTTAGAGTGGAGGATCAAGTTCGTATATTAATTTAATGTAAAATGATTCCATTTCCGGACCATTCTAACTTTATAGGGCATTAAGTTAATAAAATAAATTTAGTTCAACTAAATTTATTTTACCACTAACATTAAGTCCAAGTAGCAAGACTTTAAACCCACACGTAATCGCCTTAAAAGTAGACCCCCCCCCCCCCCAAAAAAAAAAAAACTCGGACATTATCTCCCATAGGGAAAAAAATGGTTAGCTGCCCTAAAACACTAGAATGGCCTGGAAATGTAGGATCATTTTACATTAAATTTATACGCGAAACTGATGATACACCATTCTAAAATAATTGTTTTGTCTTGTATACTTGTTTTTTCTCTTTCCATTAAGTTTTTCAGTGTGTTACAGTTCACACGTAATCGCCTACAAAAAAAAGTAGAATCCAATGGGGGGGGGGAGCTGAGAGTGTTGTTAATCTATAATAACATCGTAAAAATGCCCATATTCCAAAACTAAGATACGCGACTTTTCTAATAGTATATTCCCAAAATAGACAAATTAGTTAATTCTTATTTCAGTCATGTAGAATTATTTAGAGTGAAATGGGTTTCGACATAGTATTAGCATCATTCGCAAACAACTTATTCTTTATTTAAACCATGTTTTAGTAATAAGAAATAAAAACATTAAAAATATTCAGTTATAACGAGTATACATTACCGCCGAAATGACAACTAGATAGGGAAAATATAGTCGCCATCTTCATAAACAAGTTGAGAAAGAAGCTAGCTAAGAAAGAGTTATAACACAAGCTCATAATTTTCAACTTAAAATACAGAGTTATGAACCTGTGTTATTATTCTAACTTAGCTAGGACCTTTCTTGACCTGTTTATAAAGATAGCGACTATATTTTTCCGATCTAGTTTTCATACATTTTGTACGATGAAACTCGCTATAACAGTGTTTTATTTATTTATTTTTTTACTAAAACAGAGTATTGACATATTGACAGTGCTTATATTAATGTGCATGTGTGTGTGTGTTTATCAAGCTGCTGCTGGCTGTTGACTGCTGATTATTGAATTTGGACAGTATCAGGAGAAGCTATTTCCGCCCACTGTGTATTTTGTTATTCCCGCCAATATTGTTTTTGTATTCAGTTCCAGGAATAAATTTGATCATCGCACACGTGTATATTTTTATGTCCTCCATTTGTATAACTTCGTTTCATTTCTCGCTTTCTAATCATTCTAAAATGAATGAAACCTCAACTAAAGACAGTTTAAGTAAATATATTTGGGAGTAATGCCGACACACATTTTACTCTAATTAATTTAGGTGACGGAAATAGGAATTAATCTTTAATTGAATAACAAGATGTTCCATTTACTTGCCTCCCCATGAGGGCAGTTAAATACAAGGTTGGTTTTAAAGTGGGGAAAACCCAGCTCTCAAAGGGGGCACTTTGGGTTGAGACAAACATTAAAATTACCTCAGTCTAGAAGGAGTTCTTCACAAGGACAGAAAAGATGAAGTATAGTATCAGAAAGGATACTATGCTTTGCTCTTAGCCAAAAAATATTACCAAAGACAAAATATGCTTTAAAATATATTAACTAAAACTTAAAATTATTTCAAATATTTAAAAACGAAAATGATTCTGATATTGTGTTGTGTTGCGTGCAGCAATGCATTGTGGATTACGGTTAGCGGAATTGGAAAATGCTAGGAATGCGCGCGATGTGGAAACCTAGGAACATTTTATATTGGCGTGGGGTGGAGCGTCTTGCAAAGTGTGGGGGGGGGGGGCAATAGATAAAAAATTAAATGCTTCTAAAATCGGTTTGAAGAAATAAAAAGAAACCTAAAATATGAAACCAAAAATAACAATTTTATCGTCATCAAAACAAATTGCAACGAACAACTGATTATTATTATTTTTTTTTTGCGGGTTTGTTTTTTGAAAAGTAAATAAAATTTTTAAAAAACAAAAAACATTTCATGAAAGAAACATTGCTGTTATTAATTTTTAACAAGCATTTTTTTTGTTGGCATTGTATGGTTATCACCACCCTATCCTCCAAAGCAGAGCTCAACAGACGCACGTGTTTGGCAAGAAAGAAAAAAAAGAATTATTTTTGCAAAAGGATTAAAAAATAAATAGAATATTGCAAAGAAACTGACCTAGAGAAAAGCATTCGTTTAGCTAAGTTTCCATTTCACACAAAGTGGTATGGCATTTCTCAATGTCTGCAGTTTGAACGACGAACGTCGAACAAAAATCTCGGTACAAGTGCCAAATGAAATTATTTTATTAATTTAAATAAAAATTAACATTTTTTTTAATCCGATTTTATTGGGTTAAAAAACTACATGATATAAATCTCTTTCCATCATCACAATCTTCTTATTTTGTAGCCAAAATAAAGTTATCTAATTCTTTGATAACAGATTCTACAAGAAAAAATTACCATCACTGTTGATTTCACTGCATTTTTCCCCAGATAAAATATGATTTTATTAAATCAAATTCCATACGAATCGATCCGATAAGAATTGAACGAAAATATCTCAATCATGAGTAGAGTATTAATCGGGGAGGGGAAGAAAACAAATCGCTCAAAACAAATCCGAAAATTTCCGATTAATAAAATTGCAAAAACACGTGTTTGCATTTATTTATTATTTTCACGGCACAAATAAAGAAAAACTTATTACGCATTAAATCTTCTATTTTGACAAAATTATAAATCTGTCTGTTTCGCGCATGTCAGTTTTTTTCTCGCGACAACGATAATTGAATTAGGCACTTGTGCATTTTAACATTCCTGGCAAATTGTTTTCATTTTAGGAGAATTCCGTCCGCGACAAGGGAAGAGTTAACACCCCCCCCCCCTTGTTTAGAATGGCTTTATAAATTTGCCGGGTATGTTAAAATGCACAAGTGCCTTGAATTAATTTTTTTTTTTTTAAATATATTTTACTATAAATTGAATATTTAATGAAATCAAATACAACGTCGTAAAATAAAATGCAATTTTAAAAAATTTAATTACAAAATTAAATCCATTATAATGCATTTCAGTTTCTTTATTGAAAAGTCAACTATTTTAATCTTTTGCTAATAGTTGAAAAAAGAAAAAATGAATTACTTCGTGACTCTTCTAAATTTGAAAGCAATTTATTTGGAAGCATTTAAACTGTCGAATAGAAAGTCATTTAAACTGGCTTTAAAATTCTGGTACTTCTACAGAATTTGAACCGAACTGTTTTTTTTTTTTTATTCTAACCTAAGTTTTACGTTTAGTTCGAATTTTGTAGAAGCACCAACATCCTCATGTATTAAAAGATTGTAAGTTTTTGGAAGCTGTTTACATCCACTATTTTTTATGGAGATTAAAACATTAACTAAACAATTATAATTTTATAAAAATTTGGTTCAATTACTAATTTAATGAACAAATGATACTGTTAATAATTAAAATTAACTTTAAAAATCCTATTAAAAAAAAAAAACAATTTGGTAAACAAACGACAGAAAAAATTTTTTTTAATAAAAGACTGTCGGTCAACGTCGGGTAATTTTAGAAGTTGTTTAACAACTAAACATTATCCAATAACTGGAATTCTATTTGGTCCATAAATTAAAATTTACGAAGAAACTGAACCTACTAAAATAATGTTGATTTTGGCATTTGCAATATTTTTTTAACTAGTAAATTAATAAATTTAAAATCGCATAATTAAATTCAGTTAAATGTTTTTTTATTTCAAAGTTTTTTTAATTGGTTTTAAGTGTTAATGTAGCGCAAAAATAAACGATTTATGAACAACAAATCCTTCGTTTAACAATTAAAAGATGAAAAATATTAAAATAAATATTGGTTTTGACTTCTAAAGAATTTTTCTCTGCGCGTTTGCTGAAAATCAATTTTTGGTCTAAGCGCGCGTTGTTGAATGTTGCGCATTTCAAACGAAAAACAAACACGTATTTTTAAATACGTGTTTGTTAAATAAATACACGTATGAAAAGATTTTTTTTTTTATCCAAGTTCATAAAAAAAATAACCATAATACTTTACTCCTTTAAACTTTAATTGTATCCAGAAATGACTTAAGAATAAACAGCTTAAAGGCTTCAAACTACTTTTCGAATTTCGCACTGGCACACAGAAATCGGCGTGGCGACCATTTTTATCAGGGGGGGGGGGTCGATTTTCGACAGTAATTTATGGTTAGAATTAAAGTTTAAAAACCAAAGTCTCGTTCTGTTCGATCCTAGAAGGTCATCCTCCCAGGCATTACACTCTTTCTAGAGGGGGATTGGTTTATTGCCGGTCGCATGTGGCGCCCCTGCCGAGGAATGCCGACAAGTCTGATCACGGCAAATTTTGCACCCATCCGGTATGCCCCTTGGGGGGGGGGGGGACTGAATTCCCTACTATAAACAGATATAATGTCTAACCGGACCCTGATGCGAGAGGGGGGGGGGGCAGGTATAAATTTGTATGATTCGTTTTAGGTTCCTTTTTTATATATTTTTTTATACCCCCCCCCCCCCCCAAAAAAAACTATTTTTTTTTTTTACAACGGCACCAAATTAATGAACAACAACAAAAAAGCATATTTAAAAGTTGTCTGTTAAAAAAAACACACAGATATATTCGTAATTGAAAACAATATTTAAATAAATTTGTTATAATTTAAAATGAAAGCAGTCTTCTTACCTCAGGGGTTGAGCCGTGTGTGAAGGGACGATTATAGCCGTAGTAAGTTGATACATGCTGTTGTCGGCGATTAAAAAAAAAAACTAAAGGGGTTTCTCTTTTCTTTCCTTTCTTAGGAAAGAAAGAAGCAGAATGGAAACACAATTGAAGAGTCCAAAAGATCGTTACAACCCTTAGATGTAAGTCTGGTCAGGTAATGGGTGGATAACACGAACGGAAAGACGGAGAGAGAGAAAAAAAGTAGAAATAATGAAAGGGATTTCGAAGGGCGCTTACCACCACTACACAAATGACAGCAACACGCACGCGTACTTTTCACACGCATCAAAACACGACGACCCTACAAGTTACAACTACTAATACATAAACAATAAATAATCCTTCTCCTTGCAATGTCCTTCCTCCGTCTTCGAATGACCCGGTGAATAAGATTTCTTATTATTTTCTTCTTTTGTGTTGGGTTTCTCCTACTTACTCAGCCATGACATTTTCGACTCCCTAAAAACTTTGCGTCGATCGTTTCTTTATTTTTGCCCTTAAATGTCTTCCTTTTTTGTTGTTGTTGTGAGTTAAATTTTTTTCACTTGACTGCTAGTTTAACACTACCTTTTTTTTTTTGTAAGAAGCAGAATGTCTATCGTGGGCTTGATCGCATTATTGATAATAATCCTACAAAACACACTCTCTTTTTTTCCTTTAATCTCTTTCTTTCTCTCTCTCTCTCTCTCTCTCTCTCAACGTTTCTCGCTTAATCATGTTATTTATGGTTCAATTGTAGAATAGGGATCGTTGTAAAATCTCAATGTTCACTTATTTCACTTTGTTTTAGCACACAATACCAGCTGAGGTTCACCTTGGCAATCTAAGAGCTGACTTGACAGCCTCGGCCTTTTGGCTATGAGCAAAGTGTAGTATCTGTTTTGATACAACACTTCATCTTTTCTGTCCTCAGTTACTGCAGGAGAAATCCTTCTAGACTGAGGAACTTTCTATTTTTGTCACAATCCAGAGTACCCCTTTTTGGGGGAGTTGAATTTTCCCCACATTAAAAACTGACCTTTTGTCTAACTCTTACCTCGTGAGGAGACAAGTAAATAGGGGCAGTACTAAACCCTTTGTCGGAATAAAATATAATGTGGCTAGGGCTTAGGAGGCCATACTTCCAGTCAACTTTACTCCTCCCTCCTTTAGGAGAGGGGTATTCCAGAATGCCTGAGGCGCCCTTACCGGCGAATGTCTCGTTCTCGACGATTATTATACCTGCTAAAGTGTCTGGTAAAATTGTTGTTTCCCAACCAAAATACCGGACAATAAATCGTCTGCAGTTTTCTGATTTTTCTTACCTCACAAATGAGTAAGTAAACCCAAATAAATTGTTTGGGACTAATTTCCCAACTGTATTTCCTTTAAAATAATTTAAATTAAATTTTAAATTAGTTCAAAACAATTTATATTTGGGTTTACGGTGCTGATATCGATCTTGAACCAGTTTTCGCGAGGTTCGACTCGGAAGTGTTCGGCTGTCCTACGCAAACGCCCGAGTGTTGACAAGCCGAATGGTACCAGACGACAATTTTGATACGGCGCTGCGTCCTGTGATTGTAGGTTATATTTTCAAGAAATTTTCTAAAAGAAACAACAAAAAAAAACAAAACAAGCAAAACATAGTGAAGTTACTGTTATCAATTTTTTATTATTATTTTGATACGTTGCTGCGTCCTATAATTTTTAGTTATATTTGCAAGAAATTTTTTAAACAACAAAACAAATAAAACAAGCAAAGCAGAGCGAAATTACTGTTATCAAATAAATATTTTTAACCCTAACCCCTAACCCTAACAACAACAAAAAAACAAAACAAGCAAAATATTATTATCATAAGACGCAGCACCGTATCAAAATTGTCGTCTGGTACAAATCGGCTCGTCAACTCTCGGGCGTTTGCGTAGGACAGCCGAACGCTTCCGAGTCGAACCTCACGAAAACTGGTTCAGGATCGATATCAGCACCGGGTTTACTTACTTATTTGTGAGGTCGGAAAACGGCAGACGATTTATTGTTCGCCATTTTGGTTGGGAAACGACAATTTTACCGAGTGCCTCTCGGAAGGGGGGGGGGGCTTTACTCACATTAAACGACCTTGTGCTATATCTTGCTGCAATGGGATGCTCGTAAATACCAGTACACATTTTGGCATAAAATTGATTGTTGATCGTGTAAATTAAGTGGCATATCGGCAGGTAACGTTTTTTGGTGTCACCATGTTTTCTTTTAGGGTTAGGCTTTCTTTACATTTTAAACAAAAATAAACTTCATTTTCTTAATGTTTGTATTACAGAAGATCAGAACAATATCGGTACCGTTGGTTTCAAATCCTAACAAAGGGGACCTATAAAGGCCTCTTTATCGGACTCTCTTCAGCCTGTTTATGTCCATCTCTCCAGAAGATGGCTGTTTATGCGTTATGTTAATTTTCTCATGATATTTCGATTCGCTGCCTAAATTCAATTTTCATAATTTTAGCAATTCGGTATTTCTACCTGCAAATTATGTCGGTATTTTAGTCATGGGCAAGAAAAAACAATTTTTTCTTTTGGTCTTAGGAAAAATATACTGATACTATACTAATGTCATGTTGACCTCAGATTCCGGAGAATTACATTTTTAAAACTAAAGGTTTAAAATCTAGATATAAAAATTAAGACAAGATTTAAAGATAAGACAAAGAGATGTTATTTCTTTTTAAAAGATTCATGATTATGTGGCATTACCTCCCTTTTTCACCACAATTACAGACATTCCACCAGAGGGCATCAGACCAGAGTCATCTGCCCTTTGGAAACGCCAGCACTGTATCAGTGATTATAAAAAGTGCTGTACAGCAAAATTCATTCTTCTTTTCTCTTCCAGCATTTGCCTTTATAGATAACCTCACCCTGGTCTGGTGGCTGCTTTGATGAATATTCTCGTGGACTCAATTTCATAGCAAGCATCATGTGCGAGTTCATACGAACACACAATTCGGTACATAAGATTTTTGCTCTCTACACCCATACACACATCGTTCTACTCAGACTTTGTTATATACATTCTCGTGGACTCAATTTCATAGCAAACACCATGTGTGCACATATGTACACACACACTAAAAAAAACAGATTAGTAAAACGCTCTTTGTACACATTCTCACAGACACAAAGAGAACCCAACTAGGTTCACAAACAATAAATGCTTGTTGTCTCTAAGTTGTTACTTTGTTTTTTCTTTGGCATGCTTGTATATTGAACATAAACCGGCACTGCCAAAGCGTCGGCCCAAAATATATGAAGAAGAAAATTATTACTTATGTTTTGGACAATTCGGACTACTGTTCTGTTCTCATCTTGGATGTGATTCTCATCCAAGATGAGAATAGTAGTCTGAATGATACAAATACAAATTATCAATCTTCATCTCAAAAATTGCAAAAGAAGTACTTATGTTTTATTCAACATTTATGATAATGTTAATTCCCTTTAAAAGCTTGCAAAAGGGGTCCGCATTTCTCCAGAAACAAACTGTCCGGTACACAATTGTCCAGGATTGTCCAGTATGCAACCTAAAATGGTTGTAACGATCTTTTTGACTTTTCACTCATGTTTCCATTTCCTGATGTTTAGGATTTATTCTGGTCAACGTTAGAGAATGCAATCTCTTCATGCAAGAGTTTGTAATCTCATTCCACCCACATGTGGAATTCAGATCAAGATTTTTCTGGCACGTTCTTCTTCCTAGGAGCATGCCTTCTAAAACCCTAGCAGGCTTTGTCTTTAGGTAATGTCTAATGATAGCAGTCGCATAGACTCTCAGATACACACAATAAAAAGTAAAATTTACTAATTCAAGCTCGCACATTGTTTTCTATCTCTAATCCTGACAACATGTGTTTTTCTCATTGTACTTGGAACCTTAATGTATTCCTTCTTTAGTACTTATGTCTGGTGTTCTTTTTTTTTTGTATGTCATATTGTGTACCTTGGTTATGTTCCGTAATCTCTTTTACATTTGTCTTCGACAAACTGTTTACCTGTGAATAAATATGTATGTATGTAAATCCAATCGTTTCTTTCCTATTGTCCTTTTCTCTTTCTTCTGACGTGTGTGTGTCTGTTATTCATGATAAAACAACACACAAAATGTCGGCTTCGTGTGTGGGAAAGATATACCTGAACACGGAGTTGCTAAAAACGTAAAAGCTAGACCAATGAAATATTCATAGCTTTTCTATGCTTTTCTTTCCTAGAAAAAGAAAAGAAAACTGAGCCCCCCCCCTTTTTTTAGAATCAACAACAACAGCATCATTGTATGATAGTATAGACAATATAAATATGAATTTGAGATATCTTTTTTTTTTACATTCTTCCTTTCGAAAGTTTGTTAGAATTTGTTAGTCGTTAGAACAAACACAAACTGTTTAGTTTATTCAATGAAATCTGCTTGTAAAAATATGCTGTCTAACTGTATCAAATAGATACATGGATATATGTATGCATTCATCTAGAAGAACAAAACTCTGATGAAACTCTTGTTATTTATATTAACCCTACCATCTCGCATCTAAACCAATCAATGTTGTTCTTAACCCTACCATCTTGTATCAGAAGCAATTTCTGTTGTTCGTAACACTCCCATCTCGCATCTGAATCATTTAGTTTTGTTCATAACTCAGATATCTCGCATTTAGACCAATTATTGTTGTTCATAGCTCTGAAATCCAACATCTGAGAAATTAGTGTTGTTCGTAACCTTGACATCTAGCATCTAAACAAATTAGTTTTGTTCGTAATCCTGACATCACGCATCTTCTCCAATTAGTGGTGTTTGTAACCCTAACATCTCACATCCGGACCAATAATTGTTGTTTGTAAGCCTGACACCTTGCATTTGGAGCAATTTCTCGCATCTGAACCAATTAGTGCTGTTTGTAAGCTTACCATCATGCATCTGGACCAATTAGTGTTGTTCATACTCTCACCATCATGCATCTGGACCAATTTTGTTCAATAACCCTGGTCCACTTCTGGTCCAATTAGTGCTGTTCATAATCATGACATCCTGCATCTGGATAAATTAGTGTTCTTCGTAACCATGATATCTCACATCTGCTCCAATTAGTGCTGTTCATAACCCTGACATATCTGGATTAATTAGTGTTGTTCTTGCGACTCATTGTGGCTTGTGGAGTTGTGCAAGCTGCACATGACAATATTTTGCCAGCATCCACCATCTATCATGGTGCCATTGTCACTGTTACAATGACTAAACTGTGAATTATGCCAACAATGATCATGTTCATTTAACGAATTAATAGTTATTACATTATATAACGAGTGTACCCCCCTTTCAAAAACGACAAAAAGAAATGATTATGCTTCGTCAATGTTCACACTAATCTTTAACTCTGACATAATTCTATTATTTATATGAATATTAGTGGGAACATTGGTGGAGCATTTTCTATTTCCATCATTTTTTACAGAAGGAGTGCACTTGTATTCATATAAAATCATAGAATTACGTAAGTAATTTAATTTTTCATATATAAAATATCAGGACCATACAGGGAATAAGGACCCCAAAACAATGGCCAAATGAAAGGAACACCTTTCTGTCTTCATCGGTGTCTTCCGGTTGACCTAGCCACACATATGTGCACTCTATTTACAACGTTTTAATAAACAAACGAAACATCGAAACATCAAAAAAATTTTACGATTGTTTCATTTATATATATATATATATAATTTTTTTTTTTTCTTTTAAAACATGTTAATATTTATATTGGGGGGCGGGGGATATATATTCTATATTTATTATTTAATGTAGAATGTGTTTTTTCTTTTATTTACAAAACTTTTTGAATTCTCGTTCTAAAATATTATTGTGTCACTATTTATTTGCTTCCCCACGAGGGCAGAATGCATCATAAAATAAAATAAAATTTGATAGCGTGCGTCGTTTTTTGGGGTTTTTTTTACAATACGTTTTAATAAAGACCGAAGATTCTGTTTTTTTGTGTTGTGTATTTTAAGTAAGGAGGGGGGGGGGTGTATATATGATCAAAACAGATACTACACTTTGCTCCTAGCCTGGGGAGGTAAAACGGAAGATTACTAATGTTATTTTAATAAATAAACGAAATATATACATTTAAAAAAAAACGAAATATATACATTCTTTAAAAATCGGCGGACTTGAGTAATCTTCCGTTTTGCCTTCCCATGAGGGCGGACTTAGACTTCAAAAATAAGTTTCTAAACTGAGGAAATTTAAAGTTTATAAACTTTTTTCCTTTTTCTTTTAAGCAACAAGTATAAACAAACGAAATAAGATTTAACAAACCTTCTAGACTAAGGTAATTTTTATTTTCGTCCCGATCCAGAGTGTCCCTTTTGGGGGAGCTTGATTTTCCCTACATTAAAAGCTGATCTTGTGCCTAATATACCCTAGTGAGAAGGTCAAACGTCTGTAATTTAAAAAAAATAAAAAGTGTGTCATTGTATATTTCGTTTTTTAGAAAATGTATATATTTACCAAATCCATAATTTTATTTACAAATCTTTTTATAACTTATTTGTTATTAAAAAAACTGCTATTTACTTGCCTCCCTACAAGGGCAAAAGTAGGCATAAGGTAGGTTTTTAATGTAGGGAACAAAACATATTTAAACAAAATAAATGTATATTGTGCAGAGATATTAACATGTTTTAAAAGAAAAAAATGTAAAACTGAACAATCGTAAAGCATTTTGTATGCTTCGATGTTTTATTTGTTTATTAAAAAGTTTTAAATAGAGTGCACGCTTCGATGTTTCGTCTGTTTACTAAAAAGTTGTAAATAGTATGCACGTGTGTGTAGCCAGATCAACCGGAAGACAGCGATGAAGACAGAAAGGCGTTCCCTTCATTTGACCTATGTTTTGGGGTCCTTATTCCCTGTATGGTCCAAATATTTAATATAATTAAATCCTTCCTAACAAAAAGAAAGATCCAGGTTGTCCTCGATGGTCGTTCTTCTAAGCAGCATGACATAAATGCTGGTGTACCCCAGGGATCCATCCTTGGACCTCTACTGTTCCTGATTTTCATAAATGACCTCCCTGATGTCATTGAGACTGAGATAGGAATATTTGCTGACGACACCATGCTCTACTCTCGTCATGTGGGCAAAACCGACGCGTTAATATCTGAAGCAATGGCTGAATCTTTAGAAAATGACCTCCAGTCTGTAGTGGAATGGGGTAAAAAATGGATGGTACCTTTTAATGTCGCAAAGACAAAGCTACTTTTCTTTCAATAACTACAAGAAACATCTTGGCAAATAACACCCTACCTGAGATTTCATCATTCAAACTCCTCTGCCTAGCTTTCACAGAAACATGAATTGGATAAAATACATTGAAGACATTACTAGGGCTGCTGCAAAGAAGGTGGGCTCCCTCTACCGTGCTAGTAAACTTCTCACACCTGACATTATCCTATATCTCTACAAAGCCACCATCTGCCCATGCATGGAGTATTGTTGCCACATCTGGGCTGGGCTGGGGCATCATCCACTAGTCTCTCCCTCTTAGGCAAGATCCAAAACAGAGTCGCCAACTTAATAGGTCCCTCACTATCCACCAAGCTCCAGCCGCTGTCCCATCACTGCAATGTTGCTTCCTTGTGCCTGTTTTACAAGTACTTCAATGAATTGTGCTCTGATGAGCTTGCTGCTCTGGTACCCCTACGACGTAAATTCACTAGACCAACCCGACAATCTGCCAAATCCCATCCATTCACCGTGGAGGTCTCCAGATGCCGAAGAGCTTTCTACTCCAAAAGCTTCTTTCTTCGTGCTGCTGGACTCTGGAACCCCCTCCCTGTTCCCTGTTTTCCTGACGGTACTGACATGCAGAAATTTAAAACTAATGTAAACAGACATCTCGCTGCGCAGCTCCCAATTTAGGTTGACCCCTCAAATTTTCACCCTTTTTCTCAGTAGCCCCTTACGTCTACAGTGGCGGCTTGCCTTGTTTGGGGTGAACTATGTTAAAAAAAAAAATATTATTATCATTTCTGATGACCCAAAGAAAAAAACACCAACTGTTGATTTTGTATTTTGAGTGGAGGATTTTTTTTCAAATTCACTTCAGACAACAAGAGTTGTCTGACTTGCTATTTGCTTTCACACTTCCCCTCATCACTTGAAATGGTTTCAGCCAGCATGATTTTTACTTGTATGATGGGATTACTTTCCTGACATAGTGATGGGAGGGAAGGGCATTTATTTATATATATATATATATATATATATATATATATATATATATATATATATATATATATATATATTAATTTAAGTAAATTGTTTTTACCTACATGTGCCAGCATTTCAAGCTTTTGCTCTCATCAGTATAGGGGATGATAATCTCAGATGGTCGCAAGATTCGAACCCGGTTACTGAATCCGCTAGACTCCGCAAGTAAGTGTCCTACCCAAACGGCCACAAGACATTACAACATCCAGAATGAGAATTTAAGTTCTATTTATACGGAGCAGGCACATATAGAAAGACTGTCTAGAGCGTGTTCAACGAACGTTGTGATACCAATGGTTTCACAAATAAATCGGAACCTAATGAAAAAACTTGGGTGTAAATGCATTTCATTGCTTGTCAGCCATTTTACTTTTGACTGACGAGTGATGAAACGGATTTAGACCGAATTTTTTTCTATTAGTACCATTAGATCAAAACTTTTGTAAAATTCATAAATAAATATTTTTCTTATAGAATAAGCGATCATTGGATTTCTTTCCACCCAACAGAACCAACAAATATATATCTATTTATATATATCCAAATAAATACACACTCTTCTTTATTATAGAATGGAGGATGTGTAAGGAGATGATGAGAGGATGAAAGGGGTTATCCTTTTATCTTCTCGTAAAGAAACGGAACAACGAAAAGTATTTCTGTAACTATAACAAAAAGGGGTTTATTAACCTAAGGTTACCTATATCGTTTGGTATAGGTAGAAAGGAGTGGGACGGTGTCTGTCTGAGGAAGAGGAAGAATATAAGAGTTCTTAGGGCTGCGACGGCGGCAGGAGAGAGAGCGTTTCCTCATTCCTCGTTGGTGCTCTCTGCAATGTGTCCAAGCTGGTGCCAGGAGATCGTCTGATCTTTTTCCTCGAACCCTAAGGGAACATAAGTAGTCCCTTAGGGAACTAACGATATTACTGCGCCCTGTGATTTGATTGGACAAGCCAGCTCACAGGGACAGTGATTACGCATTCAAAAGTAGTCCCTATTGGTGACTGCTACAGATGTACTATCAGCTTGTTTAGGATTGAATGAGGAACCCTATGTCCTTCTGGCCCCAGCTTATAACACTATATTACCTTCTTATTCTTACTTTTTTGACATTTAATATATTCAATTTTTGGGGTGGGGACCAAGGATCTACTCAACGTTGATTGGGTGGAATGGGGTGTAAATAAAGCGACATTAATTAAAATAAATTTTCGGTAAATCTATAGTCTTTGACCCTTTCCAGGCACACCTGGTGTTTCCCGAGAATCAATGAGGAAAACTGTGTACTTCTATTCCAAGCCCTAAACCCCCTTATTAACATTTCTTTTTTTTTATTTCTATAATTTTCGTGTTATATATAAAATAAAGTAAAAATTCTTATTTCCATTTTTATGAGCGTTAAGTGAAAATGCAGACCCAATGATAATGTTGCATCCCTTCGATCAAAATGAAATATACTTATCCAAGTATTCTGGGTAATGTAGTTTCAGAATATATCAGGTTGTCCAGAAAGTTTGTGCTGACTTTTGGTAGTTCATGTTTCGATATGTTTGCGCATGTCAAATTATTGGCAGATATATTACATTTCCGGTTAGAGCATATTTCAGGCTATCTGTTGAGAAAGAAAGTTAACAATTATTGAACTTGTGCTAATTTTGGAGCGCTTTGAAAATGGAAGATTGTAAAACTTTTTTAGGCACTTGGTGCTTTTCTATTTCCATAGAAGCAGAAATGACTCGCAAACAACAAAAAAGATATGTGCAGTGTACGCTGAAGATGTGTTTGCTGACATGACTGTACGAAGTTTAGAGCTGAAGATTTTAACTTTAATGATAAAGAACACTCAGGCAGACCATCTTCTACAGATGACGACCGAATCAAGACATTAATTGAGAATAATCCATGAAAACTATCAGAAAGGCTTAACATAGCAAAATCTGCAATTCATTAAATATTTGATTAAATATTTATTTTTTTTTGACTTTTCATTTCCTTTAAAATTCGGCACAGATGTATGTCTCCAAAATCCTGGGAGGAGTTTGTGAACAAACAAACAGGCAGGAATTATGTTGGTTTTTTTTACTAATGTTACCCCATATCAAAGGCAAAAACCACTCAAGGATAAGGATTAACGAGATGGATAAGTTGACAGTTGAATGATGAATGAAGGGATTGAAAATCTCCGCCTACTGCCCATGCAAAACAACAGCCGACCACAAAAACAGCAATTCTTCCTCCTTTGTCAGAAAAATTATTCATGAAATGTGAGAACTGAGTCCAAATTAAACCCAGATCCACTTTCTACTGTCCATAGACATACGTCATATATATATATATATATATATATATATATATATATATATATATATATATATATATATGACGTATGCTCGAACACAAACGTACATATACATTGATTGAAATGTAATTTAAGAAATGTATAGATCGATATTTCATTGTAGAAAAGATGGGTATTTTTTTATATATATATTGATTATCCTATTAATGAAATTCAATAAATTGTTCATTTTGTTAATTGAATATTGATTACATGCATGATACACCCACATCCAACAGAGTTGGAAAGAAAAAGAAAGTCAGAAAAGAAACTGATTCTGAAAGCTTTTCATTTTTATCTTCTTTTATTTATTTATTTTTTATTTTTTGTCATGAGAAAAAAATAGTTTTGTCTTAAACAATGTTTTCTTATTTTACATTTTATTTCAACACATTCTCTTGTCAACGGAATTTTATAACTAGTTTTTTCCCTTTCTCTTTCAGAACAAAAGAAGTAGATCTATCTATCTATCTATCTATCTATCTATCTATCTATCTTAGTCTGTTCATATCTATTGAAGCTGGGAATTAAGAGATCACTTCATGCTGTTATTAGCAGTGCATTTACATGTCTGAATTAGACGCTGGCCATGATGAGAAAAGGGGTGAAGCCTCGTTTCTATTTCTGGTGTGACGTCAGTGAAGAGTTCTAATAAAGGAAGACAACTCATAACTATTACAAGGGAGGTGACTTATAACTATAACATGTACATCCTTAATTTTATTTTCCAGTAATCGAAGTAACAGTTAAATTTCCTTTTTATAAGTTCACTAGAAAAAAAAGTGACCTGTTGAGTCACCCATTGAGCTCAGGTTAGATTGTTTGAATTAGGAAAAAGTGAGTTTGCAAAGCCAGTTATATTTTTTTTTAATAAAAAGATGAAATCCAAAATTAGTCTTTCTGTTCACCATCTCTCTCTCTCTCTCCCTTTATTTCTGTCTCGCTCTCCAGCTCTGGGTTTTATTACCTTTGACTGTCTATAAACAGAGAGAGAGAGAGAAACGGAAGCAAGAGTGATAAAGCCTATATAATAAGAACAACAAACTTATAGTATGGGAGGGTGAGAGTAATAGACAGAATCTAGTAATCCATAGCTGACTTGGTGAGTTATTCACTCACTATCCTAGTTTAGCATCTGTGTTCCCTTCATCAGATGTTCGACGTCTGACGGTCTTTATACATCGTCTCCAGTGGACACGGTCATGTGGGTTCACCTTCACCATCTGTCACTGTATATGGTCATGCCTGATGGTTTCTTTCCAGGTCTTCTTTGGGCATCCAGCTTTCTTCTGACTGACCACTTTCAGATCGCTACATGTGTTGATTGGTCCACTGCTTATTTCAACATGTCCTAACCAACGTAGTCTATTTGCTCTAAGAATAACGTCCAACGGTTGGATGGCCAATGTCCTGAGCAAGGTCTCTGACCTAACATACTGAGTCTGGTCTGATTAAATGTGGCAGATCTATCTAATCATGGCCCCATCATTCCAGCGGAGTCTGGCGAGTGAGGACTGGGTGAGTGCCCAACATTCACTACCATACAACATGACACATCTGACGCAGCTGTCATAGACTTTTCTATGGTGGTAATAGGGATGGCTCTAGATGTTAAGATGGGCAGAAGTTCTCTAAATTTGTCCCATGCTGTCTTTACTCTGATAGTAGAGCTGAGTAAATTAGAATAATTAAAATGGAATTTTTTTCCAACATAACTCAATCCTAAAACTGAGGAATATTTTAGCATGTATTTTGTGTAATTAAAATATATAAGAAAAAAGCCTTAGAGAAACAAACGTTGATTTATTTAGATTTAGTATAATAATAGACTTTCTATGATGATTGTACTTTCTGAGCAGTTGTCTTGGGGCAGAAGTGAATCATCCTGACTTCCTGTTAAGAAATATCTCCAGCAAAGACGGTGTACAATGGAAATCCATCGCCTGTGTATTTTAAATCAACAAATAACAATATCAAAAATGTTTTGTCATTGCGAATTTAGAATTGTATTTTTATTATAACTTTTTAAACAAATAGTTTATAATATTGTTTTTACAAAAATAGATAATCAAATGTTTTTGTTTTTTTTAATGAAAATATAATAAAATATCTTTGTTGCGTAATGAAAATAATTTGTTAAACAAATAGTGTATATGGTTTTTACAAAAATAAATGCTGACACATTTGGTTACTTGCAATTAGGCCAACCATTGCAATGTTTTAAACTTGTCATCAATTTCCTTAATTAATAACTGCAATGAAATATTAAGAAAACACAGTTCAGCTGTCTACAATTTTATCCATACTTTTTGCTTTGAACTTCCATGTAGTGGATGGAAATAAAATAACGGAGACAGATTTACACACGTAACTGTTTGCCGCTGAACAACTTCGAAACAGGAAGTCAGGATAATCGAGAACCTTTCCCTTTTGCCTATCTTGTTGCGTCTCTGAATTCTACTTTTTAGTGAGAATATTTGGTTCTTGTTTGGTTTCATTAAAAATATGTATAGCTAATTCCTCTCTGTCTCATGTGCGGACTCTGTAACTCTGTCACTTTTACAGAATCTTATTGCATTCAGGTTCGGGTCAGCCAGGTATCTCAATTTTGTCTTTGTTCTATAACCTCATACACTTGATATCCAGTTGCATCTCATGCTGGCTTTTAATGTCCAAAGCTGCATTATTCGGCTTGCAAAATGATGTCTGTTAAGAAAGATGGCAAAGTTTCTCCGTCTTTCTGGATGTACTATTCGTGAAGTAAGTTTTTTTTTACAGTCAACAATGTTTGTAGTGTTGGAAAACTCTCAGAAAGAGGAAAGTGCTCAGTTTGTGGAATTGGAGTCAGGTGAAACTGAATTTTTTGTTCTAAGCATTGGGTTCACAAGAAGTGCAGTGTAATTACAAGTAGGATGCAAACATTATAAGACAATGGATACGGATAAGAACTCAGATGTGGAGAAAGTATATTTGGATGGTGATGCTATTGAGGCTGTTTAGAAGTTTTGTTAGATTGGTGATACACTTGGAACAAGTGCTAGTGTGTTTGCAAAAGTTAGGAGTGGATGGATTAAGTTCAGGTAACTTTTTCCATTAACAATCAGCAAAGGGGAACCACTGTCAATCAAGGGAAGAGTCTATCAGGCATGTGTATGCAGTGTGATGATGTATGAAAGTGAAACCTGGCCAGTGACGGTTCAGGATATGCATTGCATAGTGATAAATTTATACGAGAATGATATGATGGATGCATAATGTGAGTCTTAAAGACAGGCTTAGATCTGATGATCTCAGAAGAAGATTAAATTTGGCCAGTATAGGGATATGTGTGTAGAACTGGAGACTTTGATGGTATGGTTATGCTGAAAGAATGGATGAGAGTTCCTGGGTTAGTAGATGTAGAACATGGTCAGTTCACAGGAGAAGGCCAAGGAAAACATGGGAGGAAGTAATAAGGATGGACTTGAGAGAGGGATTTAAAAAGACCTACCACAAATAGGTTAGTTTGGAAGTCAATTTCTGAAAGCCGTCTAACACATGCCAACATGTAAAACGGATGTTAAACCGAATATGATGATGATGCTGATGATGATGAACAAACTTGAGAACTTACAAATCAAAACACTGTATCAAAATTTTTCCACATCTGTGGATAATAATGTGTCGTATACTTCAATTGCTTTTTAACTGACTATGAATAAGAAGAGGGTGCACTTAACATTGTACGGCCTCGATTTTTTTTTAAGTCTTGAGGTACAATTTGGATTTCCAGAACTGTGACCTGAAATTATTCTTGACATTGCATGTTCAGGACATTTGTGTCAGTGGTTTTCAAAGGTCTATTCTGATTCTCCACTTCTAATACCATGTAATATATTGAGACACGGCTGAAGTAAGGAATTAAGAGAATAAACGTTGTTTTCACTTCATGGTTTTATTAGAAGTGTTTTACATGTCTGAACTAAATACTATTCATGATGAAAAATAGGGTGAAACCTCGTTTCTATTTCTGGCATGACATCTGTAAAGAGTTTTAATAAAGGGAGATAACATTTTTTATTTAAAGGGTTGTTCAAGACACCGAAAATCTCCTACGATCTATAAACGATCTTCCAAATACAACCCTTTAAATAAAAATACAAAACTATTAATAAATAATTAAATAAAACACGTAGAATAAAATAAAAACCTTCTTAAAACACAAACCTATAAATAATAAATAAAATAAAACTCAATTAATTCCCAACCAATATATTTTTTCAAAAGTGACATTTCAGGAATGCACCGGTTTTTATCAATAAACGCCATTTTTCATTGTGTTTTGACCTCATTTTAGTACGCTGACGAGTCTCTTTGGTATAGACCTTTTACAATGTCAAAAGTCAACCCATGCGGATAAAACCGATTCTGAAATATGTAACATATAGTTTTCAAATAAATTATTTATATATATATATATATATATATATATATATATATATATATATATATATATATATATATATATATTATTTCTGGGTTTATATAAAGAATATATATTTTAAAGGTATATATCGCTTATTATATCATCCAAATTGTTTCAGATTACAAGCTCAATGAAGTTATGTTTCCGGTTTCAGAGCATATATATTGATTGGTTGCATTCCAATGACCAAGAAAAAACGTCAGTTCACAATCATAATTTTTTTTATTTCGGCAAATGCTTATATTTTTTTTTATTACTCACTGATAATAACCAGTGGTGTTCTCTGGAGTCTGTGTGACAACAAATCTCCCCAGATTTCCAGTACTCTCCACCTCTTTCGATAATTATTGCAAATGACTTTGTTTTATCGCAACAGCCGCTTACCATTGATTTCTCGCTGACAACGACAATTGGTCTTCTCTCAGATTTAGGTAGCAATAAGCCTCCCAAAGGTCCCAGTACTCTCTGCACTCTTCCAGTGGAGGTTTGATTAGTGCTCTCCCTCCCTGGTCTTTCCATCCTCGTGAACCCATCACAATTATTTTGTGTGGTATCAGCCGAGACTGATGCCTTTTTTGGGGGTGGGTGAGAAGAATGTTATAACCTTTTTAGCAATTTCAGTTCCCTTGATTTCATGTGATGTTCTTTCCATTTTTTTGTTTTTCTTCTATTGCAGTTTCCATGTGACAGGTAAGTGTTCATAGTTTATGTGGGTCGGTTTCTGCATTAGAGGATTTTCCTTAAGATTTCATCTGTTTTCATCATTGCTGTTCATTATATAATCTCATTCTTTCCTTTGATTACAATTTCTCATAGTTGTTTTTTTCAGTTTTTTCGAGACTGTTCCTAGTGTTCCTACAATTATTGGTATTATATTGACTTTTTTCATGTTCCATATTCCTTTCAGTTTTCTGGCAAGCTCCGTATATTTGCCTTTTTTTCTGTCTCTTTGATCTTTACCCTGTAATCATGAAAATTGAATTCCTTTTTTCTCTTTCTTTCTTTCTTTCTCTCTCTCTCTCTCTCTCTCTCTCTCTCTCTCTCTCTCTCTCTCTCAGCACTCGACGCGGTCCCAATGTCAACTTTTCTCTTCTTGTCACAAAAGTTACAAGTTTCCATTTTGTAACCGGAACACTGTGGGTTCAATCCCTGATAGACAATACACAGCGCAACCCTCACCTTGCTTTCCATGTGGACCTGCATGATGGTCTGTTGGGACAGCAAAATCTACAATTTGGCAGTTTCTTTCCTTCTTGTTAACTATTATGATGTCCGGTCTCCTTGCTTGGATGAGTTTATCTGTTTGTACCACCATGTCCCAGAGGATTTTGTGGTTCTTGTTTTCCAGTACTCTTTCCGGTTTGTGTCTGTACCATTTGTCTGCATGTTCAAAATGTAGTCGTTTCCATAGTTCCTAGTGTACTTCTTTCCCCACACAGTCGTTTCTGTTCTTGTATTCTTTTGGGGCTAGTTTGCTGCATTCATTTATTATGTGATTTACCATTTCGTCTCTTTGTCAACAGAGTCTACATTTACTGTTTTCCGGGGTTTTATCTATTTTAGCTTTAATGTAGTTAGTTCTAATCACATTGTTCTGTGCAACTGCCAGTAGTGATTCTGTTTCTCTATTAAACTATCCTTTTCTTAGCCATGTCCAAGTGTTTTTTGTGATTCTCTTCTCTCGTCATTCTTATGAATCGTCCATGTAGCTGTTTCTCTTCCCACTTTTTTTTTTTGTCTTTTTGTTTCTGGTTTTGCTGTTTTCTGTATTGTTCACTTTGACAGTGTCTCTTGCTGCGGTGATCAGTCTTTCTGTGTTCTGCGTTATGCATTTTTCCAAGTCTCTTTTTTTGTGTCTTCCACACAGTCTTCTATACTTACCAGTCCTCTTCCCCCTTCGTTTCTTTCCACGTCGTCAGTATAATCTTTTGGGTGTAGTGCATTATGCATGGTCATTAGTTTCCTCGTCTTCTTTGGTTCAGCCTATGAATGGTCCAGGGTGTGTTATTAGTGATACTGCCCAGGTGTTTATTCCTTTGACTAGATTTCTACTATATAGTTTTGTTTCTAAGAGTTTCCTTGTTCTTCTCAGATATTCTTTTCCAATCACCATATTATGTTATAGTGCATTTAAAAAAGTTAAGAGAACACAAGTGTAGGAGTGGGATAAAGCATACTGACGAGAGTCAGGTTTTATTCAGACTGAGGACGAGGCTGATAGTGCATGCCGGGAGTAGACAAGGAAAGGAAGGGATTTGTATAGTCCAACATACATGGGTAGGGAGCATAATGTAACATCCTCCTTTTTATAGATGAGGAGTGTCCTTCTCTATGGAGTTACATTTAGCCAGGACTGCTATCAGTTTGTATAGTCTTTGAGGTATGCTGGCCTTCGTATTCCTCTAACAGTGCGTATGTGGGTTCTGGCAGGAGATTCACCTTGGATAGATTCCCTAGCGTCGATTGCTTGGCGTGGTGCGCAAGTGTCTTGTGTCCTGTCGGTGAAGGTAGGAGGGGATTGAATATTTAGTGTGTACTCCATCGCTTTCTGTGGTTGTTCCAGCTGATACTGCATGCCGGGAGTAGACAAGGAAAGGGAGGGGGTTGTATAGTCCAACATACATGGGTAGGGAGCATAATGCAACACTTCTCTTTCATTTCTGTAGATTTGATGGTCTCTGCTTCCAGAACTCCCAAATATTTATAGCTATCATGTTTGCCAAGCGCCCTCATCTCCTCTTATTTAGGCAGTACCATGCCCTCAGATGTCTCCATTTTTCCCCTTTTAATCTCAAGCAATGCACACTTTTCCATTCCGAATTCCATTTGAATGTCCTGACTGAATATTCTGGTTGTGTTTATCAGCTTTTCCAGTTCCTTTTTTTTTTTCAAATAGTTTCAGGTTGTCAATATACATGAGGTGATTTATTCTTTGTTCTGTGTTTGTAAACTTGTATCCGGCATCACATTTTCTAAGTTTGTACTTGAGTGGCATCATGGCTATGATAAACAGCAGTAGTGATATAGAGTCTCCTTAGAAGATGACTCTCTGTATTATTATCTCAGTCAGGTGTTGTACTCCAGCTGGTAATTCCAGTCTTCATGTTCACATTGCTTTCTTAATAATATTAATAATCTTGTCAGATATATTGTACATTCTTATTCAATTATCCATGCTTGAGGGATTCTGTAGTATGCTTTCTTGTAGTCAATCCATGCCATGGCTATGTTCTTTTTCCTGCTTTTTACCTTCTACAGGATATTTTGATCTATGTACTAGTTGTGCCGTTAAGATTTTCCACATGGTTGGGAAACAGGTTATTGGTCTGTAATTGCTTGGGATCTTTCCCTTTTCGGCCTTTTTGTATTAACGTAGTTCTTCCTTTGATCATCCATTCTAGTACATATGTTTTGTGGATACATCCTCTTTATTTATTTATTTACTATTATAATTTTTTTCCTCGAATTCATAAATTAAATAAATATGGATGCACTTTAATTTCAACCTGATTGTGGGTAATACATAAATATGCACCTATCAAGCATTTATATATATATATATATATATATATATATATATATATATATATATATATATATCATCACCATCACCATCAGGGTTTTTAATCACTCCTGGAGGAGGAACCCCTCCTTGGTTTTCATAACTATCATTATATATACTAGCAAAAATATGCGACCGGAGGTCGCATATTTTTGCTAGTTGTTTTATTTAATTGCTCAGTAAAATGTGCTTTTTTTTTACAAAAAAAGAAAGAAAATCACCCCATCCTTTATTTTAATAGATAAAACAAGGAATAACAAAAACATAGTTTTAAACAAAATTTACCCTTTACGGCGTAAAACAAAAAAATCCTAAACTCACTTAAAGTCGTAAAAAGATAATAATATTTGAAGTTTTTCAAATAGAAAAAAAAAGGTGTACCTAAAATAAAATACAGTGAACACGATTCTAAATTCAGTTATTTAATTGCTCAGTAAAATGTGTTTGTTTTTTTATTAAAAAAATAGTAATTTTTAAATCAATTTTTTTTTAAATTAAACAATTTTATTCAATAAATTTGTGCTTTAAAAAATAATTTCTAATAAGATTTTTAAAAAAAACTAAAAAAACGGTACTCTTATAGCTGATGCGCCCGATTTCTGTGACTTCGCGTCGGCAACGATCGGGCAGGTCTAGGAAGCTGACGAATCAGGTTGCAGCATTCATTCGCCAAGCAGGCTATAGCAAGCAGCCGACAATATTTGGAAGAAAACAATAATCGCGTTCTATTGCAATGACAATGAATTATTATCAGCTGTGTCAGGTTGTCGAATCTCCGGAAGGACTAATTCAAAAGCATAACATTTTCATTTCTTTCTTTGTTTTATGTTAAAAAAACATTGACGAAATTTTACCCCCTCTCCCCAAAAAAACATTATTTTCACAAACAAATCAAAACATTTACATCTACACATTTGATTGACAATGGTTCAGTTTGCCCACCAAAAAATAACCATATATTTATTTACAGTTCTTCAGCTACGGTTTGTTCGTTTTTTTTTCTTTTTATCTATGTATTTTTTCTTTGAAAGTCTTCCATTAAGTGCTTGGCAGTTTCAGCCTTGTTTTCGTCTTGTCTCGCCAGCTCTGAGGCGCTTCTGCGACCTGCTCGATCGTTGCCGACGCGAAGTCACGGAAATCTGGCGCATCAGCTATAAGAGTACCAAAAAAACAAACCCAAAACGTTTTAATAAAAACATCAGAGTAAATATATCATTTTTGAGCAACTCGTAAACTTGTATCATTCTCTCTCTCTCTCTCTTCTCTCTCTTTCTTTCTCTCTCTCCCCCTCTCTCTCTTTCTTGAAATAGAACTTTCTGTGCGTTCGAATAATCAGAGGGCGGATAACCAAATGTTGGAATGGCCGCCGGCTGTTCCGTCATATTCCATTACAATCTAATTTAATTACGTAACTCAATTATATAGATTTAAAAAAGAACAATGTCTTTAATTGATTCTATTTATAATTTTTATTTAGATCATTATTATCGAGGAAAATATTTGAAATACATCTGGAAATCTGAAAAAAACAATCATGAGTGTATATTTGCGAATATTAATTTATTAGAAGCTTTAAACAAATTAATTATGTAAATTTGAAAGACGCATGATGTTTGGGTAAACTTTGGAATGAGTATATATAGGAGCTGATAAGTAGATATAAAAAGAGAGCGATCAAAACTAATAATATAGTTTTGGCTTCAGACAGACGGATAGACAGACAGACAGACAGATACATAATCTTATTAATATATATATATATATATATATATATATATATATATATATATATATTATATAAAGCTCTAATGCACATTCCTTCAGCAGTCAAACACTCTTCACGGCGGCTGCCTGTAATATGTTTAATCTCTCGCTGATTTATTGGGTTGTTTATAGTGGCCGTGTGTGCTAGAGCATCAGAATTTGAGTTAAAAACATGACCAGTGTTCCAGGGTTTGAGTCCTGCGACCAGTATGAATAATCATCTCTACACTGACAATTTTCGTAAGGAAAAAACATATACGTATGTAGATAAAAACAAATATGATGCCTTTCCTGGAAATATGTACGGTTTTCATCACCTAAATATTTAATGTATTTTATGTAATTGTTTTTATTGGTGATGGTAGCATTCAGATTTTTGTTTGTTGTTGTTGTTGTTACTTCAATTTTTCACTTCCTAAGTGATAAAGATTAATGTAGAAGATTACATTATTAGTCACCCTTAACTTTATAGGACGTGTTAAATGATTACAAACACATAAAAAAAAATGCCCATCAACATCCAGAAAAGGAAAAAAAGCATAAAATAAGAAAATATTGTTTTTGGATGTTGATAGGTGATTTTTATAAAAATTTCTGAAACATATGTACACCTAAATATTTGTTGATGCTGAAGTTTTTGGAGCGTGATTACATTATATTCATTACGTCATAAATTTTGTATTCGACTGAGTTATAATGTATGAGCTCTGTGGGACCTAATGTCCTAATCAGTGAGCTACATTATACCTGCGTGTTCACTTTCACTAGTATCTTTGTAGATTTGGAATGCTTCATTTTTTTTATTAGTACAATTGAGGTGAGATTTTTCATCAAGATGCAACTAAAGTTAAAACATATATATATATATATATATATATATTTGTCACTCCTCGTAAAAAAGTAGAGCACTGTAATGGTAGTACTAACACAGCATGACGTCACTTGCTTTATAATGCATCATTCCTTCCCTAATAGAAGTAGAATGCCTGGACGTCAAGCCGCTTTAGAAAGTGTTTAAATTATTATTGTTTATCAGCTATTCAGAATTGGTCGAGCGGTTAGCGACGTTGGATTTGAGTTAAAAAATACTTGTAATCCAGGGTTTCGGATCACATGACCGGTAGTGAATAGTCATATCTCTATGCTGATGAGTCCCGGTTTAAGGACGAAACGTATACGTACATAGATAATAAACAATAACAAATATTTATATATATATATATATATATATATATATATATATATACTACTGTTACTAAAACTATGTGGATCTTGTTTGTTTGTAGTTTGTTTGTAGTTTGTTTGTTTGCTTCAGTGATTCTTAGCAAATATTGGTCTCTGTTGTTAAAATGCAACATTTTACTACCGATCGATTTGTTTGATTTTTGTATTTAGTCCTGATCAATATTTGATCTGGTTTTTTTTTTAGTCACATTTAGAGGAAGTTGGAGAAGAACTTACTCAGTACTTGGTATGTACTATCATCATCATCATCATCATCATCATCATCATCATCATCATCATCATCATCATCAATCACTTAAACAGATTTATTTTGTTATGAAAGCTAGTGCTCATGAAGATGGGGTGGGGATGTGGAAATCTATTTTACTTTATATATAAAAAAATATAAATGCTGTTGTTCAATAATTCAATTTTACAACACTAACATTGTCTCTCTCTCTCTCTCTCTCTCTCTCTCTCTCTTTCATTTTACTTGAGTATAAGTTCTCAGAAATCAAGGGACCACTTTCCTGGCGTTAACACTTGACCTCTATATGAGATACATAGATATCCGAGTGTTTCATTAAAGTTCTCCTTTGCCTCTCAAATGTCAAGTTAGTAAAGAAGTGAAGAACATTAATCCCCCCCCCCCAATTGACCAGTAAACTATGTTGTAGTATATCTTTCTTGCGGTCTCTTGGTCGTACTAGATTTCAGGACAAGAATTCATCTAGTCTGATGGAGCATCCAGCTAAGTGCTGTTACTTGAGGTAACATCACTATGAGAAGGTGCATCATTCCTCATATAAGACAGTGTAGAGCTGTGTCGAGGGGATCTTATTTGGACTTCAAATACTTTGTTATTTTGAATATTTGGTCAGGGTTTACTTATAGGATGAAATATCCTCATTCCTCATGTCAGGCTATCCTGACAAACCCTTGTACGAAGAGACTGAAGACACCTGAGGATGGTGTCTAGTAGGTAATTCAAACTATTCAGTTGGTAATTCAAATCTCACTCTTTCCATATCTATTTATCTATCTATCTATTTATCTATCTATATCAGTCTGTTCATATCTATCTATCTATCTATCTATCTATCTATCTATCTATCTATCTATCTATCTATCTATCTATTTATCTATCTATATCAGTCTGTTCATATCTATCTATCTATCTATCTATCTATCTATCTATCTACATACCTGCCTATCTATCTATCTATCTCTCTATTTATCTATCTATCTCAGTCTGTTCATATCTATCTATCTATCTATCTATCTATCTATCTATCTATCTATCTATCTATCTATCTATCTATCTAGTCTGTTCATATAACTATATGTGATATGTCTAAAATAGCAACTTTTATTCAATCAATTGTATGTAATGAATCGTTTACAATAGGTAATTTGTTTTGGGATTAAATAACCCAGAAAGGTTAATTTGCCAATACACAAATCAAATCAAACCAATTTTTCCCACTCAAATTACTTACTTCATTGTCTTTTTCTTCATTGTAGACTAAATTAATTAATTTTCTCTTTTTTATTTCTGTTTTTATATTTATTTAATTTTTTGTGTCTTTATTCATTTATATTTTTAAATTAACATTTTTTATTTAAATTATTTAGTGTGTTTTTTTCCAATTTTTATTTTATTTATTTTAATTTAATTAGCGTTTTCTTTTCTTTCTTTTAAACTGTGCTTTTATTTGCATTTCAGTTGCGCATCCGATTCAAATCTTTTGTCGCATTTTTTTTTATTTCTCTTACATTTATACTTTTTTTCTTTTCTTTTTTTTTTGCATTACTTTCCTCCCTCATTCACCGTTTCTTCTTGAATCTGAACATCAATTCTTTTGCGTAATTCTCTGACCAAATCTCTTTTGAATGGCACCATTCTTCTGAGAAAGTTTCTGCCTTCTCAGACACAATTAACATGCGAATTGAGTTTATCATCATTCAGCGAATAAAGCACACTCTATTTTCCTGTACACTGAATAGTTACTGAGGTTTTTTTGGTTTTTTTAATTTTTATTTTACGTTTCTGTGAGGAGGGAGGGAGCTAACTTAGAATATTGTCAAAGCATTCCCTACCATTGCTAATTCAATGTATAACTTATCTAAGAATGTTCTACCTATTTCAGCATACTACCTATCTATCTTTCAGTGTTGTTTTAACCTGAGTATTTTATTTTATTGTACGTATTGTATATATGGAGTAGTGATGGGACGATTCCAATATTTTTCCCGATTCCAATACAATTACCGATTCTGATTCTTTTAAAATCTCTAAATATTTAGCTATAGAGATATTGTTGTTATTGTTGTTGTTGTTTTTTGGGGGGAGGGGGGAAGTAGGATTACCATAAAAACCCATGTAATATGTGCATATATTTTCGCAAATGTATAAATACATTTGGGGGGGGGTTATAGATTTCAGTTTTTTTGTGTAGTTTAAAATTAATAAATATTTATCATTTTATCAATAGTACTAAAAATGGAAAAAAAAATTTTAAGCAAAAATAAAGAAAAAAAAACAAATAAAAGAATCGTTTTGGAATCGCAAAATAGGCACAAATTTTTCCGATTCTGATACTCCAAAAATTCTGATTTTTCCGATTCCTGATTCCAATTAATCGTCCCAACACTGGAGGCTTGGTCTTCGCATGGACTGTAAGACCAACTCCTATAATATTTTGTAATAAAAGAATCGTCGAATGAAAGGAAAACAAAGCCCTTCTATAAACAACAATATATGTATTTATTTACGAGTGACCTATATTGTTGGGTGCAGGTTGCCGAAAGGTAAAAGTTTGACAGTGAAGGAAGTATTAAAGTAAGAAGGGTCGGCCGCCGAAAGTATTATGTAACATTACTTACCCTTCTCAAATACATTTCCACACACACACCACCAGAGGGCGTTTTCAGAACCGAGTTATCTCCCCTTTGGAAATGCAAAGCGTCGATACTATCAGTTGTATAAAAAGCGTCATATAGGCAAGTTTATTCTTTTCCATCTGGGATGGCCTGGCTTGGCCTCGACAGACAACACGCCACAGACAACCTTTCTTGCGCCTTACCAGACTGTCCCTTTCTTCCTTTGGTCTGGCTGCTTTGATAAACACCTCACCAACATCTGCACTCCACACAAATACACTACATAGTATGTAAGACCATTCCTTTCTACTTATACACACACACACACACACACACACACACACACACACACATCATTTGCAGACTTGCTTTGTATGCATCCTCAAGGACACAATTTCATAGCGAGTAATAAATGTTTAGTTGCATACTTCATTGTTTTCCAGTTGTTACCTTGTTTTCATTGACATGATTGTATTTGAACATATATATATATATTTTTTCCATTACACTCCTTAGAATAACTGGCTCTAATTCTTGGATTTCATGTCTGATATTGTTTTTAAGCTCTTGAATCGTTGTAGGCTTGTTCACATATACCCTTTCCTTAAGATAACCCCAAAGGAAAAAGTCAGGGGGCTGTTAAATCCGGTGAATGTGAAGGCCAGTTAAAATCAGAAAATCTGCTAATTAAGCGCTCGCCAAACAATCCTGCAAAAGTCACGCATTAGTTTGAATCAGTTGTTACTGATTCAAACTAATGCGTGACTTTTGCGCCACCCTGTATATATATATATATATATATATATATATATATATATATATATATATATATATATATATATATATATATATACAGGGTAGCGCAAAAGTCACGCATTAGTTTGAATCATATATATATATATATATATATATATATATATAAGAACTGGTACTGCCAAATGTCGACTAAACATCCAGAAGTATATCTTCCAGTGGAGTATAGCCTTAGTTAGCGTCAAGTTGACAGGTGAAGGAGAGGATGTCTTTCTTTGGTACCTGGAAGCTCTCTGTCACTGCTGTGTAAATCTGAAAGGGGCTGGAAGTAGTCCTTCGAAGGTTCAGTTGAAATTAATATGCCATCCTGTGACCAAGAAGCCTCACAGGGGCTGCTCTCCGCAAGAGGAAAGAAATGTTAATGTTTATGACTGTTACATATGTATCTGTTGTCACTCAAGTATCAGGATTGTTAGAAGCAACAATGGCAGTGAATGTTGTTTTTACGTGTCGACTCTCGGTTGGGAAAACTCTCCAATCAGCAGTTTCTTTCAACCAATCACAGACGCAAGAATATTCACTCCGAATTCCAGCGCCATACTATAAAAAAAAAAAACGCACAATTTTCTTTCTGTTTACTGTTCTCCTTTCAGAGACAACACACGTGGTGCGCACGTCACAATCCAGTCTGGGCCGGTTTGGGGCTAAAGCCCTCTGGCAAGTAGCACACACATGACGAGAGACATTCACGAACCACTGTACGCTTAGCAACAGCACATACACACCACTCACCGTATACACGTACACACAAGTTCATAGACGCACACACTGTCTCACTAACAAAACAAACGCCAATTAATATGCACACACATCTACAATGACTACTCATTCTACACATATTGTCACACGCAAATTCGCAAGGCGACAGCTGAAATGAACACGTGTCCTCAATTTCTTCTTACAGATGAAACACCTTCTTTCACCGAGAACGTTCTCAGACATTTTGAACTCTCATTCATTGCCAATACTTTATTTTGCATGGTTTTAACACGTTGTCTATATTAAATATATTTTAGCCTATTTCAAATCTAATATACAACATATCGGATAGATAATTTAAGATGTTAACAGAGAAAATAATAGTGGAAAACTTCGACAATTATTAAAGATAGGAAAGAAGGTTTACTAAACAAAAAGATACAAGGTAAACAGAGTAATTTAGCAATCGCTAGCAAGTCCCATCAGAACTCTTTAATCCTCATTCTTTTTATAGGAGAAACAGACGATTCCCTTCTTCTTATTTAGGTACAATATTACATCTCCTTTCTTAAGATTTATCTTTCTTAATAGTCATACCTTTTCCATTTTGGGTTTGCCAAGGTCACCAAATTGTAGCGGGGTTCTTGGATGAGATATAGCTGGTAGTCACATCTTTAGTCGTACCAAAACCCACGATGACAATTAAAATTTAATACGAGTTGAAATGGACAAAAAAGGTTGTTATGGATGAAGGAAGTTATAACGGACAAAAATAAATGATGAGGTAATTTGGCATCCATCACAATTATAATTAAAGTTTAGTTGAGGTCGATGGTTCTTCTGACTGTATGTTCGAAACAGATAGAATATCCTTTTGGTTCACAGAAGAAAGAGTAGATGATATTGTTGTTTAATAGGAAGTACCCTTTATTTTGGCAGTATTGAAAAGAAATTAAAAACAGCCAATAGTAATCTTTACAAAAAAGAGGCGTCACACATCCTGGCAGATTCCATTCTAGGCTGGTGGGTTGGAAAGGACCAGTCTCAACATGTTCGATCCATGGTGCTGTCTGACTCCAACTGTCTGAAAGCGAAAAAAAGCCAGACTGTGTAGACCATGGGCGGGCAACCTCCAGCCCGCGGGCCACATCCGGCACGCGAAGGCTTAGCGTCCGGCCTGCCACCCTGCTATGCTTTATTATTGCAATCCGGCCTGCGGACCTCCCAGTAAAACTCATATCATTTTGTGACATAGACGTAAAAGTAGGTTTCAATTAAGATTTACAGAGAAAAATGTATGAATATCAGCGAGCGATGATGCATGTATATTTAATTTTTCTTTAACTATTAAGAGATAAAAATAGAAAAAGAAAAAGAGAGAGGCAAAGAGGAAACGTGAGACGAGGAAAGGTCATGAAACATAGAACCTATGTGAGGTGGGTCAAAACGAATACTGGATCAACTTGCTACTTCCCCCCCCCCCCGTCATTATGTTTTATGATTCCAAAATGACTCTTCATCGGCGCCTTTTATAACATCACATACAGAAAAAATATCAGATTTGTAGAGTGTTCGATGCAATTTTTCTACAATTTATTCATGTAAACAAAATATAGTAATTCTGAGATTTCATTTTTCACTCCGGCCCACGATTTCCTTCAAAAAGTCTCATCTGGTCCTCACTCTGAAAAGGTTGCCCACCCCTGGTGTAGACACTGCAATTAGTCCAACAAATTCCTACGCCAAGACATCTGATTGGTCGATGGGCCAATTACTCAGTGATAAAACCTATTTACATCAAATGAAAATAGTACATCAAAATATATGACTGTTACAAATAGAAGAAAGCATATTTATATATTTAAAAATTTACAGATAATTGAAAGATATTTTGTGTGAAAGTAAAGTGATTAGTATGATGATGATGATGATGATGATGATGATGATGATGATGATGATGATGATGATGATGAGAGAGTTATTTAATGCTGAACTAGGTCATTTTGGCTAAAGTTTTTCTCATTCAAGTTCTTTATATCTTTAAATATTTATTAATGGTGTTTGGCTTATGTTGTGATGTTGTAAATTTACCTAGTCAGTTTCTAGTGTACTTTCACTGCTAGCTATACTTAAGGAGAGACTTATATAGTAATCTATTTCTACTTATGCTAATTATGCATATCAATTAACCAGTATCACCACATCTCCCTGAAACGTATAGGTGTTATGTCTCTAGTGAATCTTGCACTTCTTCTAATGATCGTTTCATTTTCGATATTACTTTGCTCTTCTCTCTCTCCCTTATTTTTTGCTCTGGGAGATCTCGACCTATCGCGCACTAAACTGTAACCAGGGTCATCCCCTTTCATACTTTGATCCAAATCTGACTCCGAATCCTCATTTTGACCTGCTTAATCTTGCATTGTTTCATCTTCTGACGTTTCATTCTGTACAGGTTGTTTTAATAACTCAATAACGGAAGGAGTCATAGCGATTTGTTCATTTTGCTCTTCGTATTCACCCTGGGACCTTATTTGATCTGCATGGGCCAACACACTGTTTTCGTTTTTTCTATTTGTTATAGTTGTATTGTGACCTTTTTGCACGATAAATTCTGTCCTTTCTGGATTTGATTTTTTTTTCTTTTTGTACCAGATTTTTTCATTTGTAGAATACGACATAGTTAATGGAGCTCTAATTTGTCTTCTCATTAAAGCTGATGGGCTTTCTAATCTTCCCGCATGTAGTATTGTTCGATAGCTTAAAAGCAGCCTTGGTAGAAAACTTCTATTTTTTACGAGTTCCGTTTTTACAGTCAGCACCATTCTTTCCACCAACCCATTCGATTGAGGGTGATATGGTGGTGTCTTATATGGTTTACATCCTATTTTTCCAATCATAAATTAAGACCTTCATTACAAAACTCTGGAGCATTGTCAGATACTAGGGGTATTCTAGAGAATATGACCCTTAGAATCTTTTCTTGTCCAGCACACGAACTACTTCAGACCAGGCTGAAAAAGAGTCTACTAATATTAATCAGAGTCCCACTCCGGAAATGTACGCATGATGCATATGCACACGACTTCTCTGGGCCATGAATGTAAAGTATTCTGTGTAAAATTTCTTAATTCTCTACATTTTTTACATCTTTTTATATATTCTTAGATATCTAGTTAATATCCCGGCCACCATGCTTCTAGTTTTATTCTATTTTGTGTGGCTGCTACTCCACAGTGTATATCATCATGTACACTTTTTATCACCAAATTTCTTTGTGTTTCTAGGGGAATTACCAGATCTCCATTACAAATCATTCTATTTTCTATCGTTAATTTATGCCTTATTTCTTTTTAAGGTCTCTCTGCCTTGGAACAATTTCCCCATATATTTTTTATTTTCGATGTTATACTACTTAGTAGCGGATTATGTCTTGTTTCCATAGCCATTCTATCTAAAAATAAAATATCAGTCTCTACCCAATGTAAGAATGTATCTTCAAATTCTTCTTCTGTTTTATCTTTTGACTCTTTGTAAAATCGCAACCTTGATAGTGCATCTACATGTGAAATTGAATTTCCTTTGATATATTCAATAAAGTTAATGCCATTTGACTTTGATATAAAGTCAAATACCATTAACTTTATTTTCCACCTTAATATTCTCGATGTCGTAACTTTGGGTAATTCTTTTCTTGGATTGAATATAAATTCCAATGGTCTATGATCACTTCTCAAGAGAAATTTTTTCCCAAATAGAAATTGTCTAGCCCTGGTGGTGCACCATACAATGGGCAATGCTTCTTTCTCTATATTTGAATAATTAAATTCAGTGTTCGCTAGTCTTCTTGATAAATACATTATCGGATGCCCTTCTTGTGATAATATTCCAGATAACGAATGTTCACTTGCATCTGTGGTTAACGTAATGTCCTTTTTGGGATCAAAAGTTTTTACTACTGGTTTCTTTGCCATAACTAATTTCAATCTCTCAAAAGCTTTTTGTTGTTTTTCTGGACAAATAAATTCAACATTCTTTTTGCTCATATTTGCAAACGGTTCAGTCAGGTCTGTATATTTTGGTAAATATCGTCTGTAGAAATTGACCAATCCCCAAAAAGATTCAAATTCTTTTTTGTTTGTAGGTATAGATATTTTTAATATATTTTTTATTAAAGCTTGAGCTGATGATACACCTTCTTTTGAAATGGAATACCCATAAAATGATATATTACTACTATTGTTTATGCATATTTTTTTTTCATTTATAGTCATTCCCGCATTTCTTAATTTGTTCAAGACGATGTCGGTTTTCTTTTTTAATTCAATTTCATTATTTGCTCGTATGCAAATATCGTCTTGGTAACAGACCATATTTTTTATATCTTCTCCTAAAACCTGTTCGATGGCCTTTTGAAATATGGCGCTTGCTGTTTTTATTCCATATAGCATTCTTTTTCATTTTAGCAACCCTATTGCCGTATTTATCATTGTTACTTCTTTGAAATTATCATCTATTGGGATTTAGTGGTATGCCGTTTTCAAATCTATTTTTGTAAAAACGCTCATTCCTGCCAGCGCATGTAATGCAACCTCCACATTAAGTATAGGATACGAATTCGAACAAACTTTGTTGTTTACGCCTATTTTATAATCTCCACATATACATATATTTCTGTCTGACATTCTTAAAACTACAATTGGTGATGCCCACTTGCTACCCCCCAGGTGAAACATGTTCAATACGGTCCTGTTCAATTAATTTTCATAGTTTTGCTACTACTAATGGCAACAGATGTACTGGTAATTTTCGTGCTTCAGAATAAGAGAGGGTAACATTTTCTTTAACTCTTTCGACGTTTTTCTTTTTGAACTTGCATACTGCTTGAAAATGGTTCATTCTTAAGCAATTAATACAAGTTTTTCAAAATGCTGGGTATTTTTCCCTCTTTATTTTGTGTTCATGTTTACAATACTAACATTTTTTTCTTTTTTAACATGTACGAATCGGCGACTATTTGTTCGCAGGGTTGACTTTTATGATCGTTGTATTTCTGTATTAATTCTTGTTGCTGTATAAAGTCAATGCAAGTATTTAAGGACATGTTTCTTATTTGTAAATTTTTCTATTGTGTGACGCATTGCACATGCCTTCAATTAATCTTAATTGAATAAAATCTTCGATAATCTGTTCTTCTTGACCGAGTTTTTCAAACTCACAATATATACTCGCATTTCGTAGATAGTGGAGATATTTGATGATTACTTCGTCAATTTCTTGTTTCATTGACATAAACTTCGTTCTTTCTGCCACAACTAACCTTTTCTTAGGTCTCATATTTTTTTTTATGATCTGACTTATTCTTCCGAAAGTCAGGTCTTCTAGCTTCATGGGATACACCATGGTTGAGATTTTCATGATAGCCTCGCATCCAACTGTAGCCAAAAGTAAATCTGTTATTTCATTTTCTCCTCCCATTTCCTTGTTGTCTTTTAACATTTAGTTCTTGCACTCGCAGCAAAGCATTTTATTCATGTGTCCACAAAGTCGGGGTCCTCGAAAGATGATTGGGATCCTATCGGCGACGCCATTGTTGTGATGTTGTAAATTTACCTAGTCAGTTGCTAGTATACTTTCACTGCTAGATATACTTAAGGAGAGACTTATATAGTAATCTATTTCTACTTATGCTAATTATGCATATCAATTAGCCAGTATCACCACAGTGTAGTTGTTTTGCTTTACGGCATCGATGTTTGGTGCATTTTAAGTCAGGAAGCCGGTATCTTTAGACAGCCTGATCCGGTAGCACCAGAGGTGGAGGAGGATGGAGGATCACCATTTAGCAAGTGCTAAATTAATCTTAATGCTTGTTTAAATTTTAAATGAATCCTGGCTTACATGCGATATCAACGATATAGTTGCGTCTTTGGATGCACCATGACTCACGATAACATTTAATATGTAATAAATGGAGTAATGGACACAAAAACTGGTTGTTGTCAATAAAAAAGACAAAAGTGATGGTGGGGGGGGGGGCAACCTAAATTGGGAGCTGTGCAGCGAGGTGTCTGTTTACATTAGTTTTAAATTTCTGCATATCAGTACCGTCAGGAAAACAGGGAACAGGGAGGGAGTTCCAGAGTCCAGCAGCACAAGGAAAGAAGTTTTTGGAGTAGAAAGCTCTTCGGCATCTGGGGACCTCCACAGTGAATGGATGGGATTTGGCAGATTGTCGGGTTGGTCTAGTGAATTTATATCGTGGGGGCACCAGAGCAGCGAGTTCATCAGAGCACAATTCATTGAAGTACTTGTAAAACAGACACAAGGAAGCAACATTGCGGCGATGGGACAGGGGCTGGAGCTTGGTGGATAGTAAGGGATCTATTAAGTTGGCAACTCTTTTTTGGACCTTGTCTAAGAGAGAGAGACTAGTGGATGATGCTCAAGTCCAGATGTGGCAATAATACTCCATGCATGAGCGGATGGTGGCTTTGTAGAGATATAGGTCAGGTGTGAGAAGTTTACTAGCACGGTAGAGAGAGCCCATCTTCTTTGCAGCAGCCCTGGCAATGTCTTCAATGTATTTATTCCAATTCATGTTATCTGTAAAAGTTAGACCGAGGAGTTTGAACGATGAACTCTCAGGTAGGGTGTTATTTACCATGACAATCGGTGGTTGAAGAGGTTTCTTGTAGTTATTGAAGGAAAGTAGCTTTGTCTTTGCTGCATTAAAAGTTACCATCCATTTATGACCCAAATCCACTACAGACTGGAGGTAATTTTCTAAGGATTCAGCCATTTCCTCAAATATGTGCGCATCGGTTTTCCCCACATGACGAGAGTATATATATATATATATATATATATATATATATATATATATATATATATATTGAGTTGGCCAAAAGTTTGTTGTTTTTTTATACAGGATTTGAAGAATAGGAATATAAAACGATCTTTAGCATGACATTAAAAAACGGCGAATTTTTTGACCAACCCAATATATATAAATATATATATAAAATATGTCATATATATATATATATATATATATATATATATATATATATATATATATATCTTAAAATAAACATAGTTTGAGTATCCGACAATCGTTTCAGAACCTTCTCGGTTCCTGCTCAAGGATATCTGAGAAGGAACCGAGAAGGTTCTGAAACGATTGTCGGATACTCAAACTATGTTTATTTTAATATTAAAGCTCTAATATATATTGAGCACTTTTGAAAAGTAATGGTTTTGTTCATTTAGTTAATATTTGAACTTAATTAATTAATTATATATATATATATATATATATATATATATATATATATATATATATATATAATATGTCATATATATATGTCATATATATATATATATACAGGGCGTTACGGAGCCGTCTAAAAAGGAGCGAAGGAGAGGAGGGCTCATTTTATATTCAGCGGGAGTGGAGCGGGAGCAACTCCATTTGGGACTAAAGAGCGGTGGTTTTATTGCTCCGCTCCAAAATTATTTGATTTTTTTTTCTTTTAAACATTAGTTTTTTATTCGGCAATAAAAAGGAAAAGAAAATAAAGTCTCAAAGTTTACTCTGAGTTATTTAAAAAAATTATATCTGGTAAATGTATATGAGATAGAGAGAGGGAGAGGGAGGGAGAGAGAGACAGATAGAAAGAAGGAGAACATTTGAAGTTCTCAGAGTTTTAAATCTATGTGTTAAATTGTTGATGGGAAGACAGACAATTTGGCACCAAATGTCTTTAAATGCTAATGCGTCTATAGATGTCTTGAAAACAGAACATTTTTACATTGACATGTTACATTTTTGATGGGACACTTTTATTAAGGCAGAAGACAATTTGGGCAACAAATGTCGCCAGTGAGTCTATAGATATCTTTGAAGTTATTTTGTTACAGATTTGAACTTTTTTGTATTTATAAAAAGGACGTTTATTGTGATTGAATAAATGCCAATTTTTCTTTTATTTCGTGTTTTAAATTAAAGAATTTTAGGTTCAATTATACTATAGGGGCTGTTGGATTTTCTCGCCCATTTCGCTCGGTATTCACCCAAATGTTCGATAAAATCGATTTTTGGGGTGAAATGGTACATTTTGTCTTGACAGAAAATTCTAATTTATTTTTGAGCATATATCAAATTGAACTTTTATGACACATTTTTACCCGTCGTCTTTTCGGCGACATTTGGGGGGAATTTGACCCGATATTTTTTCAACTCCCAAGGTCTAGGCCAGATATTTTGTATGAAATTTTAAGACATTAAATGGATCTCTGAATTGTTTATTGACAATTTATTGATATTTTGGGGGCAACTTATGAAAAAAAAATTTTTTTTTCAATCTTTAAAAAATAAACTTCATTGGGTTTTTTTCGTCCCAAATTGTACTATAGAAAAAAATGGATAAATCGATTTGTTTGAAAGTACTTGCGCGTTTCTCTGTGATAAATAATAATATACATTATACAATATAGTTACGTTCGTAAAACAAACAAATATTAAACAACAACACTACGAGTAATGTTGCCCTGGCTGTCTCTCCTCTTCCAGAGAAATGTTTTCTTTAAAAAGAAAATAATCACTAATAATGTTTAAAAGTAAAACTTTATTTACTTAAAACAAATCTAAATTCCCTTCCAAAATAAATAGAAAAAATATCGGGTCAAATTTTCTTTTCCTGAAAAAATAGGTTGTTAATGTAATGAAAATTAAAATTGTTTTAAAATACTTCATGGATTTTTCTATTTCAATTTTATACCTCAGGAAACGAAAATTTTCGTATAATCCTATACTTCGTCCGACATGTTCTCTTATAACTCTCAAAATATTAGCGAGATTTTGTCAAATATTATCTTACGGTCTTACATTTAAAGTGACATCCCAACCCATATTGACGAGATCCTTTGACGCCCACCTCTATCCTTCGACCATTCATTGGCAGAATAGAACGTTTATGAAAGAAGGTATAATTTCATTATGGAGCGCTGAAAAAGAGCCGCTCCTTTTTATAAGAGTTGGAGCAGGAGCGGCTCCTTTTTGAAAATAGGGAGCGTGAGAGGAGCAAGCTCCAATTTTGGGCGTTGGAGCAGGAGCAGGAGCAGCGTAAAGCCCTGTATATATATATAAAATATGTCATATATATATATATATATATCATATGTATATATATATATATATATATATATATATATAATATTTATAAATAAATATTAAATTATTTATACCTACAGACGCTAGCGTTTCAAGCTTATTGCTCTCATCAGTGCAGGAAGGTAACAATTTCGGGAGGCGCGAACCTGGTTCACAGAGTCAGCCTAGAATCTGCAAGCAGTCGCCATATCCACTTGGCCAACGGAAACTGTCACGTAATTTAGGGAAATTAAGATCTATATGTACCTAGACGGGCACAGATAGAAGACTAGTCGAGAGTGTTCGACGAACGTATTCGGAACTTTGCATTAGAGCTTTTTGACAGTCTATTTTTAACATCCCCGAGAGTGCTCAACTTTAATTTCTTAAAGGGGCTTAGTATAATATTTATAAATAAATATTAAATTATTTATACCTACAGACGCTAGCGTTTCAAGCTTATTGCTCTCATCTCTCATTATTGCAGGAAAGTAACAATTTCAGATTGTCGGGAGGCGCGAACAGAGTCAGCCTAGAATCTGCAAGCAGTCACCATATCCACTCGGCCAACGGAAACTGTCACGTAATTTAGGGAAATTAAGATCTATATGTACCTAGAAGCGGGCACAGATAGAAGACTAGTCGAGAGTGTTCGACGAACGTATTCGGAACTTTGCTATATATATATATATATATATATATATATATATATATATATATATATATATATATATATATATATATATATGTCAAAAGTGTAGATTGGCATCACAGGACAGATTGCGCTAAAAAAAAAAAAATTTTTAATTATGACATAATGAACATTTTAGAGTACGCATTAAATCTGAAGAAAAACACTTTTTTAAATGAATAAGCTAGCCTGCCGCCATTCTTATAAATGCAAGGGGAGTAACTCCTTTTTAGATAATAACTGAATTGCTTCCCTTGTATCACAAAGATGCAATTTGTCATTTTCTTTAAAAAAAAAAATGCTTTTATATCCTAATCCACATTTGGGCAATTTTCAAAATTGTTAACAATAATTATATCGTTTTCTGTCACAAAAAAGAGTTTCTATTTATAATGTGAGCAGTGACTGTCGAGTTAAGCACATTCGTTTGGATAGAAAATATGGGAATTCTTTCAGTGAAAGGTTAAGGCAAGTTTCAACTGATTGGTTTTAAAAAAATATTTTGACTAATTTTAATATGTAGCGTAGCTCTTGGAGTTGGTAGTGTTATTTAGAAGACGGTTGCGTCTTTGGGAAATGCCAAGAAACACGCTGACAATTAGTATAAATTTCCAATGAAATGGTTATAAATGTTATATTATGGCGAAGGAATAACATGGGATAAACAGCATGTATACATATTAAAATGGCAATAAATGAAAGATTAAGAGAATAAGAAGGGCACCGGTTAGCAAGTGCTAACTAAATATATCCATGGACGGCGGCACCCGGGGGGGGGGGCAGGTGGGGGGCTCAAGCTCCCTCATTTTTTTACTTGCCCCCCCCCCCCCTACACACACACACACTTTACGGTCATCAATAATTAAGTTGATATGCATGTGTTTAACCGCCCCCCCCCTTTTTAGGAGCACCTCCCCACTTTTATAACTGTCCCGCCGGCCCTGATATCAACAGTATTTTGTAAATGAAATATCGAGGAAAACATGATTTAATGACAAAATATTTATATAACTTCTTATCAAGCACACAGTTTGACAGGTGGACGGTAAAACATTGAGTGGGGTTAGTAACGATGGTTGTAACTGTTCAGAAAGTGACTATTTAAGAGGACGGCTCAACAAGAATTTGTTTACATTGGACTTGAAAACGGCAGTCCCATGGTACTGTGTTCCATAGACGGGCAGTTCTAGGAAAGAAACTTTGTTTATGGAAGTTCTGCTTAGTTGTTACATTATGCTCCCTACCCATGTACATACAGGACTATACATCCGCCTTCCTTTCCTTGTCTACTCCCGGCATGCACTATCAGCCTCGTTCTCAGTCTGAATAAAACCTGACCCACGTCAGTATGCTTTATCTCACTCCTACACTTGTGTTCTCTTAACATCTTTAAATACATCATAACATAACATGGTGGCAGTTATAGAATCGATGCTTAGGGCTCAACTGTACGACCAGTTGAGCAGCAAGATAAGTCCAAGTGCCAAGCACATCAAAATGCCGGTTTATAATAAGGCTAGAATGTTCCATTATGCTCAGAAGGGCAAGTCCATTCTCTGTGTTCTGATTGGCTGAGATTCATAAGTGGCCATTCTAGTGTATAAATGTTCATTCATTCGAATAGGTATTCTTCTATGAGATGGATGCCAGCTGAGGCCTTTATGCCGGTAAGTGTTAGTTTGATTCTATAGCAGTGAGGATGTAAAACATGTCTCAAAAGTTGAAATATACAAAGTCATCGTCGGAACAAGCAACTGGTGAAGTTTATCCCTTTCCCAAGTGACAAGTTGAAGTCCATAACACTACTGCTACTACTACTACTACTACTACTACTACTACTACTACTACAAAACCGTCAACAACGACCCTTGTGCTAAAAAGATGGCGAAAAGTTTTCGAACAAACATAATGCTGCCAAGCAGTTTGGATGTTAAAACAAACCCTGCGGAAGCATGGAAATTATGGAAACATATGTGGAAGAACTACTGTATTAGCACTAAACTAGCAGATCAGGATAAACAGTACCAAACAGCGTTGTTTCTACACACAGTCGGATCAGATGCCCTCATTATCCACAACGGGTTTCAATTTGTCCCCACCGAAAGCAAAGATGACGTCGATACGGTGATAATCAAATTTGACCAACACTTCATAAGACAGACAAATGAGACCTATGAACGATACCTTTTCAACAAAAATGACCAAGGACCAGATGAGACTATTGACTCGTACATTACGGTACTACACAACTTAGCAAAATTGTGCAATTTTGTGAATGTCTACATGACTCTCTGCTACACGACCATATCGTATTTGGGGTGAGAGATAACGATGCCCATAAAAGACTGTGTCAAAATACGGCACTAACATTTCAACAAAGTGTTGACATATGCCGTAGCTGTGAAGCAACGGATACACAGCAGAAAATAATTAATCCTGAGCAACAAGAACAGATTAATAAAGTCCAAAGCCCAGGTTATAAGAAAGAGAACCAAAGGTCATTTCTGTGGCAGAAGGCTTGGCAAAAGAAAAGAAGTATGTCCTGCATGGAGCCAGAAATGCAACCTTTAAAGTTACAAAAAACACTTTGTGCTGAAATGCCCTGAGAAGCGGCACGGACCAAGACTATCTAAACCAAGACACAAGATAAATCATTTAGTGTCTGACTCCGACTCTTCTAGCCATACGGACTACGTACTAAGCGTCAACTCTGAGAGAGAAGGAGAAAAAAACAAGAGAACCATTTATGCTGGAATTACGCTAGACCATAAGCAGGTAAAATTCCAAGTCGATTGTGGTGCTGTCGTTAATGTAATTCCACTGAAATATTTGCGCGATGTAAATCTGCAACCAGCGTCTAAGAAATTACAGATGTGAATACAACTGAACTCATACCGCTCGGCAGATGCAGGATTACATTGCGCAACCCAAAAAACACAAAAAATTACTCTGTTGAGTTCACAGTGGTTAAAGAGAACCTAACCCCATTGCTAGGAAAAGTGAGTGAACAGATGAACTTAATAACAGTACATTATGACAACATGGCTAATGTTCACTCAGACCCAGTCTGTGAGCGACTAATGACAGAGTACTCGGACGTTTTTAACGGAAAACTGGGGTCATTGCCCGGTCAAGTGCACCTACAAGTGGACTCTACCATAACACCCTATACTGTCCCAGCCATACGTATACCAGTATCGATGATTCCTCGAGTAAACAAGGAATTAAAAACGTTAGAAAACCTTGGAATTATCATCCCTGTTGCCGAACCAACCGACTGGAATAGTCGAATGATTATCGCTACAAAGAAGTCAGGCGATCTCCGAATCTGCATCGATTTAAGACCGTACTGGCATGTAGTACTAGATGACGAAAAGCCTCCTCACAACTTTCCAAACAGGGTTCGGTCGATACTGGTGGCTGACGCTCCCCTTTGGAACTTGTGTGAGCTCTGAAATATTTCAAAAGTGTACCCATCAAGCCATAGATGGTCTAGACAGAGTTGCATGCGTGACCGATGATATAATTGCATTCGGTTCAGGAGATGACCTAGAACAATCCTCAGCAAACTATGATGCAAACCTGAAGGCACTCCTACAACGGTGTCAGGAAAGAGGAATGAAGCTGAACCGAGAAAAGGCAGAAATAAAGAAGACTGCCATGAGATTCATGGGTCACCTCATTACTAGTGATGGGCTACTCCCAGACCTTTCTAAAATTGATGCGATCACCAAACTAAAGTAGCTCACATCGATCGAAGAGATACAGAGACTCTGTGGAACAGTCAACTACCTAGCAAGGTTCCTACCAAGATTGTCGATCGTCATGGAGCCCATACGGCAACTGATGCGCAAGGATGTTCCAATGGATATGGTCTCAAGCACGAGATACCGCATTCGCAGTCACTGAAACACCCGTACTCGCCTACTATGATCCGAAAGTGGCCATCACAATACAGTGTGACGCCAGCTGAGATTTACTTGGCACAGCATTACTACAACAAGTCAAGCCAGTAGCATATGCAAGCAGAGCACTGACTGATACCGAGCAGAGATACGCCCAAATCGAAAAGAAAATGTTGGCGATTGTGTTCTCACTGGAAAAATTCCATCAATACACTTATGGCAGACGGACAGAGATACACACAGACTACAAACCACTGGAAGCCATAGTGAAAAAAACCCTTGCAAAAGCTCCAAAACGCTTACAGGGAATGTTATTGCGGGCTCAGAAGTACGACATCGGCGTTGTGTACCTCAAAGGAAAGCACATGTATCTCGCTGACATGCTATTGCGGTCTTGCATGACAACCGAAAAGAACCATCAAGCCAAATTCAAGCTTGTCAACATGGTTAGCTTCCTCCCCATCCGGGATGAAAGACTGACTCAGATCCGGAAAGCAACGAATCAAGATAAGGTATGTGACCTACTCATGAAGACAATAGTACAGGGTTGGCCAAAATGGATCTTTCCGCTGTACTACACCCATACTTCCACAGCTGTGATGAGATGTCAGTTCAAGATGGACTTATCTGCGGAGTGACATCAAGTGCTCAATTCACTCCTCACACATAGCCATAGATGGATGCCTATGTCACACTAGAGAATGTGTTTTCTGGCCCGGAATGTAATCAGAGATATGTGAATACATCTCCACTTGTAAAACCTGCTGCAAGTTCACGACAAAACAACCGAAAGAAACATTAATGCCACATGATATACCTGATCGCCAACGGCAGAAAGTTGGCATTGATTTGTTTGAAAGCAAGACTGTGGAATACCTCATAACTGTCGATTATTTCTCAAACTTTTGGGAGATAGATCGATTAGAAAACACAACAACCTCCACCATCATCCGCAAGTTGAAGGCACACTTTGCAATATATAAGATTTCTCCGATGCTGTACCCCAGTTCACTTCATCAGCTTTTAAACACTTCTCGGAGAAATGGGACTTCTAACAAGCCCGGGAAATCAGCAAGCTAATGGAAAGACGGAATCAACAGTGAAAAATGCAAAACGCCTCATGCGGAAGAACAAAGACACTGGGATAGACCAGTTCCTGGCACTACTTAATTTCAGGAAACCCTTACACAACATATGGGAAGCAGACCCTCTCAGCACCTGCTGAATCTCTGCACACGCTTACTTCTGCCCATGAGCAGCAACCTGCTGAAACCCAGGTCCACAAACCATGGGGAAAAAGATAAAGTACTCCTTGAGCATTAGCAATGCATTCAGGCAAAGTACTACAATCGTTGTACACACAACCTACCGGCATTGACCCAAGGTGAGGTCGTCAGGATGCACCCATACAAGAAAAGTGACAGAGTATGGTAAAAGGGCGTTGTGAACCAACACCTAGATGAACGTTCCTACATGATCGAGACACCTAGCAGAAGCTACCGATGCAACAGAAATCTATCCAAGGTGAATCCCCTGTCAGGACCCACACACCCATTGGCAGAGGAATACGAAGGCCAGCATATCTCGAACACTATACAAACTGATAGCAGTCCTGGCTAAACAATGTAACTCCATAGAGTAAGGACACTCCTCATCTATAAAAAGGAGGATGTTACATTATGCTCCCTACCCACGTATGTTGGACTATACACCTCCCTTCCTTTCCTTGTCTATTCCCGGCATGCACTATCAGCCTCGTTCTCAGTCTGAATAAAACCTGACCCACGTCAGTATGCTTCATCTCACTCCTACATTTGTGTTCTCTTAACTTCTTTAAATACATCATAACGTAACATTAGTTCTAGGCACACCGAGAGAGAAAGAGAATTTATTGACAGTGGTTGCAGCTAGACAAGTTTTTGTTGTGAATGTTTTACAGGGGGGGGGATAACCATAGATTGAAGCTCAGTCGAACACCTCCCATGAAAATACCGATGGAGTAGATAAAGACCAGCAACAACTCTTCTGCGAGAAAGAGGTTGTAGGGAAGAGAAGAGGACATCGCCCACTAGATTTCGAAGTCGATTTTGTACTCTGTCAAGGCAGGAGAGTGTGCTCTCGGCGGCACTTGTGTCAACAGTACTCCATTTTAGGACGTATTTGACTCCTATACAGGTAGAGGATTGCGTTAGGTGTGAGATACTTTTTGTAGTGGTAGAATGGTCCAACCATTTTTCCAGTGACATTAGCAACGGATTTGATGTAAGTCTTTCATTTCAGGTCTGGAGTAAAGGTTAGTCCCAGAAGCTTATCAAAGCAGGGGGCTTCCTCAAAGTGAAAGACATTCATTTGAATTGGGGCAAAGTAAGAATCAGAGCGTTGGTGGTGAAGGGAGAGAAGCTTGGTTTTAGACGTATTAAAAGTAACCAGCCACTTTTTCCCCATTTGACGACATGCTCCAGGTCGGAAGAAAGAGAAACAGAAAGATCTTCAAAATGTTACCATAGATGGTTGTGTCATCTGCATAAATGTTGACGAATGATCTTAAGAATGTGATTTAGGAGATCGTTGATAATATCAGAAAGAGAGTTGGGTTCAGAATGGATCTCTGAGGTATGCCAGCATTGATACTATGAGCTTCAGACTTTTGCCCATCAACAACTACTTTTATGAACATATCAGAGAAAAAGAATTGATGGTTGAGAGGAGATTTCCAAATATTCCATGTCTAGAAATCTTGTGAAGTAGACCTTTATGCAAAACCTTATCAAAGGCTGTTGATATGTCAAGAGCTATTGCTCTAGCAACGAAGCCACCATCCATAGATTTATGGTCGGGGGGTCCCGAACAAAGGGGTAACCAATGTGGCGATGTAGTGGACAGACAAATGGTTATAAGGAGAGATGCCTTTATGGCGGCATGTCATTCCCATTGTTCAAGATAGCCCGACCATGTGTGGATAAAATTAACAGAATCAACAAACAAAAGGGAAGAAAGTAAAACATTATCATTATATCGGAAATTATATTGGAAAGAAAGCGAAGGAATAATAAAGCTACACACAAGAATAGTATTTAGTAAAATCAACAATTAAAGTAAAACATATATATTAAACAAAACAATTTATTTGGATAAGACATTTTTAGAGCTATCAGTTCATGCTTGAGTTCATTTTTAAGGAGTGAAAAGTTCCGTTTGTTACATGAGTGAAATGTTTGGTTTGTTTAAGTTCGTGTTTGTATGAATGCGTATATGCGAGCATGTTTGATGTATTTTTGTGGTAATTGTAATGTGTGCATGCTTGAAAGAATAGTTCGTTATTCGTGGTAGGAATTAAAAGAGATTACCTACTTTTTTACTTTTGCTTCCCCCACCTCCTCCGTCGTGCTGGTGGGAGAGGGGGCATGGACGACGATCTCCTCAGTGCCTACTGACCGAAAACCGGATGAGAGAAAGAGCGGAAAGAGGGTGTGTGATTTGTTCTGTCTCTTTTTATAGGGATCAAGTCACGCGTGATCGAGCTGGGGTTTCGGTTCCTGATTGGCCGGAATCTTCGTCCAACGTGTTTTTACGAGATAACCTCTTCTTTTTTTATCACAGAGATGAAGAAGGGTTAGTCACAAGAGAAAGAAAAGAAGTCGTGACAAATAGTAGTAGTGTCTGCTACAATAACTTCCCAGGCCAGAACGGAGTTCGTTACAGATTCACTGATCCTGTGTGATATTACAGTCAGCACTGTTAATCTTGCAGGACGATATCCATATTGTTTGTCATTGAATAAGCTGTTTCTGCTGAGGTGATTGACAACTTCTTGATTTGTCACAGATTCAAGCAACTTACTCATGACGCATAGGAGACTGATTGCTCTGTACTGAGAATCTATAATTTTACAAGAATTTAAAAGTCATTTTCAGTCAGTAAGTGTTCATTTATAAAAGTTTATGCAAACTCGTATTTGGAAATATGTGCACGTAAGGTGAGAAAAGCAGTATGGGCATCTGCGTGTTCCTTTTGCCTTCCTTGGGCGAAAGGACTCGGGTGGGAGAGCATACATTATGACATTCTCTCGATGTCTGCTGGCTGAGATCTCTCACTGGGTCCCCAAGTTCGCTGGTTTTATTAGGTTTTCCAATGTCGCATAGGCTTATTAACTCTATCGTTTCAAAATGAGCGGGAATCATTATCATTGGCTGAAAATGATGAGTTGATGACCATATGTAAAAATTCTTATTTGCGTTTAGAAGTGAAGAGAATAGCGTATCTAAACGAAACAGAAAACGCCAGTAGCTTTCTTACGTTCGTTCGAACATTTCCAATTCATCACAAATAGTTACAAATAAAAGTAAACAAAATATCTCCCGAACCACAACAAATTAATTTTATACTACAGTCAATAATGTGTTAACCTAGCACAGTGGTTATTATATTGGACCACGGTTATAATTCAATTTTTTTTCTAGGCTAAAAAGTTTGTAAATTAGTACCTTTTTGAGATGTCCTATTTCTGGCATCCTTGACTGGTTTCCATACATCCCAGTACTATGTGATGTGGGAAATACAGCAGCCACTCCACAGTGGATGCCCGTCCATGCGTGGTGAAGAGCCACATTATTCACAAGGTTAGCATGGTAATATACATGAGCATAGACAGAATACGGCAGATCTAGAGGAGTAAACCATGAACAAACATCCCTCCATTCTTAACAAGTAGTTTTAATTCCTGTGACAATCATCGACAGAGCCACATACATGAGTATAGACATAATACGGCAGATCTAGAGGAATAAACCTTGAACAAAAATCTTTCTATTCTTTATGGGTAGTTGTAATTCTTGTGATAACTATCGACAAACAGATGCTTCGGCAGAAAGAAAAATCACAGCTTCGTGGTAGATCATTCTTGAAAATGGGAAAGTGCATTGCTGCAGTGAGCGGAGAGTCATAAAGTGTTGAGGTTTGGCGAGTCGTATACTTATCTAGCCGTGAAGATGCCTTTCACAAGTACTTCAGTATAACCTGCTAAACCATAGATGTGATGGCACAAGAAAACAATCGTCTTCTGGATAGAGTTTTGTTCTCAAGAATGTGGCGAATCTCTTCGGAGTATACACATGGATGGATGGAATTGTTTTTAAGGTGTTAGGGTGTATTTTATTTTATTGTGTGGGGTCCCAGATTACGTGACTATGGGGTGGTCAAACATTGGTTGATTTAGCCACGTAGTTACGGACTTAAGGATAAAATAAACAATATATCGTAAAATTACACAAGCTGAACTGTTTTCATAAAATGAAATGCTGGAAACAGGATGTATGAAAAAGACAAAAGAAAAAAACAAATTAAACACAGGGAGAAAAAAATCAAAAAAGAGATTTTTGACCGTGTGATGATAAATACTCGAATTTACTCAGTTACTTCTGCATGAAGAAATTGTGAAAATGGAGAGAACAGGGTGCAAATGTGTCCATTTTGGATCTCGGGAAGGTGGTGTCAAAATTGTCTCATTTGATTTTTTTCTCCCTGTGTTTAATTTGTTTTTCCTTTTATCTTTTTCATATAGTTATCAGAATATTTTGGTTGAAATAAACTCAGCAAGTGTCAGTCTCCTGCTGATTGTGTGAGTATGAATAGTAGAGCTTGTGTAATTTTCTCCCACGAGTTTTTGAAAGTAGTGGTTATTTAATACAAGGAGTGTGTGTGTGTGTGTGTTGTTCAAACTGCTAAACGTTGTCGTATGTTATTTTGGTTTGTCAATCATTTCTTTTCACTGGATACTTCACGACCTTCTACTAATAATTCCACTTTTAACTGTTAACTAGCAACGTTTTTGCTCTCACTTTCTCTCGGTGTGTATGCTTGTTTCTAACTGTAATCGTCTTGCCTCCCACTGTTGTTGTACTCCGCTATTTAAGCTGGTGAGTCTCTTCACATGCAAATTATGAACAAGCATATAATCTCGACCCCGATCATGCACCTTACAGCTCTTGCAAATGACTGCCAGACACTGCGGCGCTTTGAACTGAGTAAGTTCAAGTATTTATTATCACACTCCTCCCCTGATCGCATGATCACACAGGTGACACTGTGGGGCCGGTCGTTTGTAGCATATAAGTAGGACTATCAAAATAAATTGTAAAATTTGACTAATTTGCATATTGTGATGGCGGACATTTTGAATTTATAATGAGGTTGACCATCTGCTCATGGAAAATTGTTATTTTCTCATGCATATTTAAAAAAAAATTTTTGAACATAGTTCACCCTAAACAAGGCAAGTTGTCACTGTAGACGTAAGGGGCTACTGAGAATTAGGGTGAAAGTTTTGGGAGTCATCCTAAATTGGGAGCTGTGCATCGAGATGCTTGTTCACATCAGTTTTAAATTTCTACATGTCGGTACAGTCAAGGAAATAGGAAACAGGGAGGGAGTTCCAAAGGCGGGTAGCACGAGGAAAGAAGCTATTGGAGTAGAAGGCTCTCCAGCATCTGAGGACTTCCACAGTGAATGGATGCGATTAAGCTGGTTGTCGGGTTGATCAAGTGTATTTATGTCGAGGGGGCACCAGAGCAACAAGTTCATCTTTAGTCAATTGCTGAATTTATTGTGTATATTTGTGCTGTTGTGTCTTATATTGCAAATAAAACCAGTTTTGCCGAAAATAAATTGGGAATTTTATTTTTATGGGGACATTTTAGCTGCATAGTCCACAACCCTGAAAATTGCAAAATTCAAGACATCAATTAAATTGTAAGAAGATATTCTACCTTGCCCCATCTTCAAAACTGCTTGTCAGAATGTCAAAATGTCTTTATAAGTCCAGATGACAGCACTTGTAATCCTTTAGAGTTTGGAAATCATTCAAAACATGGTACAGCATGCATTGGAAGATCGCATTGGCGACACTTCTGTTGCATTTGTTTTCTATGATCCCTCACACTCCTATCACTACACACAATTCATCAGTCAAAAATAATAAGGGGCTTCTTTTCATAACCATAAGGGCCAGAGTAACCAGCTACTTCCGTGAAATCTTTTATCCATGGCACATAATCTTTCTCTCCATCAAGTCTCTGCAAGTCTGCATCATGATCAACAGCAAATTGCCTACCCCCTCCATGACTCCTTTGTCTCCTTGCTCGACACTTAGCCCTCCGTCTGGCACAAGATCCGCTTCACTCCCTGGATCGCTATCAGCGGTTACATATCCAATGCCTGGTCAAGAGTATCGTATTTCCTAGTCATTTTCAGTTCAAAAATCTACGAAATACCCACGAAATTCGACCAAAGATTGTCACAATAACTTCCACAGCGCGATATGCAAAACTATACATCTGGGGATTCCCCATGATGTCACAAACACAATGCAATCTAACAATGCCGTTTTCAGCCGCCAATACGCATGTGGTATCATCTGCTCTTAGAGGAGGTAAACTTGTCGCAATTTTGAGACAGCCACACTAAGAGGGTTAAACTAGACACTTTCACCACAATACCACATTTGCTCTATGGGCTTAACTACTTAGCAAATCCCCAGCGTTTAATGAATTTTATATGCAAGAAGAATATATACAGATGTATAAATGATGAGGTGTGGGACAACTAAAAACATTCAAAAAAAAAAAGAAAGAAACCAAATAAAATGAGATAAAGGGTAGGTTAGTAAGGCCCTTCCAACCCTTGCAAATTTTAGACGTCCCACTATTTTCCAGTTTGTTAGTAACGAAAACAAGCAGGTAGAAACCCCACGTGGGAATGGGGTTTTAAGTGGGAAGAGAAGAAAAAGCAGGTTGGAGTTGAGGAGTGGATGGTATCCTTCCAAGATAAAACGATTTGAGGAAGTCGGGAATAAAATAAATGAGTGATTAGGGCATCTTGGAGGATCTCTAATACTAGGAAAAATAAAGTTGGGTGTTGGGGAAATGAAAGTGAAATAGAGATTGGGGATAGTGAATGAATTGATATTCAAACTTGGATTGCGGATGAATGCAGTCTTTGTGTCTTCGGAAAAGGATACTGCAGATGCACTAGCACGAATCAACAAAAGGTATTGGCTATTAAGAAGGAAGAAGAAACTACACTATGTTGTCTCTGGAATGGGGAACTAGAAGTGTTAGACAGTTTGCACCATATGGGAGTAGACAGGACTTTATATTTGGTATGGTGACTAAAAATAATGCCACCCATGAAATCGTTAATAAAATTCACAATCCTTTAGTAGAAATCAACTTTGGTCTATGTCTGACTAGTCCTCCTATAAAAAATGAGATGAACGTCCATTTCTAATATTCAAAACAACTTTATTGAGTCGTCTTCGTTGTGGTGTAAATAAAAGGGAATGACAGAGGAGGGTGATTAGTAAATGAATAAGTCGATGAGTATGGACGAAAACAAAGGTTAAAGAGTCCATGTGGTGTTGAATAAATGTCCCGTTAGTAGGGAATAGAGAATAGTTCATATGATAAAAAAGTTTGTATGGGCAAGTCCGTCCGTACGTACGTACGTTGAAGTCAGGCCGTGTCCATGCGTGTATGTAGGTATGTGTGTGTTACATTAAGTCCACATGTGTGTGCCCATAGCCATGTTGGATCCTTTGGTCTTCTTCTTGAAGTCTAACCCAGGGCCAACAGACCGGGGGGTTTTGGTTGCATCCCAAGAGAAAAGTTTGGAGATTGGTCAGAGCAACGTGGATTAGTTGTTTCTAGTGCCATCTCCTGTCCAAGAAAGTGGAAGTAAATGGTAGGTGGTCCTTTTTATAATCTCTTGTCAGGTTCTCAGCTCGCGTGAAAGATGGCCTCTGATTGGACAAGCCAGAAAGGAAGTTGAATGATTGCACCAATCAGTGCCGAGCTTAGAAATTAAGCATACATTCAAAATCGTTGATCGCAACATGTTGCTGCTGCTGCTGTTGTCTATAGTACTGATGCTACACTCCAAGTTTTAGTCATGAATGTCCAACAGTCTTTGTTTTATCACCGTTCAGTGATAAGCACACCTGGATACGATTTGCAAAATTATTAATAACTCTGATATACTCCTTTTTTAACACTGAATGAGTGGCTCTTTTGCCTGAACATTCAAGCTTAATGTTATTCTACATGAGTTATTTGTCTGGATATTTATAGAAGCTATGCTTAGCAGAGAGTGATAAGACTAACTCCTATATGATTTTTATGTAAAACGGTCGTCACACAAAAGGAAAACAAAACCTCTTTATGAACAACAACAAACAGGTATTTATTAAAGTTACCTACACCGTTTTGTATAGGTTGAAGAAAGTTGGATAGTGTCTCAGTGAAGAAATGAAATACGAAAGTTCTTTAGCTGCCGAAAGTCAGCAAGCAGCTTATCTTCGAGTGAAGACAGTTGATACTCGAGAATCCAGTGGATGAAGGCAGGAGGGAGGAAGGGGGTGTCGTTCTTGGTTGCTTGCAGAAAACTCTGATGATTGCTGTGATTCCCAAAAGGATCTGAAGTAGTTCTTCAGGGGATAGATTAAATAAATGCCTCCTGCAAGCTGATTGGCCAGTGTGTGACCAAATCGCCTAACAGGGACAGTTCTCCGAGATAGAAAATAAGTCATTATTTATGACTGTTACATATTGACGACATTGAAGTTTTCTCTTGAAGCGAGCTTGTACAATCACCATTGACTTTGGCACACATTTTTCCGATTCCGATTAATCATCCCAACACTAGTCAAGAGTGCAACAAAATTGTCATTTTCAAATCACAAACGCTTTCGAAATTTTATTTCCTTCCCCATTAAGCAGTGCTGGAAGTGGTGGTGGTGGTGGGGGTCAACGTTTCTGGCTGATGGGTCGGCTCGCCTGTCCTTTTTACCCTATTTTGATCATCTTGGTCGTCTTTGTCCTATTCTTTCCTTCTTCTGCTGGAATGGATGAGGCTTTTAGCAGTCAGCGTTGGCGATGACGTACCAAGGGACCTCTCGACCCCGTGTAATCAAAGTTGTCTCCTTCCTCTTACAAGTCAATCTCTGCTATTGGTATTAATTTTAACCTTAGTACCAGCCTGACCAACATGAAGAAATGGCCTTTTTTATTCTGTAAGAATATGCAGACGTTAAAACTTCTTTAAAAGAACAAATAAGTATTTGAGAAAGTTTTTATGTACAAGGACAGAGCGTCCTTATGAAGAAAGGTTTTATGTACAGCATTGAGTGTCCTTAAAAGAAGAATCCCCTTTTATGTACAGAGCAAATTGGCTCTATTAGGGAAATTTTAAGTTTTTTCCTGACATACTTTGTCGGGCCCTGTCATTTGAAGAGCGACAATTATCCTTTTGAAAAGAAAATTTAAAGAACATTTTTAGATTTGGGGCGAGAAAACCTAAGAACTTTTGACTTTTTGTGGGTTTCATTTAAAAGAAAAGAAAATTTGGTCTGAAGCGGCCGTTGGAAAGATATCGAAAGATTGAAGAGAAAAATGACATTCGAATCCTTCTTAAAAACAGTTTTTTATTGTATTTGTTTGAATTCTTCTTTTTAGTCTTTTCAAGTAAGATATCTTGTTTATTTATTTGTATCTGGTGGAAAAGCGAGACCACATTTTTATCACCACTTTTCGTTATCGCCTGAGGCGATAACTATTTTTTAAGAGGGATTTGTTCTGGTCCTATCTGACTATTTTTCGGTGTCGTTTGGGATGATAATATTTACTGGAATAACTTGGCTATTTCCTGTTATCGTCCAAAATGGCAATCACCCCTCTTAAAAGAAAACTCTCTTAAGTAGAGACTCTATATTTTATGTATATTTTTTTAGCTCAATATTACTCTAATTTTATTGAGCTACTTGTCATTTTATTATATTTTTTATTGTTACCCAAGGTTAACGTGACTAAACCTGCGTTGGAAATCAAAAGCAAGAACTAGCTATTTTTTGTTTTATAAATAAACTGTATTGAGTTACATTTCTGGATCTGTTTCTTTATTTGCTCTTTTTTTGTCTCATTGTTGATTTCCACCTTTTTTTATTCATGTTAACCAAAGACGAATTTTGGTAACGACCCCAAAATTTCCGTTACTGCTACTAAATGGCTAATATTTCGATACCACTCTTAACTTGTGTTCGCAGAGCGATTTAAATTATTCCAACAATGTTTAGAACTATATTTCACCATTAAGGGAACAAAAAGCGAAGAAAAAGTGCCGACTGCTCGCAACTAGCAAAGAAAGATACACAAGTTTAACAGCTGGTCTATGTCACATGAGGACTGGAAAGATGTTCACAAAATTTTCAATGCATTCATGGAGCAGCTAGAACCGGAAACCAACCACCGGGTATGTAGGCTCAGTAAATACAAACAAAAACTGACTGAGAGGACTGACACATTTTTAAATAAATGTTGTTTACTAGTGAAGAAATGTGATTTCACAGCCCACGTATTGAACGAACGTTTGGTAGAATTACTAATTGTCACACGCTCATACTGGATTTACAGAAGGAACGAGTTACAAACGAAATGATAACATCGTTACATCCCCCTTTCACCAATATGAAGATTATGGTATTGATCATATAAAACAAAAACGTAACAGCTAATTCAGGGTAGACTGCTTGAATATCCATAGCGAAGCAGGGGATTATTCTACATCTTGAGTTGCTTGCTATAATTTCACAGATAATGTTTCTGAGTTCAGTTTTTATGGTGGTCATACCATCCTGCAACTATGAGTGTATTGTTGGAGTCCCTTTGTATGGTTGGCGTTGTACATGCAGGTGGTTCAGCAAATGTGGTGGTGAGGTTGGCATTACTGGAAGCACATATCCGTTTGCATTTTTAGTAGGTATGATTGAGAACCATCTGCTTGCTAGGTCCCAGCTTCCATATGTAGGGTTTTGTGCTATTACCCTCTGGCCAGGATATAAGGGCGGTAGTTCTTCCTTAAGTGTGTAGCAGTCATAAATAATGACAATTTCTCTCTTGGATAACTGTCCCTATTAGGTGAAATGGTTACACACTGACCAATCAGCTTGCAGGGCGTATTTATTTCATCAGTCCCAGAAGGACTACTTCAGCCCTTTGGGAATCATGGACGATGATCAGAGAGTTCCCTGGAAGCAACCAGAAAAGACGCAACCTTTCTCTCTTCTGCCTTTTATTCACTGGATTTTCGAGCATCAGCTATTCTCCATTGAAAGAATTACTGCTCGGAGAAAAGCGGCAGCTGAACTTTCTCACTTCATTTCTTCACTCGAACATTATCCAACTTTCTTCAACCTATACCAAACGGTGTAGATAATTGAATAAACCCTTTCATTGTTATTATAATAAAGGTTTTGTTTTTCCTTTTGTGTGACGGTTTTCATTACAAATAATATCATAGGACTTTGTCTTAACACACTCTGCTAAGACTAGCACCTATAAGTGCATGCTGGTCAACATGTTTCTTTTGATTTTGTGGTCATTTTTTAAAAGCCTTATATATTTGGTCGTATTTTTGTGGAGTGCAGTAATGCAATTTTGGGTATTGTCCCGGATTGCTTGGCCTTTTTGAGGATATTCTTGATAGTCCTTATCTGATGTTCTATGAAATCATTTTCCTGTGGTCTTCGAGGTGAGGCGGTTTGATGTTTGAAACCCCATTTTCTAGTAAATCCATGATAAAAGGCACTTGAGAAATGTGGCCCATTGTCAGTAACTATGTTTAATGAAATACTGAACTCTGCAAAGATCTGCCATATGATTTTCACTATGACACTACTTGGTGTAATGTATCAAGTTACAGCCATTGGGTGAAGTTTTGGATTGGCCCAGAGGGCGCCTTTGTTGTAATTGTTGTTGTTGTGTTGAATATAAAAAGAAGGACTTTAACAGATCGGCACTTGGTTCAGTCTTGACACGGCAGTAAATGGTGCAGACTTAATAATTGGCGACGAGGTAGTAGAAGAATATGCGAGGAAGGGATTTGGAAGATTAACACTAACATGTGCTGGAAGTTTTTAAGGAAAAAAAAAAAAGTAAACACACTCATTGGATGTGTTCGGAGTTCCCAGAAGCATAAAAAAATAAAAATAAAAATTTAAAAAAAAAATAAAAAATGGCGTTGATGGGCACTTTACGGGAATGGAACGATGTTGAGGAGTCCTGGATTAACTACATTGAACGTGTGGAGTTTTTTTTTATAGCCAATGATATTGAGAGTGAAGGGAAGAAAAAGGCGATTTTATTATCCGTTATTGGTGCAAAAAACTATGCTGTGTTAAGAGGTTTAGCAGATAATCGTCCGGAAAAGAAAACGTTTGATGAAATAGTTGGGCTGATGCAGAGACATATTAAACCAGCACCTAATGTGATTCATGAAAGATTCTTGTTCAACACAAGGGACAAAAGGGAGGAAGAGTCTATAAGTGACTATGTGGCCGCATTAAGGAAAATGTCCGAACACTGCAATTTTGAAGGTTGGTGAATACATACGGGACCGCTTAGTCTCTGGAATTAAAGATGTGAAAATCCAGGAACGCCTACTAACCGAAAGGGATCTAACGTTGAATCAAACTATTGAAATAGCAGTGTCAATCGAATCAGCCCGGAAATATTCTATATCAATGCAGGAAACATTTCCCGATTATGAAAACCCAATACACAAATTACCCTTGAGACGGGAGTGTTACAGATGTGGTAGTACCAGACACACGGCAGATAAATGTACATTTAAAAATAGTGAATGTTACAGATGTCATAAGACATGGCACACCTGCAGAAAGTGTAGGCAGCAACAAGGTAAATTCTTTAAAATAACTAAAAAGAGCGATCCAATGAATGTGGTGGATGAAGACCAGACAGTTGAAAAAGGATTCACTATGGAAAGGTTAAATCTGGATGAGAGGGAGGTTCGGCAAGAAGAATTGAATTTATACAATGTTTCTAACTTGCAAACACTTTGAGACGGGAGTGTTACAGAGTGGTTGATGCCTACTCCAAATGGATGGAGGTTTGCATAATGAAGACATCCACTGCTGCAGCTACCATTGAGAAGTTGAGGGGAATCTTTGTGACTCATGGTTTGCCTCTGCTGGTTGTGAGTGACAACGGCCCTTGTTTCTCCAGTGATGAATTCAGGAGGTTTTTAGAGGCAAATGGGGTTAAACACATATTCACGGCTCCTTATCATCCCTCTTCCAACGGCCAGGCTGAATGCAGTGTGCGTACATTCAAGGAAACAATGAAGAGGATGGACAAAGACACAAAAACATCTCTTGAAACAAAAGTCAACAGATTCCTTTTTAACTACAGGACAGCTCCACACACAGTAACTGGGGTTCCTCCAGCTGAATTGCTGTTCAAGCGACAATTAAGAACAGCCTTTCGTCTGTTACAGCCAAACAAGTTTAAGAGCAGGGTGTATAACTACAAAATGGAGAAGGGTACTAAAATCATGACACCGTGCCGAAATCATGGGGTGAATGATCCAGTCCTTGTGAGGAATTTTGGCACTGGTCAACGGTGGCTGGAGGGCATCATTACGAGGCAGTTGGGTAATGTCAATTTTGAGGTAGAGACCGAGAGAGGAGTTACACGGAGACATTCAGACCAGATCATTAAAAGGACAATCCGGGTCCCAGAGGAGAATGTGACTGATATGAATGATGCCGCAGAGGACATGGTGACAACCAGTACAAGGGAGTCTACTGAGGAAGAAGGAGTTCCTGAATTATTAAAACAGAATGAGGCTGAGATGGAACCTATAGACTTCAAACAGAAAGCATCGCCTATTCCTCGGAGATCTGAGCATGTAAGGAGAGCTCCATTTAAGTTAAGAGACTATGTTTAGTGATCCATCTAAGAATGGAGGAATGTAATGTATCAAGTTACAGCCATTGGGTGAAGTTTTGGATTGGCCCAGAGGGCGCCTTTGTTGTAATTGTTGTTGTGTTGAATATAAAAAGAAGGACTTTAACAGATCGGCACTTGGTTCAGTCTTGACACGGCAGTAAATGGTGCAGACTTAATACTTGGTGAGTGAGCAGGTAACTGTCTATGGTATTTAGAGTAGTAGTCAGTTATGATCAGCCATTGATATCCATGGAGCTTAAACAGGTCTGTTCAAATCACGTCCCATGGCTATGTCAGAATGTCATGCTGCATAAGTGTCTCTGACATTTGTGATGGCTGATCTTGTTGGCAGATGTTGTATGATGACTTTGTGAATTGTTCGATGTGTCTGTTTATGTGTATATAATAGACAGTGTTCTTGGCCAGGAGGTTGGTTTTCTTCTGTCCTAAGTGGGCAGTGGGAAGTTATTTTAGTATGTCTTGTTGGAGGGTCTGAAGAATAATAATTTTCTGTCCTTTAAGGATAAAGCCATCATCAATTGACAGTTGATCTTGTACATTCCAGAATGCTCTGATATTGCTTGATTGTCTCAGGTCATCATGTGACAATGGTATCTTTTAGCTGGTTGAGAAGAGGGTCGTCTGTTGTGCAGTTTCTCAGTTTTTCAATGCAACCAGCAGAGAAACGAATAGTGTAAACTCGGACATCGGAATCAATAGGGTCTACATTACCAGGTGAGGGCAGATGTGATAACCTATCAGCCAATATATTGTCGGATCCCTTTGTTGTAAGTTAACCTGAAGTTATACCCCTGCAGCTGTATCAGTATTCGTTCTAGATGTCTGGAGCTGTGGTTAGCAGTTTGTCAATGATCATAACAAGAAGTTTATGGTCAGTAGTGATTTGAAATCATGTCCGTATAAATATGTGTGGAATTTGTGTGTCCAAACACGATTGCCAGTAATTCAGGCTCAATATATGCGTATCTTTGCTTTGTGTTAAGCTCTTATTGGTATGCACAACAGACACTAATTTGCCAGCTGAATCTAGTTGTAGAAGCACTGCACCTATTCCATGAAGACTTGTGCATGTAGATTGGGCACTTGGGATCAAGGCAGTGAAGTAGGGATGTTCCTGACCCTTCAATTGGAATTCTGACTCTTTGTGTATTAGGTCTCGCAACACAGTAGTCTTTGAGCTGAAGTCCTTGATAAAACGAGATAGGTATGTCATCACACCTAAGAACTGTCGTAATTCTGTTTTGTTGCGTGGTACTGGCATTTCCTGCAGATCTCATACCTTTGCTTGGTTAGGTTTCATTCCAACATTAGTGTATGTGTCTCCAAAGAATTTAGGGTGAGACCTTCTTGTGTGGCAACTTTCATAATTGCCTTAAGTTGTTGCTATGTTCGAGTTCTGTTGAGCCATATACAACAATATCATCAACTATACCGTATTCTCCAATGCACTTCTCAAGTAGTCTATCCATCTTGAGCTGGTAAATGTCTTGTCTTACATTTAAACCAAATGGAAGTCTTTCAAAATAGCACCTCCCAAATGGCGTTTTGAAAGTTGTCATTGTCTGGCTTTCATAGTCAAGCTTTATAGACCAGTATCCGGTCTTAGCATCCAATTTTGAAAAGAATGTGGCACCAGCAAACCGATGGTTCAGTTCTTCGACGGTTGGGATTTGATGATATGACTGTATTCGGGCTTTGTTTAGTGTCCTTGGGTCTAAACAGACTAATTGTGTTGTCTCATTTTGTTACATAGGTAAGGAAGCCTACTCAGTCTGTTGGTTCCTCAATACAACAGATGACTTTCGGTGATTCCATCTTGTCTAATTCAGCCTTGATCTTTTCACACATGACTATTGGCATTCTTCTTGATGGGTCTATGTGGCATCCTGTACCTGTACCTGGTACGGCATTCACCCTAGGCGGGTTGAACTGACTTCCTCCAAAGGAGGAAGTTTCATGGGAGTATCAAATTCACAAGCGGTTCCCAGTCGCATGTATGTATCAGTTAAAGGAGATGACGACGTTAGGTTTTTGCAGTTCTTGCAGGGAGGTGTCAACGTCCTCCTACATACAGTGCCTGGTATTCCCAAATGGTCACCCATCTGGTACTGACCAGGCTCAACGTTGCTTAACTTCTGGTGATCTAACGAGAACCAGTGTGTCAACTTGATTATGCCGTATGTCTGTGTGGCATGGCACGTTAGGGTTGACAGTAAGTTTACAAATTTTCTTAAATTCGCCAATGCGATCAAATTATGTGTGAAAACTAGCAAGTTAATAATAATAATAATAATAATAATAATAATAATAATATGAACATGAAGATGAAGATGAAGATGATGAAAAAGAAGAAGAAGAAGAAGAAGAACATGTTAAACGTTACGATTGGCGACATAAATTATTTGAAAAGAAATACCGTTGGTAAATTCGTCAAAAACAATTTATTTAGCTTTAACTACTCATTTGTGACTTATTTCCGTTGAAAAATTAATATTTAATATAGAATATAAGCATTTTAAGTTACTGTAAATATCACTTTTGAGGAAGCTTGCTTAGTTACTTGTTTATGTTAGGTACCTTACTTCCTGTGACTAAACAAGATGGCTACTAATTGAGTACACTGCCCCCCGCATATGCTTATGTGTGTATAAATGGGATAGGCATGAAGATATGTATGTATATTAGCATGCCTGTTTTGTTCGTGAGAGAGTATGTATGTGCGAGAGAGTTCGGTTAGCAGTGCGTATATACGGGTGTGGTGTATAGATGCATCAGATCATCTATGATGGGTTGTTGCTGAACAGATATGGCACAGTTCATCATCACAACATTGAATACTACTGATGTCAGTAGACCCAGTATGGCTGGTCCTGGGGTGTCGACTACATAAAATTGAGTGTTCAGCCATAAAGAATTCTTATATATATATTTTTAGCTGAGAGAGCCAATTTTTGTATTGAGTTAAATCAGGAAGAAAATCAGAATGACGACTTAGTTGGAAGAGTAATTCGTCTGGCCATGTCCGACTGAAATAGAATAAGCAAAACAGGATCACCATTCCTCACAAAATAAACAATGGCTTCACAACTAAAGAGATGTGCAGATTTATTACCGGAAACATAGGAACAAAATGAAGGTTGTACAATGGGTTGGTTAATGTAGACAAAGACAAAATAATCTTATCCTGGGGTTCGTCTGCTCACCTATTGCAGGCCTGGTAGAGAGCACAGGAATATACGTCTTGTCTGTTTGAAAGTGATATTGGAACTGGAAATCTCCGCTCATCACATGGTTTGTGTTCACGCCAAAACACGATTCATTGCGTATGAATCTCATTGAGCTTAGGTGAGTTACTTGTTATTGCGGTGAACAGGAGATAGTTACATAATCGCCGAGCAGAATCACAAATCACAACTCACTGCCGGTCACGTAGACCGATAGAAAATAGTTTACTCATGTAACTGCTACACATCTGATGTTTTTGGTACCATGGCATTTATTTCAGTGTTATTATATGCTGTTAGTATGCATTTCGTTGGGTTGAGTGATTCAAGTATTGGATTGCCATGTTTGTTCACACTGGAAGGAAGCATTTTGTGGAGTATGCATAAAGGCAGTGTATTTGCTTGTGCACCTGTGTCTACCTTTGGATTAAGGCTGTGAGTACCTGGGTTATCTATCAATTTAACGTTAATACTGGCAAATGCTTCATTTTGAAGGGTTTTCTGGTTTTGTGGATGTTCATCGTTATTGATGACACTAAATGTTAGGTGTTCCATTGCTGCATCTAGCTTTGTTGTGGCTCGATTGTCATGTTCGACAATGCTGTCGACTTTTATACCTGCTTTGTATTGTCTGTGTTTCGACTGACTACGAATTTTATGCCAGGGTTTTCCTTGCTGTTTCTTGGGTTTATGTTTTGCTGAGAAGTATAGTCTGGCCTAGTGATCTGTTTGCCACATGTATTGCATGTGTTATTCTGGGCAGGACAATATTCTTTGCCGAAACGGTGGTCACGTCCGCAATAGTAGGAGAGTAGAAAGTGGACTTTGGGTTTACTTTCGGCAGCCTCATAACTCTCGCTTCTCTTATTTTGTCCTTTAATCCTCACATTCCATGAGCGATGTTTCTGACAAAGGGGGAAGAATTGCTGTTTTCTGGATTAGAATCTATCCATATAACACTTATTGGTGGTTAGTTTATTACCTTGAAGTGGTATTTTTTTTAGCTCTTTACATCAAGTGGCTTCATGCCTTGTCTGGAGCGATTATCATAAAAAAAATTCTTGCACATATCAGGAGTTTCTTTCGTCTCCATGACGTTGGCGATTACCATGATTTATGGTGTCTACCTGTGATGATGATGGGATGTGTAGTTGTTGTAGCCTGTTTTTCGTATGTCACTGAAGTTCTATGTGTGCATGCTCATTTCACAGCCTCTTCAATTTTGTAGTCCTTCGGTTTGTTACAAAAGTTCTTTTTGTGTTTACTTTTTTCTGTACACCCACGCACGCACATCCTTGAATAAAGGTTTTTCTACGATTGCCTGTAAACATCAACAAACGTCTTGTTCCTCCTTACATTTAACACATATAACACAAACAACATGACCTGATAATCACATACAGGTAAGAGGCATTGAATCCAACCACCTGCCTGAACCACAGAAGACTGGGGGAGGATACAGAAAGAGGGATGTCGTCTCGGTTAAAACCTCGTGCAGCAAGTGCACAACTAAGTTCAGGATCAGATGCGTAACCGAGATTGTCAGTCCTCATTCAGTATGGATTGTGTAGTAATAACGAAGGTCGCAAATCACTCTTAACTTTCAAAGCAGCTCTCACCGTTCGTTACGTGCACTTGCTTAACACACTGAGTTCCTCTGAGACGGTACGAGACCCGCTTTTATAATATCGAGGCACACCTAATTTCCATACGTGCAACGATACTTTGCGAGATTTTGCGTGAACTGTATGCAATAAACATTCATGTACGCCATGTTGGATTTTTTTCTTTCACTTGCAGCGCACAGGACAGGCAAACTCGAGGACGTTTCGCAAGTAAGCCCCCTTCATGTTCGTGTTCCCTACACTCCCCCCTGATCTCATGATCACAGAGATGGCAGGGAGGCATCGATCGCCTTCGCCGGTTGCTTCTTCGGAGGGGGACAACGCAAGCCTCATCTTCGCTTGTGCTCTCGTCCGCGGTCTGAGAGTCGAGAAACATCGCGTCCGCTGGGATACTGCTGATGTCCGATGGGGCTGCTGCAAGCCAGAGCGATGCCTCACTGCTCTCTGACTCAGACTCGCTCTTGTCGTCCAGTGATGGTTGCGTTGCTAACCGTAGGTCTCTAACGTGACGGGGCATACCGTTGACTCGTACTGCCTGTGGGCTGATTACCTCGGTGACACGTCCAACTCCGTATTTCGTTGTACACTTGCCGCGCGGGTTCTTAATCCAGACGACATCCCCTTTTTTCAGTTTCTCTTTGGTTACTTCCAGTTCGGGCAGCGGGTTAGTCTCTATGCCTTTCACCCTGACGTGATACCTGTGCAAGGTGTCAGCCGGCGCTGTAGAGGGTGAAACATTATCCTTTGGGGTTACGTTATACAGGTAGACTGCCTCAAATACCATGCAGCCCGTCCTGGCCGCAATGGTTTTGACGGTTCTGTGATTTCGCTCGATGACCCCATTTCCACTCGGTACGTGGGCGCATCGAAACCTCAGGTGTACTCCCCAGCCATCAGCAAACTTTCTGAACTGCTCACTAGTGAATGCAGCGCCATTGTCGGTTAATATCTCCGTTGGGGGGCCACGTTCAAGAAAAATACTGTTTAACTGACGGACGATGATGGCTGCATCCTGCCGGCGCAGCATGCGCCATATCGCAAACCTGGATGGACCGCAATCAATGAGAGTCAGGAAATCCTCGCCGTTGTGGTGAGTAATATCCATCGCCAGCCGGCTCCAATGGCTTTCCACTCCCAGCTTTCCTTTCTCCCAGCGAACGAGTGCTGGATCAATGGATTGGCATGCTACACAATCTTTAACCATTTTCTTTACGTCTGCCTTCTGTACTCCTGGTTCAACCAACTTAGCGAAATATAGGATCTGCTTGACCCCAGGGTGCCCGGTTTGTTGGTGGACTTCTTTGATGCGATTAGATCGAACGGGGCTCATGGAAGCGGCGCAGGCGGGCTGCATGGGTTCAATAGTCTTTCTTATGGCATCAAGCGATCTTTGAGGTACTCTCGTGAAACAATCTGCTTTGTTCAGGCTGGATTTGACCAGGGACACCTCTATTGACAGCGCATATTCGTTCACCAGCTTCATGATCGTGTCGAGCCGCCGTCGGATGAGCATCTCGCTCGTGGCTTTGGTTCGTACTCTGGCCTTCCCGGTGAGAGTATCTGAAATCCACTTATGGACGCAAGCAGAATCCGTGAATAGTCGCAGGGTGGTCGTCTTCCAAAGGATTGCCAAGTTTATCCCCTTGATAATTGCATCAAGTTCTGCCAGGTTTATGTGCTGGGAGTCCTTTTCTGGGCGTAACCAGCAAGCGTCTTCCACCACCGTTCCATCATGGACCACCGATACGCCAATGGCGAGAGAGCTTGCATCAACCCACATACTAAGGTTCTGGCTGTCGACGCACCATCTGCCCCGCGCTGGGTCTTCCTTGTGCACCCTGGTGAGGACCTCTTTGAGCATTGTATTGAGAGGGACGTCATGAGTTTCGTCATCCCATCCAGTGGTGACGTCGGAGGCTCTTCGCTTAATAAATGCCACCGCAACACGAAGCCAGCCGCCCACAGGAAGGTGTCCAACTAACTTTCCGCACAAGGAAAATACGTTTCGTCATGTAACAATACAAGGCATGTCCGGGGTTTCATTTCCTCGTTTCCAATACAGAACGTCATCTTCCTCCCAGACCTGCAAACCAAGTACACTTGCTTAACACACTGAGTTCCTCTGAGACGGTACGAGACCCGCTTTTATAATATCGAGGCACACCTAATTTCCATACGTGCAACGATACTTTGCAAGATTTTGCGTGAACTGTATGTAATAAACATTCATGGACGCCATATTGGATTTCTTTCTTTCACTTGCAGCGCACAGGACAGGCAAACTCGAGGACGTTTCGCAAGTAAGCCCCCTTCATGTTCATGTTCCCTACAGATTGATGGGATGCCCAAGATAAGTGATGGAATTTTGTTCTCAAGCATGTGGCGAAGCTCTCTCAAGTATGTCAAAGTGTGCAAATTTTTGGGAATAGCATAGTATAAATATTAGCTTCAAGTTTATCCCTCTCATTTTCACTTTAAATAAATTGAATAAATCACTAATTAAAAATTCTGCAAATCTAAAAGAATTTAATTAAAACTCTGCAAATCTAAAAGAAAAAAAAATGAATTAAAACTCTGCAAATCTAAAAAAAAAAAAAAAGAAAAAAGAATGCAGACTCCCTTTCAGAGTGACGTCATCACGTCAATAGAATCGGTGTCGTGACGTCATCACCGACTGTCGATAGAATCGGCTTAACGTCACGAGATCTCGTCCAAGTCTCGTTTGCCGTTTTACGAATAGCAATTTTGTAAAATCCATATTTCTGAGAAACCAGTCGCCCTAATTCCCGTGAAACATAGGTTTTCCTTATTAAGTTGATTATTAATTTCAACGCCGGCGGCTTTTTATTATACCAAAAAACAAAACAAGATGTCTAGTCAAGTCCAGTCTCTTCAGAAGCAGCTTTCCCAGTTGCGCCAGGAGGCGAGTATCTCGAGAATTCCCGTCTCCCAGGCCATAGAAGAGTAAGGAGAAAAAAAGACCATTTTTTTTAATTGTTTTTCTTTTAAATTATTTTGTTGCAAAAAAATAATAATACTACTCTTATTTCAGCTTCAGGTTTTCCGTTTTATGCATTTAAAAGAAATATCCTCCTTTTTTTCTTTAGTTCTTTAATATGACACGGGCACCTTAGAAAATTCATATTTTTGCTTTTTAGGAAATTCATAAAAAGCTTTACTCGACTTTCTGCTTTTAATCTTTAATTAAAACCAGAAATTACTTTATCTCCGGCAGTTTAAAGGCTTCAAAGTTAGTTTCGAATGGTGAAAGTATTTACGATGTAAACAAGTCAGCCATTTTTTTCTTCTTTTCAATCTAACGTAAAAGTGACTGACTTGTACTTATTGTTACACTACTTCGACATTCTGAAGTAATTAATATTTAACGTCAAGTATCATGGTTCATTTTAGGGCCTATTTTAAGTGTTTTCTTTAATGACAATTTGGCAACCTAAAGTAAATCAAAATTAAAAAGCCAATTTACCAAAAGGTCCGCATTTGTGCCTCATAACTAAATGAAATCTTGTCACGCACACCCGTCATATAAAAGAACCTCATTCCATTCTAAATGTTAAGTTAAAATTATAAGTACTTGTAAGGAATGGCCACCCAGAGGATTTCAGTTTCGAGTATTGACGGAGAATCTCGAGTCAGTGGTGAATACTTTACGTTTTGAAAGTCGTGAAAAAAAATAAACGGCAGACGACACTAAGCATGCAAAGGGTTAGGTTAGTGTTTAAAATTTTTTTTAGCTATTCAAAATAAAATAAAGTTGAAAAGATAAACGCCTAAATTGGTTTAACTATTTCCGGGACTGACTCGAGATTCTCCGTCAAAACTCGGAACTGATTTCCAAAGAATTAAAATCCTTTGGGTGCACATCCCTTACAAGTACCAAAAAGTATTTAAACAAATCCCCTACTTTTACTTTAAATAATATCAAATCATAATTATTTTTTAAATAAGACTGCTAATATTGAGTACTATTGAATGTAAATAGCTTCGAAAACTGTCAATCTTTTAATACATGTGGATTTGCTAAGAATTTTTGTTTGTACAGAATTTGAACCTAACTAAACCTGAAACTTAAGATTAGGGTTAAAAACGAGTTCGGTTAAAATTCTGTAAAAGTATCAGAATTTTGAAGGCTTTTCGAAATATCACAAAGTAATTCATCCTTTTTAAAAACTATAAATTAAAATGTCTGATTTATTGGAAATGGAAATGTATTCTGGTGGATAATTTTGTAAAAAAAAATTTAAATAGTATCTAAATTTCGTTTTAATCTACTCCATTTCGATTAAGAGTAAAAAAAAAATTTAAAAAGTTACGTAGAGGTGAGAAACACATGCAAACAGACGAAGTGATCACACAATTTTATTAATAGATATATATCATTTTGGATGTAGATTAATGTAGGTTCCAATCCCCCCCCCCCTCCCATTCTCTAATCTGAAAATGGATTCCCGAAAATGAAAGTAAAAAACAAATGTTTTTTTTTTGTTTTTTTTTTTTACAAATAACTTTTTCATTTTTCACAAATGAAAATCTGCTTTAAAATCTATAATAAAACCTTCGATTTCTGCTTCTGAATGCTTAACTAAAAGAAAATAAACGTCAGATCAATCATAAATTATTATTTCTGGGCTCAAATTAAATTCCTGCTTTATTTTGTTTTAATTATTTGAGGAATGAATTTATTTAAACAAATATTTTTGAATGTCGTTTCTGTTAGTGTTTGGTAGAATAATGGCACGGTTTAGAAACATAACTGTCCTTTTTAAAATGTTAATGCAAGCCATGAATTACTTTCTATCCGCCAATTTAAAGGCTTCAAAATCATTTTCGAATATCGAAGCTTCTCGCACGACGTAAATACGCGGCCATTTTTGTTCCCATTAGGTATTTAAAATAAAATAAATTTAATTCTTGTCACGGCGATTTCTTCTAATTTTGAAGCCTTTGAACTGTCGATTCAGTAGAGTATTATGATTATTCTTTTATTTGAAACCATAGAAACTATTTTTCGACTGCGCCACTATTTTAGCAGAACCTAATATTTGAATTAATGTTAAAGAATAAAAATGATATATATTTGATACATTTTGTTTTAATAGTTAGTTCAAGAGTGCTCAATGACTAGCTTAGTAGTAGTAGTAGTAGTAATATAAAGACTTTAATGGCAAGTTTCATTATCATTCCTTCGAAGGAATTCCGCAGGCTAACAGTTTGCCTGACGAATTCCTTCGAAACTCACTTTCCACAAGTGTGTGTTTCATTTAATTAAATGGAACAATTTTCATAAAATTTAGTATGTGTACGTTTTCAGCGTCCCAAATTAGTATTTTCAAAAGACTCATTCGATTTGTGGTTTTACAATTACATTTTTAAGATCTAACATTAAATTAAGGTAATATTTTAATATCGATTCTTAACAAAAAAAAACAAAAAAACACTTTTGTTTGGCTAACTTTAATATTAGAAAATAAGCTCAATGAAGAGAATTTATGAAGCAAAAAAAAAAACGTACACAACTTGAGAATTTTTCTCTTTTAATGATTCTATTAATTTTAATTTCTCAAAAGAAAAATTGTCGTTCCAAATTTGTTAGAATTTAATTTTAAGAGAAAAAAAAGGCAATTAAAACATCTATAATAATTTATGAGAATGAGTTGAAAGATGAAGCCATCTTCATTTTTCTCTTTAGCAAGTGCTTGTTAATGTTTGACTACTGAAAATGATGGCTTTTTTTTCTTTAAGGTTCTTGTCCGACTGTTGAGATTAATTATAAAATTAATCTTAAGTAAAAAAAATCCCATTTTTTAATATTAATGTTTACGCAGGTTTCAGATTGTTTTTTATGCTTCGATTCAATCTTTTTTTTTCTTCTTCAAAGATGGCCAGCTTCTTCTTCGGTAGAACGTTTAAGTGTCAAGCTAAGAAATCTCTTTCGCCTCTTGTAATAATAAATCATCCTCGAACTCTTAGTTTGCCTTTCAAATAATAAATTCCTTTAAATAGAAATTATTTTATTTTATAAACTGCACCATCCGGCGTTGTCCGGGTCTTTAATTTCTTTTTTAAGTGTTACCATATGTATATGTGTGTAATAGATATTTAACAAATTATTACGGTATCATTTGTTCATTATTTTATATATATATATATATATATATATATATATATATATATATATATATATATATATATATATATATATAAATAAAGCTGTAACTAATTTTAAGGTAATATTTTAATACTTATGTATAAAATGATTGGAGTATTTAGTAGTAAAAGAAATAATTTCTTATCCCTGCAGGAACCACACCCAGTGGAAAAGAAATTAATCAATTTTCAGTGTAATAATTTTAAATCTAAAAGCTGCATAAGTTCAAGTTGGAAATATATTTAAAAAAAAAAATGAAATATCCGACTACATACAATGATTATATTCTCTTTTGACAAGACTTTTGCACGCAGTATAAAAATAAAAAATAAATAAAACTGTCACTCTTATTTGGCCCTCCCCACGAGGGAAAAGTTAGACACTGGGTTATTTTTTGGGGTGGGTGTCACTCTGGACGGGAACAAAAATACATGTATAGTCCTGTCGGCACTCCTCTTTCGAATGAGGGTGTCTCAGGTGACTGGATACCCCCCCCCTCCGAAAGGAGGACGTATTGCCTGGGAGTATGGCCTCCCCAAAAACTATGGTCCATAGAGTAAATGTGGTATTGTGGTGACTTCTAATGCATGCAGTTAATAGTAGGATAAACAGGATGACCACCGACCTTCCTACACTTTTAGGGGTCTTATGTCTAATTTTTTATCCTCATATTCTTTTAGTAAATAATTCAAAGTGTAGTATCTGTTCTATCTTAGGAGAAATCCTAGACACAGGCAATTTTTGTCTTTGTCCTAATGAGGGAGCTATGTTATTGCTCCCACATTAAAACCCCAACCTTGTGCCAGACTTTGATCCTAGTCCGAAAAACTTTCACAAATGTTTAACTTTGACAATTATTTATTAAGGCCTTTTGAGTCTTTACTTCTCTTGGTAATCGAAACCTGTTGGTTAAAAAAGAAAGAGAGAGCAAAAAAAAAGAAGGAAACTGCTACATTTGCTGCAGGAAGAAATGTTTATTGCGTTCATCACAAAGCTTCTATAGTTAGATTTCTCGCACAACGGGTACAAATTTCGAACTTTTAAATTCTACCCACCTTTCATAAGGGACTGGCAGGGCTACCTGTCGATGCCCTGGGGCATGGAGAACAAAATAGAAGTTACAAAAAAAAAAAAAAAAAAATAGCATTTTTACAAACTTCTTTCTCTACCTCCTACGGGTTCAATATATAATAGAAAGAAGGAAAAAAGAAAACTGACTGACTGTTTGACCTAGTTTTAGTGTTTTTGGAACAACTACCAGTAAGAATGAAAAGTATATTTTCTTACACCTCTCCCCATGGTAACCCCAACAAAATAAATATTACATTTTCTTTTAACCTAACCAGGTCGGTCGCACTGAATTCAATAATATAAGGTTTGTAAGTGTATCTTGTGTAGTTTCTGAATTTTCGCCAGATATACTAAATTACTTTTCTTTGTATAATAGAAGATGGACGGTTGGGTACTAATTTTAAGCTTCTTAAAAGATCAGGAAATACTGTGGTGAAGTGGGGTAAAATTCTTTTTCTTCCGGTATTATAATCCCCCCCCCCCCCGTCTATACTGTGTAATACCAAATGGTTAGGAATTCAAAAGATTAGGTTCTTTACTACGACAGGCCGCATTCAGAAAGTTTTTTTTTTCTTTGGTTAGAAGTACAAACTGACTTTTACTTTTAAACAAGAAATTAATTACTAATCGACAGTTTAAAGGCTTCAAAATCACATTCGGATTTCAAACACTCATAAAGTATGCACGATTTTTTAAAAATGTATTTATTTTTTTTTTAGATTTTTTTCATTATTCACTACCAATACATAAAAAATGTCCGGTATGTGGTTACTTTGTGTCAATTACTTATCTGGCACAGCCTGAGTAGGTGTTTTGTTCATACCAAGTCGAGGATACGTCTTCGACAGTCTATGCTATTTTTAATTATTTTTAATTGATTATTTTTAATTTTAATTTGCATTTGTCAGGCTGAGGTATGCTTCTATGCAGTTTTAGGAGGTCCAACCTCCCAGGCTTTACTTTCTTGCATTTTTAGATGAGGTTAGTTTCAAGCTAATCGATTAAAGCACCCCTACTGGAGAATGCCGACAGAGCTGCTCAGGCATTTTTTGACGGACAGAGTGCACACACCTTGTGTGTGAGCTTTTCAATCCCCACTTTCCGACCTTGTCAGATCTTCCCGCAGTGGGGGGGGGGGGGTAAATACTTACTTCGTGTCAATTCATAAATGATTTTTAAGTTTTGACTTAAATAATTTCTGACTTGAATTAATGTTAAAGACAAAAAGTCAAGTATTATTGTTTTTTCTCTTTTTGTGTGATTGTAAATCAAATGAAAATAATTTTTGTATGCATCCCTGTCATATCAAAGAATCTTTCGCAATGTTATAAAAATGCTGACATAATTGTTAATCATTTGAATGTTATTATTCAATGCAGACAACTCCTTTCCCCCACTCAATCCGGTTCTTTTTCAAAAGAATTATCGCTTGCTCTAAAGTAGTCACGTTTACTAAATGTGAAATGACTAACCCAACTAGTGATACTAGTGTGAACGCTTCCAATAATGGCCCCTGGGAGTGGGAACATGATTTCATCACTTAAGAGCAACATTTTATTTATTATATTTTTGATGACTCAGGATAAAATTAAAAAAATATGAATAGGCGATAAGATGTTTTGAAATAGTTCTGAGCAGAATTTTTTTTAGAATTCCCTCAAAGTTAATTTTAACTCCTTTACGATTAGTAGAGGAGGAACTCTTTAAATAGATTAACTAAGAAGTCATTGTCCAAACAAAATATCTCATTTTTTTTTTTAAATTCAACATTTTTCAAAGATTTCCAAGAATTCAAAAGATGGTAAATACAGCATTTCATTTATTATTGGTTGAGGATGAGCTTTCTTCCAATCTTTTCACCAAAAGATATTATTTAAATTGTAAATTATTAATTCCTTTATTAAATAATGGCATGGACAACAAAATAGTTAGTGTGTGTATCTTTCTTTTAAAACTTTCTCTCGAATTATTACATTACATTAAAAAATCATTCTAAATGTCGATTTTCCCCCCCCCCCCCACCCCTCCCTCTAACTAATTATGTGGTAATTTACTCCAAAGAAAATGAATATAAAAAAAAAATTTTAATGTGCCCTAAAGGGATATATTAGCTTTGTGGGTGAAAATTTTGATGGTCTCATGAAATTCATTTAAAAATGTAATCCTTATTGAAACTAATTTGAATTTTCTGTTAACATAGATTTCTAAAGCAAACAAAATTCTCTATTTTTTTCATATCAGCCATAAACAGCTGTTCCTCTGCATCGCAACTCCTCGGTATGGCTAGACATGAGTGTTTCAAGCTCTGATTTGAAACCAGACTGTTAGTACAGTATGTTGCATCTTTGTGCTTGTTTTACAAGTACTTCAATGGAATGTGCTCCAATGAACTTGGTGCTCTAGTGCCCCTTCGCCGTAAATACACTTGACCAACCAGACAATCGGCTAAATCCCATCTATTCACTGTGGAAGTCCCCAGATGTCTGAGAGCCTTCTACTCTAATAGCTTCTTTCCTCGTGTTGCCGGCCTTTGGAACTCCCTCCCTGCACCCTGTTTCCCTGACTGTACCGACATGCAGAAATTTAAAACTAATGTGAACAAGCATCTCGCTGCACAACTCCCAATTTAGGATGACTCCCAAAACTTTCACCCTAATTCTCAGTAGCCCCTTATATCTACAGTGGCATCTTGCCTTGTTTGGGTGAACTATTATTTTACACATACTGACACAACTATAAGACTCCATATATCTGCCACATGGAGAGGTTTCAGCTGTCAACAATTTTATAAAACTCGGGGATCTTATCGTATGCGGGAGTGGCAACATACAACACGTGTCCGACCTGTACTATTGTATGGTTGAGACGTGGTAGACGACGAAATGTCAAAACGATACGATCCTGGCTACAGTGCATCAGAGAGAGAAAATTGTCACTCACTCTACAGGCCTCCATGAGAAAGTATGTTGCACAACATCTTAACTGGTATAGTCACGTCATCCGCTGTCAGTCATCCGAAATGCTCCAAAGTGTGTCCCACATTGATGTCAATGGCCCAAAGTCATGTGGTAGGCTGCTTAAGACATGGAGGGGATCAATTGATGATGACCTGATTATGGTGGAAGACACAAGCGAAATGGAAACAGACAGAAATTGGAAGTCATTTGCTAAACGTCTAATCTCGGCATGAGACAAGGCGAAAAATGGAAATAATAAAAAAAGTCTCCAGGTTATAACGTCCCAGACTTAAAACCCCTTTTAGTTCGATCACACTTAGAAAATGTTTGTTTTTAGTACTTTACACTGTCATTTTTTATTTCAATAAATAATTGATTAATAGTAAATTTAAAAAAAAAAATGTTGAGGTGTGAAACAAATATGTGCGATAACTGATCACATAATACTATTATAGAAATTAATAAAATCTAATGAATTTAATTTTGTTTTTTAAGTGATATGATGAAAAACAGGGCAGTTGAGTCCGTAGCACATAAAATACTCTCATTCTGACTTCTGAAATTTAAAAACGTCCTACTCTAACCTTCTAGTTCTGCTTCTCCTGTCGAAGTAACCCTTCCGTAATTTAAAAAAAAAAAAAAAAAAAAAAAATTTTTTCATGGAAGGCTCTCCAGGCATGGTATGAATGGAGCTTGATGTAAGTAGCTAAAAACAACAAAATAATTAACGCGAAGACAGGAGATGTCTATTGGCCTTGTCTTGCAAGGATTAAGGCTATAGGTAGGAGGAAAACAATCAGCTGAAAGAGTTCTACATGCCTACAGTTCTGAGAAAGAAGCTACTGGAATGGAAGATGTATGAGGTATCTGAACAGTGAATTGGAGATCACTAGACAAATGAGCTGGAACAAAGGAAGCAGGGAATAAATCAGATAATTGATAACCTCCACTGCTTTCTATCTCTGATCAGATTGTTAACCCATCTTGCCATTAGCCCGTGGTCGCCCTCTAGTTCTTCTCCACTACTTTGTTATCCACTCATCGCTCTAATAGTCGACCTGACGTGCCCATCAGCCTCTCTCTTTGCTCATGTCGATAATGTCATTCACTCCCATATGGGTTAGACCTTAGACTGGGGAAAGAGCTCTAACCCGTATTTATTTATTTTTCATTTTACTTCAATCATAGTTCTCAGAAATCAAGGGGCCCCTTTCCTGGGGCTAACATTTTATCTCTATATGAGATACATAGATATTCGAATGTTCCATTAAAGTTCTTTATCTCTAAAACTGTTAGTAAGTAAAGAAGTTAGAACATTAATTTTCCTCTCCCCAGTTGACCAGTTAACTATGTTATACATAGTTAACTGATCAACATTAATGTATATTTTTCTTGTGGTCACTTGGTCTTACCGGATTTCAGAACAAGAACTCATCTAGTCTGGTGGAGTATCCAGCTTAGTGATGTTACTAGAAGCAACATTACTGGAAGAAGGTGCACCATACCGAGGGGATCTTATTTGGGCTTCGAATGCTATGCTATTTTGAATATTTGGTCAGAGTTTACTTGTAGGAGGAAGGATCCTCATGCCAGGTAGTTCTGACAAACCCCTGTACAGAGAGACCATAAACACTCGAGGACAGTGTCTAGTAGGCATTATGAGATCTCTTGTAAGCTCAATTTTGCTTTTTTTTGTGAAGCAGAATTCCACCTTTTCTTTTGAATTCAGACCTTTGTTTTTGTTTTTTTTTGTGCTGAATCACTTGAGCTTTGTCCTATTTCCGATAGGTTGGGAAATCCATCTGGATTTCAGCTTTTATTTGTTGCCATCGGCCACTCACATCCCCAAATCTGTTTGAAGGTCTGGTCAAAAAGGGTTTGCTGATGAAAAATTAAGTTGTTCCTGTGGAATTCCTTCAAAAGCAACGATTAGTGATGAAATATTTATTGTTTGGCATTCGGCCATTTTTGTAAACTTTCTTTGTATCAAGTGAATTACTAATCTGAGGATTATTGAATGTTGTTGATAAAAAGAATAAAAGCAGGGATTAAGCAGCTAATCCCCACTTAATTCAAGTGGGTATCATCATTATTATAGCTTATCGCATTATTTGGTTATTTATGTGTTGTTGGCGGTGATGGACTTAAAGTCCAGTATTTTAGTTTCAATCTTGAATTTATCAACTGAGTATGACATTAGACTACAGCTGTGCAAGGCCCTAATTTGGAAGATTTGCATAGTTTGGACTCGGCCCTTGGTTGCCATTACACCCAGATCCACTCTGATCCGGATTGGTGGTGGTGCCTGTTAATATAAATTAAATAGAATCTAAGCATTGTGCACTGCGTTGTATATTGTCTGCTTTTCTTTCTTGGGGGTCAGGGTTGAAGCTGTTTGAATAAGAGATGACAGCCATTTTAATTAGACTATAGACATTAGCTTCTGGCTATTTTCAGAGAGACACAAAGTTCCTAGGTAGCAGGAAATAATGTTTCTTCACTAACATTTAAACTGCAACTGACATCTAACTTCAGATCTTTTCTATGTCACATGATTAAATTAATCTATCAGATACATACCTGTACATGAAGGGTTGTGTAGTTGGAGTCTGAGAAAAGTCCTCGGTTTAAGAATTGGACCTTTAAAATTTCAGAAATTGGGGGTCAAGCACTTGGCTGCCGGTTTCGCAACCTGGTTTTCATCATTATATTTTGTAACTTTTGTTCATTGTCTACAATGTTGAATTTCCAAGACCTTGCCCCCCCCCCCACTTTCACCGGTTCTCTTTAAAATCAAAATGTTATAAATATGTGGTATATATAAATTATTACTCGTGGAAGATTTCTTTGGGTGGAGTCCCTCTTTATTTACCTGCCTTCCCAAGAGGGCAAAGTAAGATATGGTCATTTAATGTAGGCAAGATTCAGCTTATGCCCAAAAATGCATGAGTACAAAGATACTTGTATAGTTCTATTGGCACTCCCCTACAAATGAGGGCGACCCAAACAACAGGCAATGAATAAACTCCTCCTTCAAAAAGAGGAGGTAATATTTAGGAGTATGGCTTCTTCAGACCGGGCAGATACTCCACTACTCCACTTTGGAGTTGAGTGTTTTAGGTTACCAACTCCGCAGCACTCTTCAAATCCTGTCGATCATATTTAATAACCTTGTATTTGACAAATCCTATGCTGCTAAGTAGTGTGTAACCATTTCTTTATATCCCCTCCCCTTCCTTATCTTTGTTTTTGATCTGATTTCTTGGGCTTTGCTCTCTGTTTAGCAATTTGTAATAGGACAGATTTGTGGAACAAAAACAAAGAAAATGTTTTATCTCTTCTTTAAAAGCATCCCTACCAAAGTAAAAAAAAGAACATAAGTCATGTGTGAGAGTGCATACCCCCGCCTGACAATGTAAGAATGGGCCAAAAGTTTATCTGGGCCGTACTTCCCCATATAGTATGAAGTGTTCCCAAAGTTATGCCATCGAAGCATTGATAACTCAAAAACTATTTGCTTGATCAGGCTGAAATTTTGACTGAAACTTTTCATGGTCAAGATTATATAAAATATGGGACTTCATTGGCTACAATATGCGCCGAGTAGCGGGTCTCTGATGAACGAAACCATGGTTATTGCCCAAAATGTGACCTTTTCTGTAGAACTGATTAAATTTTGGGATATCTAAGTTAGACCGTGATTGATATTTTGAACAAGTTTGTTTGACCAGTCGTCACCAATGTGGGTGCTAGGCTGTACACACAAAAACAGTGACAAACTTGACCGAAAACATAACTTCTGGCAAAGGTTATAACTAATCTGATAACGATTAAGAGCTAGAACGTGAATTCTAATTAAAATATATCGTCTAATTCATGAACCATCTTTGCCATTCCGTACAATCAGTGCTGAATTTCATCTGCTCTTTAAGCTGGTCTGATATAAGATTATTTATTGCATCTGGAACTTTTTTTTATTTAATCCTTCGAGTGATATGGCCTGGAATAAATGGTGAATCAGCAGTCAAACATGATGGATGTGACGTGTATGGTTTCTGGACATGTTTGAACCCAACATTAGTGTCGACTGTGCAATGGTTAGGTTTGTTACAGTTGAATAAGTAAAATGATGGCTTCTTTTTATAGTGTTAAAGCCAGATCTGTAGTATGAATCTTTGGACCAAAAATTTGAGTCTGATTCCGAAGATTTTAACGGTCCAGATTTCTTACACCGATAACTTATATATATGGTACTAGTAGCTGTACCTGCAATGCCTGGGAGAATTTTAATTTGCATTTTTTTTTTTCACTCTAAGTAAGAAAAGGTTTTATTTACTGCTGGATATTTTTTGTGCTCTTCGGCATGACGTGCAAAAGATGAGAGGAGACACTATTATGGACAGAAAAGAATTCGGAACATGTGGCGTTCCATGTCTTGAATTTGCTATGGTTAGAGGAGAATGTTGCAATTTCATCTGATCTCTTTCCATCAGCCTTGTTATTATTCTGTGTTGATCATCTTCTGTTGTGATAACCTCAACTTCTGATTCAGAAAAGATACTTTTTGTAAAAATTCACAAAAACTTGTTTAACTACAACCACTGTCAATAAATTCTTTCTCCCTCTGTGTGCCTAGAACTAAGCGGAACTTCCATGGGTAAAGTTTCTTTCTTAGAACCGCCCGTCTGTGGAACACAGTACTGCAGATCTGCTTCCCGGTTGACTATAACATTGCAGTTTTCAAGTTCGATGTAAACAAATTCTTGTTGAGCTGTTCTCTTAGTCATTTTCTGACGAGTTTCAACCATCGTACTAATCCTCTCGGTGTTTCACAGTCTACCTGTCAAACACAATAACCCTTATCCTCAAGTGGCCTGTGTGCCTTGATAAGCGGCGACCTTATTGTAAAAAAAAAATTTTTTTCTGCATCCTATTTACTTACCTCCCCACGATGGCAGCCGGTCCGTTTTTAAAATGGGGGAGAATCCAGCTCCCCACTGTCAGTCAGTTAATCCATTCACTAGTCCATCACACGGTCAGTTTGAAATATTATTTTCATTTCTAAACGTGCAGATTGAATGGACAAATCTTGTTTTAGATGATGCATCCAAGCATCGCTGTAAGAGGCTCTGTCCATCTGTCTTGTGATGCTGAAAGTTTAAATAGCATTTTTCTTTTTCATTGTTAAACACTTGGATTGAATCGATGCATCTTAATTGTAATGAGATTATCAGTTTTTGAATTCTCTTGACTAAAACTAAGTTTTTTGTGTTCAGTCTCACGTTTGTCTTGATTTGATCTTCCAGAATTCACTGTTGGAATTTCCTCACACAGTCGAACATGAATGGATTTTTTAATTAATTTCTCTCCATCGTCGTCATTGGTTTAACGTCCATTTTACATGCTGGCATGTGTTGAACGCAAGGCGATCCATAATACAGGCCTGACAAACATGCGACTGGGGACGGACATGCGAAGACCAAAATCACTACTAAATAATAATTACTGAGAAAAGTTTTAGTAAGAAATTTCTTAGTAATGTCCAGTAATTAGCAACTATAAATAGCTTACAATAATTGATTTATTTCCATCAAATTAAATGTAAAAAGTACAAAAATCTAAAAGAACTAAATTCACAAAAAATCACTTTATTCACCATGAATTAGACACATTTTTGATATTTCAAAACCCATGAGTCAATTTGTTTATATTGACTACTTGATTGCAGACAATATAATGACGTAATATAATCGGAAAGCAAATTCAACATTTTACAAAATCAAATACTTTATGAACAAAATAATGTTCGGTGAAACAATTTTGATAAGTTTTACAAAATTTGTTATGTTCGTTACACTACAATTTGTTTTTACAGAAGATGAAGAAAATGCTTATTTCTTCATGTGACAGTCTTAATAATAAAATCAACTTACGAGAACATGAAACTAATAAAATATCTGTAAAAAGGAGGGAAATGTAAAACTGCTTGGAAAAATGCATTATCAATACTGATTATGTTATGAGAATTGTATAAACATTTTTGTTTTAATAATATTTTAAGATAATTTCAAAACTTTTAGTATGATAATATTATGGATCACCTTGGTTGAGCAGCTTTAAGAAATTGACTTGCGACATAACCATCTCTGTCTAGGTCTTTATTTATCCCATTTTCCCTCAGGTCCATTTTTATAACTTGCTCCCCAGTTTTCCTTGGCCTTCCCCAAGGAATCTGCTATCTCAACTATTCTACATCTACTAACCCAACATGGATATACCATCGAAGTCTCCTGTTCTGCATGCATTCCCTATACTGTCCAGATTTTAATCTTTTTCTGAGGTCATCAGAACCAAGCGAGTCTTTAAGACTCGCATTACACATCGATCGTATCATTCTCATTATTTCTCTCCATGCAATGCATGTCTTTAACCCTTACTGGTAATGTTTCACTTCCATACGTGATCAAACAGCGTTCATCTATCTGATAGACTCTTCCCTTGGTTGACAGTGGTAAAGATCTTTTATGAGTATGATTTTTTTTTTTAATATTTATTTCTATTAATAACGTTAAGATTAAAAGTTTTGAAAACTATTTACATCCAATACTTTTATAGATTAAAACATTACCATAACAAAATTATTTTTCTGACGATTTGGTTCAAATTTGATGACTAAAAAAATACTGTAATAATTAAATTTAACTTTCAAAATCCTAAATGAAAACAACTTCCGATCATTGCCAGGTAGATACAGCTAGTCTATATGATTGCAATGCATGTTCAAACTTTATTTTAATTAACTAAATTATAAACAATTTTATTTAGTTAATAGAATTACCAATTGTAATTTAATTAAACTTCACAAAACTCTGATTTAAATAAAACGGCAGGTATATAATAGCTGTTTTAAAAATATATTTTGTACCGTGTCTGTTTCTTTGTTAAAAGAAAAAATGTAAAGTATTTATGGGATTTAAATTTCAATATTTTGTAAGACACATTCCTTCATTGAATTCTTTTCAAAAATGTAAATATTTTACGAGGGAAAGAGGCAGAAGGCTCAATGTACGAAACAAAATAGAAAGTAAAGACTCCTGGGCAACGCCGCTCTGAGTAGATACCGCTTTTAAAAAAAAAAAAAGACATTACATTTTATCTAAAAATGTAATGTCTTTTTTTTTTTTTTTTTTACTGGCAATAGACCAACTTGTGAGAAGAAAGTCCACTTTGCCTTGTTCAAGAGTAGAAGGACACTTGTGTGTTTGAGAGCTGATGGTTTTTCTCTTGCATCATTTATTTCTGTCATCTGTTTCGAAAGATGAATGACATTAGGAGGTCGGATAGGAAGATACATTTTTTTTTTTTTCTTTGACTTTCATCGTGACCTACTTGGAAGGTGCTTTCAAAGCAGATGAATCACAGATTTCACTGTTAAATCTGTTTGCGTTTATAAATTGACGCCATTAGTCTTAATGTAAAAGTTTGGTAAGACATCCGTTATGAAACTTAAGGACTTAAGAAAAGTTGCAAATTCTTTTCTATTCCCGTGATGCGGGAATGATAGCCAGCAGAAAAATGGGAGGCAGCGGGCTTCAACCTGTTTCTCCTAACATTGTTTCCAAAATGGTTCTAATTTTATTCTTTCTGTTGTAACCGAACTCTTATTGCAGACTTTTTTTCTTTTTTTTTAATACCAAAGTCTCGGACGCAGCAGCAAATATTTCTGGTTGTTTTCAGAATAATCATCATCATCAGTATTTTGTCTGTTCGTCGTTTTTGGATATCTTAAATTCTTCCTGTAAGTGGTTACCATGTGAACTGTAGGCTCGCTGTATTAGCATTCTGTCAGGTCTATTGTGTAACTTTCACTCAAACCTTAAAGGAAAAAGGTTTCGATCCACCTTTCCTTCATCCATCTATGGCTTAAATAGTAGACTATACTCGCAAACCTTTGTAAAAGCAAGTATTCTAGGAGATGGAAAATTCTAAAATAATGTCAGATGTAGTTCTAGGGTCTATTTCAATTCCTGGAATTTTAAAAGTTTAGACTTACCAATCAAATCTTTAAATGAAGTTTTTATTTATCACTATCTTTCTTTTTTTTTTTTTAAATTCAATGAAAAAATTGTAAGTTAAAAAAAAAAAACGTGCGTGCACACACCATTGCTCAGGCGAATTGATTTCTTTCTTTTCATTTCTTAACGGTGTCTTATTAAATATTTATATCAGAATTAAATTTATTATATTTGTCCTGTTTACAACAAACTTATGAATGAAATGTTTAACATTTTGGTTTCAAGTAACACACTTTACGAAGCGATAGCGGGTTGGCTATGGCAACTAGTGTATATATATATGTGTGTGTGTATATATATATATATATTATTTATAAATAAATATTAATTATTTATTACCTACAGACATCAATGTTTCATGCTTACGCAATCTTCAGTGCAGGAAGTTAATTTCAGTCAAGTGTCTTACCCGTCGCGTCAGCCACAACAAATTAGCTTGGAAGTTGGGAGGAATTTAACTTTGTAAATGCCAAGTCACCAGGTATTTATGAGCAGTGAAGAGTGATCAACAACAAATTATGTTGGATCTCGCAATGAAGCTAGTAGTACTGCTTGTTATACTCTCTGAGTGCCCGGCCTTATTAAAGGGAGCTTTTAATATTATTTATAAATAAATGTTAATTATTTATTACCTACAGACATCGATGTTTTATGCTTATGCAATCTTCAGTGCAAGAAGTTAATTTCCGACGGTCAGCAGAATATATATATCTATATAAGCAAAGTTATCTGTATGTGTGTCGCAGCATCACTGAAATGGTTGATCTTAGAGCCAAACTGTAGATTTGGAATCGGCACCTTTGATCCAATGTTCTTATCGATGTCAGTTCTTGAAATTTTTTAAAACTCATTCATAATTAAAATTATGTAATAAAATTAGAAACTAGTGTTTCGTCATTTTTAGCATTCTCTTTTCAGTTTAATATTTTTTTTATTATCAGCTGACCAAACAACATAAGTATAACTGAACCTTTTAACTATCACTGAATAAATAAACATGAAAATCAAGTCAAGATTGTTTACTTTTTGATTTTTTACTCAAATCATCCTTTTTTTTTCTCCTTTTTTTTTTCTCCTTTTTTTAAATGGAATTTATCTAATCTATTTAGATCTATGCAGAGAGGTAAAACGCTTTTACTTTTGTATCCATACACCGAGCTCATAATCAGTAGGTTAAGTAGGTTAAAATGACAATATTTTTTGATTGGTAGTGTGGATAAGCATTTGCCTTCAGTCCCAATATTTTATGCAATCTTTCAAGGTTCGAATCTCACATTAGACAATAGTTTTTTTTTTGTTTTTTTTTGCTATAGTGTTAACTATTTCCTATAAACCGGAGTAATGCACTTTTTATTGCGATTTAGATTGAAAATAAAATAAATATTTCATTTGAACTGAGAAACACAACGTTGACGTGTACTTCATATATATATATATATATATGATCTAGTGGCCGTATGGTTATGACGCTTGCTTGCGGAGTCTAAGTGGATTCTTTAGCAGAGGTTTGAACCTCGCGATCGTCTTAGATTATCATTCTCTACACTGATGAGAGCAAAAGCTTGAAACGCTGGCGTATGTAGGTAAAAATAATTTAATATTATTTACTTTAAAAATTAATGTTGTGTGTGGGTGTGTGTATATATATATATATATATATATATATATATATATATATATATATATATATATAGCATAAAATTGAGGCAAACGCCTACAAGCACAAGAGGATGCAGAATATAATAAAATAAAAATCAAGACAGATTTTTTTTTTCATTTTTAACTTTCATGTATTAAAAAGTAAATACATGAAAGTTAAAATAAATCTGTCTTGATTTTTATTTTATTATATTCTACATCCTCTGTGCTTGTAGACGTTTGCCTCAATTTTATGCTAAATTTCTTAAAAGATGCTTTAAAAGAATATGAACTTCACAATTATATATATATATATATATATAAATATAATACACACACACATCAAACTAATGTTATCTTGCTTGTCACTGTATAATACACTTCATCTGTACATGTATGTTTTAGATGGTGGGAACAAGGGTGAGTAACGTAAATAAATGGTGACTGATAAGAGATGTAGTTGGAGGAGTTGAATGACATTAATAGTTAAGAGGGGTGTTATGACATCACAAGAGATTTCGTAAATATTGTATGCTTGAAACTAGCAGCAGCAACCGTAACTGCTTAGCCATCCCATGTGACCTTGCAAAGGACCGCCAATGCATGGGCCACCATGATTCACGATGTATTGCAGGCCAGGGAAGAACTCGGCTCAGCCTGACAAAGGTGAACTTCATTTCAACAACAACAATCTAGACAACCTGTGACCCGAAGAGTTACAGGTTGTCTATTAGACGAATCTTCTCGACCCCAGGGGGTTTCAGTTTTTAATGTGAGCTTAGTATAAAATGTTCTTCTTACCAGTGTTTAACCAAAATACCCCCAATTTAACAAGTATAGACTGTTTTTGCTATGATAAAAATGTTTTATCATTATTCAGATTTTTGTGTATCATCGTATCATGACTAGTGTTTTATCCCCCAAACAATTTCCTAATCTCTTAAAATAAAATTTAAGAAATTAATCTTTAATATCCAGATTAACTAAATCTTATCCACTTGTAAAATCAATCAGAAATATAATAATTTTAAAGATATGTAAACTACCTGATTAATTTATGGAATGGAGATAATGTCTGAGCACACACACACACACACACATGATTAGGAGAGGATGATAATGGCTGCCCAAGATCAAGGAATGATGACCAATGCTTTTAAGAAGATGAGTGGTCTCAAGCTGTTAAATCTGACATAGTGATATAGGACAAAAGGGGGGAAAGTAGCAACCCTACTTTAAAGTCTGTCCCTAATGATGCTTGCTTAAACAGCTGAGAGGGAGAAGATAACAAAATACCAAGGTCTTATGTATGGCATGAAAAGAAATTGGAATTTTAGGAAGATCTCCATCATTCCAGTAATTATAGGAGCAACCGGATTCATGAAAAATAATTTTTAAAACTACCTGGTGAACCAAGTGCAATAGAGTTTGCACTTAAAGGGGCGATTATATCTTAAAAAGCCATCTCGGTTCTGCTAGATGGATTGCCATAGACCTGGCTGAAGAGTCCCGTCTACACTGGTTTTGAAATCGGTGGTTCTTCTAGACAGTCATCTAAGATCAATGAGTTCTGTCAGTCCAAAACGTATTGGTTTAAAGGTGACAGTAGCCCACCTTTCATCCCTCTTGTCTGTTCCAAACATATCTGCCACAAGAAAACAAGAAGTTGGAGTTAGTTGTCAGAGGCTTATCATTTGAATATTTAAACATGACAACTTCTCCTCAGCAGCCATCCTGATGATAACCAAATCATCTGCAGACGATTTTGTGTATCGTAGCTCCACAGTGGATTAAACAGACAAGTTTTTAATGCCAGGATCAAAACTCTACTGTAATTTCGACAGTTGGTGTTTCTAACCATTTTTGGGAGGTAGCTATTGTTCCCTTACCACCGTAGACACAGCACATAAGTTGCCGGCGCTTCAACTGGTGTGGTCATCCGTTATCATCGGACCAGTGAACAGTAGGTCACTAGTAAGTGAATACTTAATGTTTATATAAGCACTAAATAGTGTTCAATTCGGTTTTATGGAGATGATTCTCATCTACAATTAAAAAAGGATCCCCCCCCCCCCCCCAAAAAAAAAATGAAGAATGGCCATTACAATAAGAATAATATAAATATTGTATGAAATTTGCAGCGGTTAAAGTTACTAAATAACATTATTTAACAGTTCCTTTAGCCAAAATAAAAAAAAAAAAAATTTGCCTTGAAACTTGTCAAATGAAATCTATTTTTTTTTGTCTTGATAAATGATTCCCAACCTGAGACCATGCCAAATTTCAGAACAGCTACAGAAAATATATTGACATCTAGAGTGCAACAGGTTTGATGGCCAGTTAGTTGCCTTCTAAATTTCAAATTTCTAATGAAGTTAAATTTCTAGTTAAATTACTTCTAAATGAATAAATGCCCATTTCTCACATTTACGGTAAAGTCAAAACGTTCTATTTCAAGTTAATTCAACTTAACACAATACACCATCTTTTTTGTATACTACATATGTATTGATATCAGTCGCAAGATAAACTAATTTGCATATTGGTTTTGAAAAGGGACAGTTTATTAATTAACTATTTGTCATTGTTTTTTGTTTCTTTAATTCAATGATTGTTTTGATTTTAATATAACAAATAGTTCTCTCACAATATTTCATTTCCTGGACAAATTAAATATTCCTTTCTTTATAGAGACCGACTTGATTTTCAAAGTTGCGATCTATTTCTAAATTGCAAGTGAAAAGGCAAATTGATTTGTTTCTTTTCCTTTCTTTACGGTCACATTGGAAAGATAAATTTGTATTGCAAGTAGCAAAATGTTAATGTTTGTATGAATAAATGAGGAAGATTTTGTTTTCTGTTTACAACAGAGTTATGAATTAAATATTTGTTAAATTAATGTTTCAAGTATTAATAGTAGCAAATTTTTTCGGAGCGATAGCGAGCGGGCAAAGGCAGCTAGTTTATTTATTAAGTAGTAGCATTTAAGAAATGTTTCATTTTCTGGGTGTCTATCAAAATGTTTTGTTGTGCTGCTATAACCGAAAAATGATTTATTTGAACTCACAATATTTTTTATGTGAAATAGAATGAAAGAATAGATATTTTAATGGAAGATATTACTATTATGTTAAAGTACTACATCCTCACACCTAATCTGGGTCATGAGTTTTAAAAAAAAAAACATACAATTATTATATCATCTGCTTGAATCTCATTTTAAAAGAAATAATAAAATTGCAGCATTTGTTAAACATTTTTATTTGTGATAAAAGTACCACAGTTATAAAGGTTGACTTATTTGGACTTGTTTTTAAGTAAATCAGAAAATGTATCGAGTTCATTAAGATTCTTTAAAAAATAAAATAAATGAAATTGCTAGCATTTAATTAGAAGGGAGTTTTCCTTTTCCTGAAACTTGTCAGCAAATGAAGTTTTCATGTTTGTGTTTCTCCTTGAACCTGAAACAATTTTATCCTGTTTTTTATTCTATTTTTTTTTAAATTTTTTTTTTTGTCCATTGATTTATATTTATATTGATTAATTCTCTGGGACGAGTGGCAGGTGTTACTCTGCGTCTATGGCTACTCATGTTTGCTTGATAACAAAGGACTTTTCCTACTATTACCTCCTCTCATATTCTACATCTATTTTTATCTCTCTCTCTCTATTTCTTTCTACCCCCCCCCCTCCAATTGGTCAACTAGACTCCATATTTCTTTGTGAAATAAATCCTTGGATTACTCTGAACCTTGTGCAAAACAATATTTTTCTTTTTCTGCTTGATTTTCCTTTACTTCCAATTTCCGTATTCCAAGCGAATCTATAAGAGGATCTCTATTTGTAGCAAATAAAACTGGATTAGGGTACTGTCGCGAACGGGAGCTACAAAAAGCCAAAAGTCGACCAACCATTAACTGACTAACTTCGGATAAGTAAACCAAGGGCTACAAGTCTTCAGACACCGCCTTCAATGAAGAGGGAGTTCACAATGGAAACTGACTAGAACTAAGTGACAGGCTAGTTGTCGAACTAACTTAATAGACAAAATATACCTGCTTGTATCGAGCCAAAAAGTCTTTGGTTGCTCATATCTCGGATGTTTGTCTACACCGCTTGTTTAAGATAGCCATTGTTTCCTTACCAACCATCATTGCAGTGGCGAATCGTGATGATTGCTGTCGGTTTTGGATGATCTATAACTAACAAATTCCATAAACTAAAACCAAATTATAAACAATTTTCAACACAAATCTTAAAATAAAATCTTGCAGGATTTTTAAAAATGTTATAGATGTCTTCCTTTTAAAAATTAGTTAATTCCAAAGTATTTAATCATTTAACTTAAAGTTTTCTTGCCAATACAGTTTTTGAATGTAGAGGTTTATTGATCATTTAGAATTGGCCAATCTTTTCTCAATGACATTCTTTGGTCTTTTGGCTAGGAACAAAGTGTAGTATCTGTTCTGATACTACACTTCATCTTGTCTGTCCTCGATCAGTGAAAGAAAAATTCTTCTAGCAGAGGAAATTTTTGTTTTTGTCCAAATTCAGTGTCCCTTTTTAGGAGCTAGATTTTCCCCACATTAAAAACTGACTTTGCATCTAACTCTACCCTCATGTGGAGGCAAGTAAAATTATATCTTCCGTGCTTCCAATGTTGCTCCATCCTTTAATACTCAACAATCTATTTATAATAGTTGGTGAAGGAGTGATCCTTTTAGACTAAGGCAATTTTTATTTTTCTCTCAATCTAGAGTGCCCCTTTATTTTATTTTTTTGGCGGGAGGGAGGGGTCTGATGTTAAAAAAACTGACCTTGTGTCTAACTGCCCTGGTCGGGAGGCAAATGGGGACGCTGGCCAGCGATGATGGATCGATTTCAGATTCAGATCTTGCACACCAGATGATGGCTGTCGACATTCCATGTAACTGTTTATGCAAATCCGGCATTTTTAGTTTACTAAGTCCCTAATGACCTATAAATTTTGTACAGTTTTCTACCTCTCCTGAACACTGTCCCAGTCTAATAAATTAACTAGCAGTGGTAATAGCATGTATGACATATGCTCAATGTCTTTTCTTAGTCTTTTTCACTTGTTCCTTTTCACAGTTTTTGCTCCCTCAATGAACGTTTTTTTTTTTGTTTTGTTTTTTTTTACACTTTATTTAAATCTATATTATATTCTATATCTATACTTCCATTGTCACTGTTCGTTTAATATTGACACTCGGCTAGTGTTCAGAAGATCTGGACAAGAATAGCACACTAGGACCATCCATAACTATAAAAGTCTGATTTTCATAAATAAATGCTTGTGGGGATTATTATTGGACTGTTAATTTTTTAAATTCTTATTTTTTATATGGAAGTTGCTCCAGACAAGACATGAAGCCGCTTGATGTAAGGAGCTAATCATACTAATAAAACGGTAGAATCACTTCAAGACAAGCTAAGAAACTCCTGGCGCATGTGTACTGTAACATTTAGTGAAAGTTGTTCTTAAATACCTGTTGGATGGAGATTAATCTTATGTACATAAGACCTCTTTTTAGCCACTTTCATGTGTTTTCCGTGCTTTGTCGATGGAAGGAGGGAAAATAGAGGAAAATTATAGGTTATTTGTGCCATCCAAAACTATAAAAGTCTGATTTACTATTTTATAGAGGAAAATTGGATTGTCCAGCAGGATGTCCGAACCTACACAAGATATATTTACAAACCAACCTCATTGGATTCGATATCGACCTGGGCAGATTAGATAAGAAAAACTTAATATTCATACGCCGAGGGTCAACGGGGACCAGATTCAAGATTTCCTTGTCAGAAATTTTGAATGCAATAAAAGTTTCCTTCCAATTTAAATAGTTTTAACAGAACATTCTAATTAGGTCAAATTCAGCGGGCATAGTGGCGGAAAAGATATTTCTAATTGTCATCTGCTCAGAAAATGCCTGCCTGTCCGTCTTTCTTTCTTTTTGCAAGTGTAAAATAATATTGGGGGGCCTGCGTTCATGCCGGACATGCGTAAGGAAATGTCATAAATTCATCCTAACAGGCAGTCAAAGGGAGAGGTGTGTCCAAAAAGTAACAAGAGAGATTAGATTATATACTTTATTTCACTATTTTACGAGCAACCTGGACCAAGTAGCCTCTATAATCTTAAATAAATGCTTGCAGGATATTGTCATTAAAGGGGGGAAAATACAATGAAAAATCTATACTTTTTTAAAAAATATAATTTTATTTTTTATATAAGTGAGCATTTTCTGACTATTCCAAGGTTATTTTTCAATTCCATGACCCATATAAATATTTATTTGATATCTCTTTGGATTTCCTTCCTTAATAATGACCTCTTTCAACCACCACCATCTCCAATCCTCCTGTGTGTTTCCCATTAACTGCATTCTTTACATAACCAAGTCTTATCATATGACCACCTGCGTTTTTTCATTATTGTAACAAGGGTCTCCTTCCATTTGAAAAGCATTTACTCAATAGTTAATAATTCTATTGTAAACGTGACGTCTCAAGGAGGATGAGAAACTTGCATGAACGTATTTTTCAGTATTGGTACAGCTTTTCATTCGTCTTTTCCTGACTGTTTACTTAACCAGCGGGAAGATGCTGAAGCGCTTATCTCATCAGAAAGAAAAAAAATTGTAAATTGATTATATCGTAATTTGGCAATTGTGAAGAATCTCGAGCAGAAGAAAAAAAGTGGTGAAAATAAAAACAATAACAAATAGTCAAAGGTAATAAATGTGGGTTAGGGTTTGGTTTTTGTCTGGTTCAAAATCTGGATCAGTACCAAAAAAAAATCATTGTTTTTTGGGTTTTTTTAATTTACCTTTCTCGTAAAAAAGTTTGTTTTTTTTCTGTCAAATATGAATAATTTTTGTATAAAAATAAGCTTACGGTGGATGTTTTTCTTGCTTTAAATGTTTCATTATTTTTTCTGTTTTAACACTACCTCATTTTGATTTTGACGCCAGTCCGTATTCATTCGACTTTTTCCAGCTGATTACGTAATTCTGTGTCGGCAAAAATCTGTTTTGTCTGGTTCAAAATCTGTACCAGTACACTTTTTTTCTTTTTTTTTTCTTTTTTTTTTTTTTTTTTCTAACTAAAAAACGATTCCTACATTGTATAATTTTATTTATTTAAAAACTTATAAAATTTAAAATCTTTGATAAAAATTCCTCGAAATGTAACAGTATGTTTTAATAAAATTTCATAAATTCAACAAATAATGGTTAATTAATGAAATGTCCCTTTTCAAAACCAATATGCAAATATCAGGAAGTTTCATCGAATGTCCTGCTGGCTTGGCAGGCCAAGAGCAGACTCAAGGTGTTTCTACAAATAGTGGCGATGGAGCAGCGCTCGTAAAGCCAAGTCAATTCACAATGGTCCCCGGTGTGGCGCGTCATTAACAGACCAAGGCTTTTGAGGAAGTCCCGTGTGGTGAGGCCTATCGCTCCTCATAAAAAATATTGATAGCAATACAGGTGTGCCAGAATTCATAATTTTGTTCTGTTTTGAAGTTTTTGAGATGATTAATTTGAATTATTTGGATCTGTGAAGCACTTCATAAAGTGCTAAGTAATAATCAGTTCTAAGTGACAGTCTTCTGGAAGTTGAAGGTTCAGTCCCCAGTACAGACAATACTAAAAAATATAATTAAGAATTACTTCACACCTACGTGACTTACACCTGGGGGGGGGGGGGGGGGTATTAATCGATTAATTATTGAAATCAAAAATGCAAAAGCATAAATAAAAAATATTTAAAAATTAAAAACATTTTTGATTACACATTCACCAGAATGCCTTTCGGTTTCTTCACAAGCAAGTCAGCATTTTAATACTTAAAAAAAAATTACTTTGTAACGTTTCGAAATTTGAAACTAATTTGGAAGCCTTTAAACTGTTGAATAGAAAGTCATTTAAACTGTCTTTAAAATTCTTAGCAAATGCTCATGTATTAAAAGATTTTGGGAGCTATTTACATCCAATCATTTCATAAATAGAAATGAAAACATTACCATAATAAAATTAATAATAGTTTTATAACAATTTGGTCAATTAATAATTTAATGCTACAATATCATAATTAAATTTGATTCTATTAAAGAACAAAATGACTGGCCATGCCGGTTAGGTACAGCCAGTGTTTATCTATCTATATAATAAAGTTGTATCTTCTGTTTGCAAATTCTTCCTATGGTTTTTGGAGATAACCCCCCCCCCCAACCATGAAGATCCCTTCATAGGAACGCAACTCTTAAAACTTAACTGAAGTTCATAACTTCAGTTGTGTGATCTGTTTTCACCCACTTTTTACTGTAGCAGTCAATGTTTTTGATTTGAAGAAATACTACTAGTGGAATGGTAAATAATGTTCACAATCCTTTCTGCACTCCAACCATATTTGATACAAATCAATTTCAGTCTATGCCTGACTTGTCCACCAAGTTTCAGTCATTATTTTATCGCCGTTCCATGATGAGAACACCAGGATACAACGTGCAAAATTCTCAATAACTCGGACTCTCCTCTCTTGGTACTGCCCTGATTTTTTTTGACTAGTGAAAGGAAAGCAACTAATTACAGCTATCACTAGGGGTTGACTTCTATAAAAATGCTGGCAGCTATATTGGAAACTAGTAATTATACTAAAGCTCGGAGCAGTATACATCGGAAGAATTGAATTGTAGAAGATTAAACATGTAATGTGCAGAATTAAAATGAACGAAAAGTAAATAAAAACTCAAATGGACACCTTACAATTTTTTTATACCTCCATTGCATCTGTCTGAATTTACAACCAGAAATAAGTTTGTTATATATATATATATATATATATATTACTACTGAACATCCATTCTTTGAAGTTCATGCAGCAAAAATCTGAAATGAAGAATTTACCTTCTAACAGGGCTTGAACTTGCATGTTTAAACATCATTTGTGCCTTGACACACATACATGTAACCATTGCCATCTTTGTCTCAATACATACTTTATAGATGTGAGTTCTTTGCTTTATGGCAGAATTCCGCTTTTAATTTTATTCAGAAAAAGCAGATTTCTGCTTAAATCGCTAGAGCCTCTTGTGGATGTGAATTTTCTGCTTTTTTATGTAAATAAGCTTTTTCTTTTGCTTTTTTTTTAAATAAGAAAAAAGCTGATTTCTGCTAAACTCTACCTCTTTAATGTTTTGTTGCTATTTGGCTGGATTTTATCTTTCTCTTTCTTTCTCTCTTCTGTTTTTTGTTCCATTTCTTTCTCTGATTTTCTTCTTGTTCTGCCTTGTCTTGCCTTTCCTTCTTTTTTCCCTCTTATGACAGTTCTCTCTGAAAATGTTAATTTTGCCGTGAAGGCTAAGACTTGAAACTATTCATGATGGAGGTTGTTTCATCAGAGAATGACACCCCACCCCAACCCACATGCACAGTCAGTGTCTTTTGACATAGTTTAAACCGATTAAAGTTTTTTTTTTTTTGTTTTTTGTGCCTTCTCCACCCATACAATGGGGTTCGTGTCCCCCAGGTTGGGAAATTCATCTCGATTTCAGCTTTTTTTCTTCCTATTGGCTACTCATATCCCTGATATCGTCTTCAGTCTTTGTATGTACACAAAACAAAATGGCATGCCTGTTCACAAACAGGCTACAGTAAAATGGAAAGGGGTAGCAGAGATTAATTTTCCCATGTTGATATATGAAATATGGTGAAAAAACGTGTTATCAGTTTACTCGGTGTGGTGCAAGAGTTGACAGTGAAAGAGACAGAGGGATAAAATTAAATATTTGTCCTTGGCCTTTTGGCTAGAAGCAAAGTGTAGTATCTGTTCTGATGATACTACACTTCAGCTTTTTTTATCGTGTTCTTCTAGACTAACGTAATTTTTATTTTGTTCAAATCCAGAGTGCCCCTTCTACGGGAGCTGGATTTTCCCCATATTAAAAACCGACTTTATGTCTAACTCTGCCCTCGCGGGGAGGCAAGTAAATAGAACATTAAATATTCGTTTGGTAAAGTATATTTTTCCTTTGTTTGCCGATTTTCAGTAAGTAGATAATAGGTTTTAATGTAATCATTTTATCTTGAATTCGCTATGGAATGTTGACGGCGGTCCCCACTTGCGCCATTTAAAAGACCACAGTCGATTGGTCGGTTTCAACTGTATTCTTTTGACGCTGTATCCTTTATTTGTTTATCCTTAGTAAATGCTCGACCTTGCATTTGTCTCTTAATTGGCTCAATTACACTAAGTATTTATATTCAGATCCGGTGCTGTCCACCTTTTTAACCGAGGTCAGCTCAAGTGAAAGGGATGGAGGCTGCCTTAGTTTTATTTTTGTCTCTTACTCAGTTATGTCAAAAAAACAAACTTCTGGCTAAAACTTAAATTCCATCACTCTATTATTTTTTTATTTTATTTTGTTCAGTTACTGTAAACTTTGAAAACTTGTACTCTTTTATAAAATATACAATTCATTGAATAAAAGCCGAAAAGTAGTCTCGTAGTGTGGGATGGGGGTATATAGATTTTGGGTAAGCCCCTAGAGTTGACATAGTTTGTATTGTCTGCATTCTATCTTTTACTTTCTATTTGCATCCTGGGTTATGACTGAAGTGCATCCAGTGGTGGTGATGCCTCAAATGAATGTTTTAGTTGGTGGGAAGAAGGGTGAATAACAAGTGGTGTGAGAAATGGAATGATGTAAATACTTAATAGAGGAAAGAAGGGGTATATTATGACATCACAATGTACTTTAACTTTGTAAAATCCTTTGACTTTGTAATCCTTATATAAACCTGATTATTAACCCATGTCAAAGTTGAGAAATTGTTAAATAGTGTGTGTATGTATATATATATATATATATATATATATATATATATATATAATGACCAAACTGGTCATGAGTGGTTTAGATATTTCTAAATACAAGGAAAGAAATTGATACTTCTGTAAGCAATTTTCTATTTTTACCATTTTGTAATGAGACCAATCCAAGATTGCAGCTTTGGTATTACCTGATCACAGGGATTAAGTGTTGCATGCAACAACCCTTATTGGATTAAGGATTATTCATGACAATGGGAAAGTTGAGTTGGAGATTAGACAAATTGAGTATCATAAAACTTTAAGAACTCAGAATGCTGGGGGTGATCTGATTGAATCTTTTAAAATAGATCTAACAAATGAGCAATTCTCTTTTTTAAATATTTAAGAGAACATGCAACTTCCAAAAAACAAAAAAATTTTTTATGGAAATTGCTCCAGACAAGCCACTTGATGTAAGGATCTAAAAAAAAAATGCCACTTGATCAAGATCAAAAACTAGCAAACGATAAGTGCTATATGGATAGATACCGACTTAGAAAACATCAATTCTTTCCCCTTTGTCAGAAACATCGCTCATGGAATGTGAGGATTAAAAGACAAAATAAGAGAAGTGAGAGTTACGAGGCTACCGAAAGTAAACCTAAAATTCACTTTCTACTCTTGATTTTTCACCCCAATAAACATCTGGATTTCAGAACTGAGAAAATTAACAACTAGAACAAATTGTTACGGCATGTCAAGAATGTGACTAGTGTAGTTAGGTTCAATCCTCTGCTCTATAATAAAGACCAACGTGTATTTGTAAATATATATATATAGCATAGTAATCAAGGTAAGGTTTGTATTCACACACATTTTGGATGTCAGTCTTAGTTATAAGCTCAACTTCCTCAGGCCAAGAAAAAAAAGTCCGTTCTTCACACCTTATTTATTATTTTACCATCTATTTCTGAATTTATTCAAATTATTAAAATGGTTAACATGAGACGTATATTTAACCTGATTAGGCAATTTTGGAAATATGTCGCTATTAGAAAGAAAACAAAAATCTAATTAGTGAACTCATGATTTGGAGGGTGGGATCCTTTTCATCCATTCAGTCTCGAATCGTTTTCCTCAAGATTTTCACACCTACATGATATGGTGTTGTACAAAGCTCACATTTCATGAAGGCCAGTATTAATTTGGGATGGTGTCTTCTGTGGCCACAGTGAACACACCCCTATCAAGATAGAGAAATCTTTATAGAAATGAACACATCTTCTAATTGTTTCTTCTTTTTTATCCATTCGAAATGGCACACCCATTTATGCTACAACCTGTATAAATTTGGATTATTGGACTACTGTTCTCATCTTGGATGTTATCACGTTTCGGCCGATGTAACCTCCAATCTTCTTCAGGTGTATCTTGTCAAAGTCAGGAATCTGTATGAAATTTTGAACTGAACCCTTTATTTAATCCATGGAGCTAGATTGTTCTTATGTCAGCCATGATCGGGTAGAAATCTTAAGTAATTAATTATATTCTTGGTATCGCCTATAGTAAGGATGGAACTTTCAGTCGCCAGAATATTGTCACTTGGAACTGATATCCGTTGCGCCACGGGTCTATGTAGACAAGACTCCTCAGAAGTTACATCAGCTGAAACATTGTGAGAATAACATTCAAGATGAGAAGAGTAGTCCGAATAATTAAAATATTACAAATTATCAATCTTCATCTCAAAAATTGTGAAACCTGTATAAACTTGTAAACATTGTAGATTTTCATAACAGTACAATTTGCCGAAGCTAAATATACATATTAAAATTTAAAGAGTATAATAATGAGCAGTCGAATATAGAAGATTGCAAAAAAAACATTGTTTGTACGAAAAATCTCTTGTTCACCCCCAAATCAGTGTTACAAAAAATATTTGAAGTATATTGCATTCTTCTTACTTAAAGAGGGGGGGGGGGGACCCATGTTTTTTGTTGGCTGAATGCATTTATTGTGTTGAACCTCTTCAATCCAATGGCTCAAGTGGGATCAAGTTACTGTTCACCAAGAACGATTCCATTCAATCTGCGCTTTTCGCGATGAAAATATTTTGAACTGAAGCTTATTGCTCAACGGATATAGCTTCTTATAGAGTTGTTTGAACACCTAAAATAAAGTTTTTTTTTTGTTTTTGTTTTTTTAATGTCTTTTTCACTTTCTTTCTATCTAAACATCGTTTACCATTATTCCGCCTCATTTCAGGTTGCTCGACTACATGAACCAGCATGCAACTCAAGATGCTTTGGTCATAGGTGTAAACCAATCTGAAAATCCTTTCCGAGATCAAAAGAGTTGCATCATCCTATGAGCCATTGTCAAATATCACACAAATTCTGTAAGTAATTTTCATCTTCACATTTAATAACTTTTAATTATCCAAAACAATTTCTGCTAATTGAATTCAATTCCTTGTTCAATTGAGTCTTTCAGAAGAAGAAAAAAATTCTTCATGGAAATTATGTTAGCTGTTAGACACACGGAGAAAGAAAGAAAAGTTCTTTGTAGTAATAAGACTAGTTCTTGCTGTAGATGTCTTACAAGGAGGAACCAGAGATGGAAGCTCGATCTTAATTGTAAAGTTGATTTAATCAAACCTGATGCTAAAAAAATTTAAATTTTACAAGACCACAATTGCAATCAAAATTTTGCCAGATTATTTTTATTTTCAGGACTTTAAGAATCAAAAAGAAACTACAATTAAATACAATTTTGCTTATTCGGTCTCCACTTGTTTCCACAAGAAATGAAAACTAAATTGGCTCTTCATTATTTTGCATAAATCTCTATTAATAAAACTATAGAAATCACTTGATACACGTTGAGTTATTTGTTTATTCATCGAACATTTATAGAAATATACAATAAAGTCAATTTAAAAATAATAATACCTGTCCCAGGACAGGTCAAATTTAATTTTAATTTTTTTTTTTTTTTTTTAACATATTTCCCCCCAAACAAGGCAGGCCGCCACTGTAGACGTAAGGGGCTACTGAGAATTAGGATATAGGTTATGGGTGTCATCCTAAGTTTGGAGCTGTGTAGCGAGATGTCTGTTTACATTAGTTTTAAACCTCTGCATATCAATACAGTCGGGGAAACTGGGATTACATTTACCCAAACAGTACAGTTTTGTACCACATCTATGTCCCTTTACGAAGATTAAAATCAGTATATAATGGTATTAAACCTTATGGGTATAATCCTTCTTCCAATTTTGATCAAAATCTTTTACATGATTTTGATTTTAGAAAATGTCTAAAATTTAAGCTTAAGCAGTCTTGAAGAAATTGAAATTGGTGTCTAATGACTATTGATCAAATTCAATGCAAATCAGAAATATTTGAATTTTCAAATGGGAGGTTGTTCCCATATAATGCCCCCTTAAAAACCGTCTAGAAATACTTCAAAGAAACTGAAATTTAGGTAATATTTATTAATTGATGTCTAATATCTTATTAAAAATTCATAAAAATCAGGGGTATCTTAATTTTCAGTTTCACCCCTTTGTCCCCTTATTGCAAAAACCAAAGTTAAACTAAATATAGCTCACATTACCAACCCTTACGCATAGCAGCTGTGTTTCAAAATTTATAATGATCGGTTAATTACGTTAGGAGTGAATCCTATACATATAAACATACCTAACTTATATAATATATATATATTATATTTATACGAGGCCTGTTTAAAAAGTATCCGACCTTAGGCCAGAAAAAATATTTCAAATACGTGACGAGGTTGGGACCCTAATCCCCTTCAAAGTAGGCTCCTTGTGCTTGCACACACTTAGCCTACTGATCCATCCACTGCCGAAAACACCCCTGAAAGTCTTCTTTTGGATTGGTGTTCATCTTTGCTGTCGCGTTAGATTCAGCAGGTGTTTGGAGACAATGCGATGTGTAACACAAATTAAAGAGTGGTTCAACCGATTTAAAAATATGACCAGCATTCTGGCAGACTTTAAACTGCTCGGGGTGCAGCTGTTGTTAAGAGGGTGCGAAAAAGATGAGATAATGTGAAATGCGACGGTGGAGATGAACACCATTCCAAAAGAAGACTTCCAGAGGTGTTTCCGACAATGGAAGGATCGGTGGGATGTGTGTGCAAGCACAAGGGGCCTACTTTTAAGGTGATTAGGGTCCCAACTCCCGTCAAGTTTTTGAAATATTTTTTCTGGCCTAAGGTAGGATACAGGCCTCGTATTATATATATATATATATATATATATATATAAGTATTTTATTCTAAGCCTTCCACCTAGGAAAAATGCCTATAGTATGAGATAAAAATGTTTTATATATTAAGTTTTATTCCAAACTCACTTACATTTCCAGCTCCTATAGGATAAACCAAAGATACAATAGAATAATTTTCCAGAATTTATCAAATTACTTTTATGAATACATTTTATGGCACAAAATGGCCTATTGGGTTGTTGAAAAAAAAAAAAAAAAATCTTAATCCATATGCTCAAATACAGAACTTTTTCTTCAAGCTTTTTTTTTTTTGTAATTTATTCCTAAATATGTGGATAGTTACAGTAAAAAAAGTTTTAAATTTCTGATATTTTTTACCTGAAAATAAGAAATAACTTTTTAATTATCTTTTTTATTGTAATATATACATGGACGGCCCCCATTGTAATATATACATGGACTTTACGATCATCAATAATGAAGTTATATATGCATGTGTTTAACCGCCCCCCCCCCCCACACTTTTATAACTGTCCCGCCGGGCCTAATATATATATATATATATAAGATAATACTTTAAAGATATAAATAATATCATTGCCAGTAGACTATCAGGATAAAAACAAAGCTCAATACAGTGTATAGAGCAATAATATTAATTGAATGACATAATAAAATGAGAAATTAATCAGATTTTATTCAGCCAAAAACACTTTTTTTGTTAAACTTATACAGGTCATCCAAGTCATAAAGTTTAAAACAATTTTGAGAAAAATGTCAGAAGTTGATTAAAAAAAAAAAAAAAGTCCAGGTGGTGATTGGTAGTCCAAAATGAAAAAGTTATCCAGGCGGGAGATTTGCTTGCTATCGATGCAGTAGATGAGTGGGGAGTGTATTCAGGGTGTATACAAATTAATAAAACCGTAGAAAAAGCAAAATCACACAAAAAGTTCAGAAGACTTACTCGGTGTTGAATATTATAATGCCCAATTAAGGGTTCTTAGGAACTGATAGTAGGCGTGTTGCAAACCATAACTTCCTGGTCTGACGTGTATATAAAAATTGTGATGGAGTAGAAATATGCAGTAAGACCTGATAAAAAAAAAACAATAATTAACAAAATAAGGATTGGAAAATGAAAAATATAATATTTAATGTTCGGCTTAAATTTAAAATCAGCAGGAGCAGACGCCTCTTGGAATTTTCTGCCATGTTCTCCCTGCTGAAACATCCATTTTTCTGATGATCACCACAGGAACTACAACTACCATGAAAGGATAGAGGGGTCTTTTTTACTGAGGTTTAACTTCTCTAGATCTGCTGTGTCCAGCCTTCGACGGTGGAATCACAATTGGTTAAAAATCTTGTGCGATTTTGCTCAGGATTGCCATGCATGGACTGCCATGGTTCGGAATGAAGCCATATCAAGGTTAATACAATTACAAGAAACTATTATTTGATTATAAACTACCTTTTTTTATGCCCCTTTCCCAGATCCACTAGTGTTTGGAGGTGGTTAATTTTTATTTTATTTTTTTTCCCCCCGCTTGGATTTGTAGTTAAACACTAAAACGACAATGGGTTTTAACAATGTGTGAAAGTAACAATTTCTCTTTATATTCTCTATATAATTAAACCTTAACTTGATAGTGTTTTTTGGGGGGTTTTTTTCCATTATCTTTTGCAAAACGAAACATAACCTGAAGATTTATAAAAAAAAGTTTCTTTTTCTTTTTTTTCAGAATTGTTGAGTGTTTTTTTGTTTTTTTTTCTCGTGCCTCCTCCTCCTGATGCCACCAGCAGCCTCAACCATGCACTCTGTCGGCTGCACTCAACAACATCATCTTCACTTCTGCTTCATGAATGCAACTGATTCACAGTTGGGATCCATTACATCTCCTTTCTTGTCTCCTCCATTCGACACTTGGATCCTTTGTGTACCCTCCCCACCCTCTCCCCTCCCACTCAACTTAATAAAAAATTATTGACCTTTTTCTTTTCCAAAACCTTTTATCTGTCCTGACCCTCGGTTATTTCACCAACAAGTTTTTAACTTCTGATTCAACCATTTTCTTTTCTCCTCTTCCAATCTTTCTCTCTCTCTCCCTCTTCCCTTTTTCTGTCGCTTTCTTCTGGTAGACCCCCCTCCCCTTCTCCTCTGCTTGATAGGCTCCCGGTCCTTCCAGTTGTGACAACAGGCATGGCTTCCTTATTAGTAAGGAATCTAATTTATTTATTTAAATATTTCTCCACACAAAATTGTGTCATTTTTTTTTCTTATTCCTATTTTTTTATGTCCTGTAACAATAAACGTGTAGTTATGAAAAGTTCACTATTTTCGCCTCTTTTCTTTGAAATGAATTAAGCATTGAATGTAGGATTTACATGGGTTTTACAGACAATTACTTCAAACATACAGTTACAATAACAAATAAAATATTAGAAAACTCTTAATTATAAAAGAAAAGGTATAAAAATGTCAACTTTTGTCTAAAAAGTTTACTAATATAATTTAAAAAAACAACAGCGTTACCACTGTCGAGCAAAAAAGTCTATCAGGCATGTATACACTGTGATGTCATCATCATCATCATCATCAACCGGTTTATTTGTTGAATCAGGCCACAATTAATCCTCTGATGAGGGTGGGGCCTGATTGTCTAGTCTCGAAATCTAAGTCTTCCTCTCCACTCCTTTCTTTGACAAGGTTTGATGGAATCCATACCCATGGCCTTCCTATCACGTTTGACTACGTCCTCCCAAGTCAACTTGGGTCTGCCAGTGGTGATGTTCTCTGCTGGCACATTCAACTTTCGGACTTTAGCAATCCAGCCATCGCTACGCTCAATGTGACCCAACCAACGCAGTCTGTTCTTCCGCATGATGTCCGTAAGGCTTTTCAAGTCGACCTGTGAGAGCAGGGATTCAAAAGAAACGTACTGTTCAGGCCTCACCAAACAGATCCATCTGACCATTGCCCTGTCATTACGGCGCAGCTTCCTTAGTATGCCAGCAGAGACAGCCCAAGTTTCTGAGCCATACAACAGCACACTTCTGACACATGAGGAGTATACACGCCCTCTCGTAGTTGTTGGCAGGTGTTTGTTTGTCAGGATTGGTAGCAGCTCTCTAAACTTTTTCCAGGCACACTTGCAACGTGTAGCTGCCGCGAGTTCACAGCCTCCACCTGATGACAGCACATCTCCAAGATAACAAAAGTCTGTCACTACTTCCAGCTTGTTGTCACCAGTATCCATCTCCGTCAGTGGTCTGCCATCTATTGGTCTTGCCATGCCGGTGCAACGAAAGCACCTAAAGTGAGGATCTGCTTTGAGAGAGCCCTTTATGCCACTGCACCTTTTGTGGACCCAACCTGAACAGTGAGTGCAGATGATTGAGTTGCTGCCAGTTCCTTTCAGACATACAGCACATGATGTATGGAAGTGAAACATGGCCAGTGAGTTTTATATGCGTTGCATGGAGAGAAATGATGTGTGATGTGAGTCTTAAAGACAGACTTAGATCTGATGACCTGAGAGGAAGATTAAACCTGGACAATATAGAAAAGTGTATGCAGAACAGAAGACTTCAATGATATGACCACTTTGAAAGAATGAATGAGAGTTCTTGGGTTAGTAGATGTGGAACAGTTCAGGTAACAGAAGGCTAAGGAAAATGTGGGAGGAAGTGATTAGAATGCACTTGAGAGAAAGAGGAACGAATAAAGACCTGGCTAGAAAAAGTATAAAAATAATGTCAACTTTTGTCTAAAAAGTTTACTAATATCATTTTTAAAAAACAGCGTTACCACTGGCGAGCATGGAATGAGTCTATCACATATAGGTTAGTTTGGAAGTCAATTTCTAAAAGTCATCTAATGCATGCCAGCATGTAAAGCTGACGTTAAACAAAATATGATGATTTGAAAAAAAAGAAAGTTTTTCTTAAAGACAAACTATTGAATAAGAAAGTAACTGGTGTAAAACTAATCAAATATTAAACTTTAAAAGAATCGTTGATCAGGCGTATTGAATCGATACATAGACATTCATGAAAAAAATGGTGGAAATGAAATTTACTAAATGTTGTCGGAAAAGTAAATAAAACTTTTAATGCAGTTAGAAGATATCATGAAACATCTGTAAGAAGTAGACAGCATCTATATTTACATTTGTTAAAAATCATCATTTTGGTCTATTTTAGAAATAAACGTTTTTAAGACCTTCATAGCATGGTTGAAAAAAAAGCAGAAAGAACCAACAATTAACTGGGAGTAAGGTGTATCTGTTTTGATGCTGCAGTCTTTTCTGTTCTATAAGTGAAGAAGCCCTTCTGGATTGAGGCAAAAATTTTCTCTTTTTTTTTTTCAGTCCAGAGTGCCCCTTTCTAGGGAGCTGGATTTTTCCCACATTAATATAACCGACCTTGTGTCTAATTCTGCCCTCGTTGGGAGGTAAGTAAATAGGAACATTTACAGATTGTAAAAGGGTTTTGTCGTTTCCATTAACTTGGGATTAGAATGACAAACTCTTAATATTTTTTTTTTTAAAAATCAGTTATATTCATACCTTCGCTTCAACAACTGCAACAGGTTTGAAGTTATAGGTTAAGAAAAAGGTTTCCGTGGCGCTTGGGTTCACGTCTTGAATCAAACTGTTGGGGGGGGGGGGTCTGTAAATAGTTCAGCGGAAATACATCCAACATACATCATTCACTCTGTTTGGGTATGTAAGCTTACGCGAAAGAAAATAGTTCAACATATAACTGCTAGAAATCAAATTAAATACGGGTTTTCTGTTTTTTTGTAATGTTTTTATTTATCAAGAAAACAGTTGAAGTCTTTTCATAATAAAGACGAAATATTAAAAGAAAATCTCGCCACCGTTAATTGTATTGTTTGGTTATTTGCTTCTTTTATTCATCTCCACACACAGATCATGAAAAAGTGGTTGTAACGTTGATTCTTCAGATTAATATGTCATTCATTAAAGCGGACAACAGAAGACATTGCTGTTTCGAAGGAACAACTTACCTTGTGGACTTGTATACAATCATGTTTTATCGGCTGTTTTCAGTTGTGGAGTATTTCATTTCGGCCTCCAGATAATGTCGAGTCATCGGGAGAGAATGTGCACTGTTTCGAGGCCTACGTCTCAACGGCTTTTTTGCATATCAGACCCTCCTCTCAGTAATGTGAGGGCCACATTATCTGAATTGCATTTCAATCAAATCAACTGTTCAATAAAATCAAAACCACTGGACGTTTAACGGCTGAGTGTCTCATGTCTTCGTTGTGTGAAAACGTGCTCTTATCACAAAAAAAAAAGGGGCAAAGAAAATACTGTCATTCACTACAGCAAATGTGTAATGTTATTACAAAATATAAGTAAACGATAATTATATTACAATTATATACATGGATGGTTATGGCTTTACTATCATAATAAGTCCTTACTACAGGCAATAACTGAGAATAACATAAAATTAACACTTCTACCCAGTCATAGTTGACTGAATGAGAATAATCTACCCCAGTTGATTAAATAATGGGTTCAGTTTGAAATTCCGTACAGATTCCCAAGTTTGACCTGAAAGGTTATATTTGCCGTAACGTATAACAATTAAGATACAGATAATCCAGATACGCAGTTAATTATATAATACGCTGAGGTAATTGCATGTTTGTAGTTAATACGTTTCACACACATTTAAAAAAAAAATTAAAAAAAAAAAAAAAAAAATCCGATCAGCAAAAATGGTGATTAATATGATGTCGCTAAGGGGTGGAGGGCAGTTAAATGTGATCCACTCATGGGAGGTCAAACAAGATTTCTGAATGATGAAAATGTTCAATTTCAAAACAAATAAAAACAAATTAAAAAGTATCTCTCAACTCTGTTTCCTATTATTTTTTTTTTTTTTTAAATTTAAAGCATAAAAAGATTATGCAAACAATTATATACCATGACAATCCGTTTCACTTTTCTTCTTTTTTTTTTTTAACCAAGTTTAAGCATCTATTTATGAATTACTTCCCTTTCTTCTAGACTGCTTCTCTCTCTTTAACTTCAAGAAAGCTTTGATGACTTTCATTGTACAGGGTGTTTTGGATAAATTTAACACTTTTTCGAGGATCAATTAGATTTCAGGCACCCCCCAAAACAAGCAAATACAAAAAGGATGGATTCAGGTTGACACTGGTTGCTTTCATTTCTGGTTGAACCTGTAAACTACTCGTGTGAACATTGAACCTGTAAGCAGACGAATATGCTCAAAACTTAATTAAAATTATTCTGCGCTGTTTGATTTTTCGTATTTATTTTATGAAAAAGGGGTATTTAAAAAAAAAAAAAAAAAAAAAAAACACTGCAGAGATCGTGTCCCTATTTACTTGTTTACCCATGACAGCAGATTTAGGCACAAGGTCAGCTTTTAATGTGCGGTGCATCTTTTTTTTTTAAATGACAATTTTTTAAATTTTTTTTTTTATCTCTAAGTTTGACAAAATTTAAACGAATATTTTAATTCGTTTAAATTTTGTCAACTTTAGAGATTTAAAAAAAAAAAAAAAAATTGACATTTTTTTTTTTTTTTTTTTCTAACTAAAACTTTTGTGTTTTGTTTCTATCCTGTCCTCGGTCGGTGTATGAGAAATCCTTCTGAGGCAATTAAAAAAAATTCTCAACCCAAAGTGCTACATTAAAACTATCCTTAGAAATTTATAAATAAAAGAAAATACATTTTTAATTTTAGAAAAAAAACCTTTTTGCTTCCTTGTCGTTCGAGAGACACCTGAATAGTTTGGTCTTGGAAATCAGCTCTTTCTTGGTGCTGCAGGCAGTACCGTTTGCCTTTCTTGGTGCTGCAGGCAGTACCGTTTGCCTTTCTTGGTGCTGCAGGCAGTACCGTTTGCCTTTCTTGGTGCTGCAGGCAGTACCGTTTGCCTTTCTTGGTGCTGCAGGCAGTACCGTTTGCCTTTCTCAAATGCACTCCACACATTGCAATCATAGGAAATTCTTGGAAAGCCATTTCTGGGTTTTCCTAGAAATGCAAGATAGAGCTAAGTCCTGCTGCTGCAGGTATGGCCTTTCTGCAGCAACCATCTCCACCCAGTGCTTGACAACAATGGACAGCAACTCCATATAGCCATCATAATTGAGTCATCATCCATTGTCGAAAATGTGGGGCGGCATGATGTCGTCTTTGCTAGAAACATGATGCATGGGACTTTGTGCGAATTGTAGGATGGCCACCTGTTGTTCTTCGCATTGTGTAAGTTGTCCTGAGAAGAACTGGAGCATCATCCTCGGCTCGACTGGATGTTTGACTTTGTTGAAGAGTTTCTTGGCTTTTGTAAGGCGGTTCTTTTAGGTCTTAGTGGTGAGTTGCAACTCATGAGGAGTAAGGAAGATCCTCGTTCAACACTTTCTTCATAGTCGCCACTCCGACGCTCATTTCTTTCGCCAAGGTCCGCATTGCCTTTTTTCTTTTCTTTTCAGTTTCTCAACGAATGTCATTGTGCTGACACGGTCAAAATGTATGCTATGATCCTTCTTGCTAGCCATTGCTTCCACATCTCCATCACAATTCTCTAGCTCACATTTCACGGCCATTGAGATATTCAAGTAGCACTTAACTGCATCTAAGATTTCCAAAATTTTTAATCTGTCATATATCACATTCTCTTCCAATTTTCCAGTCGTCCATGTTGCCCAACTCTCAAACTCCCTAAAAGTACACAAACTGCTATCCATTGCACTTTACTGCTATTAAATACTTATGATTCTGCAATGAAAGAATATAAATAAATATAAAATTTATCTGTAACAACCAAGATAAGAATTAGTAGTTCGAATAATCCAAATACAAACTTAATTATAAACAATATTACATCTTAAGAAATATTTTTGTATTGTCAGCGTTGCTTATCTCTGGGCTTCGTATTCTATTTAAAATTGTTTTGAAGCATAAAAAGATGAAAGATTATGCAAGCGATTAAATATCAAGAAATTCCGTCTCACTTGTTATTAATAAATTAATAGACGTACATCATACACGAATTACCTCCCTTTGTTCTAGACGGCTTCTCTCCCTTTAACTACAATAATTATCACGCCAATGAAACTTGAGAGTATACGTTGTATGTAGTTGGTTTTAAGATTATTATTTTTTTTTTTTTTTTGTGGGCACAAGTTTATTCATTTTGAGATAATACCAGTAGTTATTCAAGCAAGAATACATATTCTTAAGGTGCGTTCAATTTGCGTTTAGCGATAAAAATGCTATTTTAAACTGAAGCCGGAAAAACGGGCGCATCTAAAAGTTTAAAAAAAAACAACTAGGTGTTTATTCAATAAATAACAACAAATAATAGTTAATTAATAACATTTTAAGATTATATTCCTGATTTCACTTATAGTAGGCAGAAGTTCTCACTGCAGCTGGATATAGATAAGGGCATGGCTCGTGGTTTGAACAACTTTTAGTTGGTGGAACCTTTTAGAATTTGTATTTAAAATCGGGAAGAAAATCAAAATAACAAATTTACTTGGAAGATTAATACGTCTTGCCGAATCTGACTGAAATAGAAATGTTACATAAACAAAAGGGATCCCTATTCTTCCGCGAAATAAATAATGGCTCCACAACTAAATAGATATGAACTTTTATTTACGGGAACATAGGAACAAATGAAAATGGTACAATGGGCTGATTCATGCCGGTTAAACGAAATAATAATATCCCGGAGTTCGATATCTCACCTGCTCAGGGTTGAGTCAGGTGAAGAACGGGGAAAAGGTGCGTCCTCTCGGCTAGAGGAACGCTGTGAACTTATGATTCATGTCGGCTCGTGCTTGCGCCGAAACGATTTATCGTGTATGAATCTCGTTGCACGTGGGTATGTTATTCGGCTATGATTACATAATTGCCAAGCCGAATCACATCTCACTGGTGATCACGTAGACCAATACAAAATAGTTCACTCATGCAACTGCTACTAACTTTTCCATGTTCGCATGTATGCTGATCATCATTTAGTGAGAAGATTTTGAACGGTCTGCAGTCATTTTGATAGCGCAATGGCTGGACATTCACGTGACAATGGAATGGAACACTTGCTTTGTTACTCTCTTGTACGATAAAAAAGATAAAAAAGCTGAAATGGAAAACAAAGAAGAAAAAAACATGGAATTATCGAGAAGTTGTATCAAACTAAGACTTGGATTGTTACATCAGCCGCCCTTACAACAAGGACACGTCAACCACCCTGGATTGGTGAGCAAGATGCGAACAAGGGATCATTTCAGTCTCCTCAGACTAGATTGATATATGATAACAGAGGACAACGCACACCTACCAGAAACATTTTCCTACATACGCACATATAATTAGGGGTGGGACGTAATGGGTGAAAATTTCAGATTCATGCAAGTAGTATTTTTTTGTGTTCATTTATACATAAATAACACTAAACAAACACTTTGAAAATTTTGCAAAATTCAGAAGGTGCAGGCCACTAGTTTTTGGCTATTCTACATTCATGAAAACCCTTTCACAGCCTGAAAATGGTCCTAAATTAAAGTACTATATCAGATTTAACCAACTATATCCATTCATAGCTTTTGATAATGTTTTAGGACCTGCAATGTCGCATGAAACCACTTTTTCACCGAAAAATGATGGATTTTAAGTCCCGTGGAGCCCTAACGGCTATTTTTGGTCTGCACCTTCTGAATTTTGCAAAATTTTCAAAATGTTTGATTGTTTAGTGTTATTTATGTATAAATGAACACAAAAAAATACTACTCGCATGAATCTGAAGTTTTCACCCATTACGTCCCACCCCTAATATAATCGTTTTATTTATTCAAAGTAGTGAGAGTCATGAGGTCTTGGGAGACAATTGGTATGCCCATTGCAGCAAGATGTGGCAGATGACCGAAAGATTGGGAAACCTAGCTTTCCTGACTGGGTACTCTGATCGTGTACAAAAATAGTAAAAAAAACGACCCATCAACATCTCTTGGTAGGGGCACCTCAGGCGATGGCAATAAAACAAAGCCAACTCTCGAAGGAGGAAGCAATGGAACATTTGCTGTGTTACTCTTACAGGATAAAAAAATAAAGATAATTTTTTTTTAAAACATGGAATTATAGGGAAGCTGTCTCAAAGTCAAACTGGATTATTACATGAACAACACACATACTGGAAACAATTTTCTACCTAAGCACATACAATCCTAGAACAATTGATGATGTCAATTCACACTGTTTAGATACAATGCTGCATGAGTTTTGAGAAATATAGACATTATATAGAGTATAAACTCTATTTTATGATTGTCAGTTCGCAATCACTTTGACAAAGTTAGATTTTGCAGAGAGAGTGTCTCTGTCCTCTCACATATAGCATTTGGTATTCCCAAATGGCTCCTTAATTGCTATCATGATGACCAATGCGAACCAATGTGCCAGATGCGAGCAGGGGATCATTTCAGCATCGTTAGACTGGATTGATACATGCGAGTAGAGAATGACACGTACACCTACCAGAATATATTTTCAACATACGTGCATACAATCCTAGAAAGATTAATGACTTCAATTCATATTGTTTAGATAAAATGCTGCCTGAGCCTCAAAATATAAAAATGGGATATCGTAGAACTCTTGGAAGCTAAAATCAAAGTAAGATAGAATACTATAAATCCCACAAAATATTATTTTCAGGTAATGAAACTTATTGATCAAATGGAGTAGGCATGCTTGTACTTGTATATATATATATATATATATATATATACTGTTGCAGTGAAAGAATAATTTTAGCCAATATCCGATAGATTTCCGATTTTGTGAATGAGAGGGATAAACTGGAAGTTAATATTTATACAATGCTATTTTCCCAACATCTGAACATTCTGACAAAGAAGTTATTAAAATATTCTTGTTGAAGTAAAATAAATGCGTATGAATCAGCATTTTTTTAACTAAAGAGTCACCACTTATCAAGGCCCAAAACCCACTCGAGGATAAGGGTTAATGACTTGGAGACAACAATGCGAGGATTTGTAATGATTGTGGAAGTTTAGCAGGATTTGATTATTTAGGAGTATTGCTTAACAAGAATTTATTCACATTGGACTTGAAAACGACAATGTTATAGTCAGCTGGGAAGCAGCGCCGCAATACCAGCTTGATTTTGTTGTTGGTTTTGGTTCTGCTGGTTCTTTCTAGAATCAGGTATTGTGGCAGACCCTCCTCGGCAAAGCAAGAGGAGGCTAATTGTTTGTATATGTGCTTGTGGACATGACAAACGTCCGAGGCGAACGTCCAGAAAGCTATAATGAAATGATCAAATAAAATCGATTATAGATAAGATTTTCAAAAGAGATCGTGTATTCATAATGGATGATTTTTATTGCAAAGTTGGTCAATTAGCTGTGGTATCTCAAATAGTAGGGTATTTCTTGCCCATTTTTGTATGAAAAACAATTAGTAACCAATACAAAATTTGAACGTTTACACACCTGGACATCACCAAAAGGTAACAAAACAAAAACATTTTAAAGATAATAATTATAAACCAATAAATATGCAGTCTTTAGAATAAAAATTAAAATCAAATCTAATTAACAAAACAAAAAGGTAACAAAATAAAGAGTAAAAAAAGTAACAAAATAAAGGGTAAAAAAGGTAAAACAACAAAACGAAGTCAAATTGATTTCACTTTGAAAACAAGATTATATTTATTGGATGGCTCAACATTTATTAGATGGTTCAACATTCAACACTCAACACATTTCAAATTACAAGATGCTGAGAGCTAAAGTATGACTGAGTTTAACTACAAAGTATGATCTAAAATTGAACAAAGAAAAAAGGTAAACCTTTCGAAATGACTGAATTTCTAATTTTAACTCAGTAATCAACCGGGAAAACATATAAGAAAGCATAAACTAATCTATTACTGCCTTTTATGTCTAGAAGGAATGGTGAAGGGTGCAGAAAAGGAGATTTTGTGTCAAGTAAACAAAGTGGTGAGAGATAGAAAGCCTTCAAGACAGTTACCACATGATAGGTTGCATTATCTATAAGAAAACATTAACTGACATGTCTCAAAGATGGAAACAAAAAATATTTGCATAAAATGAATCTTTAAATTTCAAAGTAACATCTCTTATCTAAAAACAGGAAATCAAGGACCTTTTTTTTGTGCTAACGAAGATAATTAATTAAATAATTAGAATTTTTTTCATTTTCCTAAGTTAAAAAAAATCCAACCATAAAAAAAATGTTCTCATGGCATCGTAACTTTTGGATCAGAAATTGAAAGAAATCGAATGATTCTTTTTTCTTCAATTTTTATCTTTTTCGCACAGTATTGGGCATATGTGAAATTAAGTTTGTCATTATTTTACTAATAAAGGTTCATGTAGAGTTTAGTGTCGAACTTTTATTCTTTCTAATTAGGGAAGTTTTTTTCTAATGATCATGGAATTCTGGAATCTTGTAAGCATGAGAATTCTGTATAAAATAAGTATGTGGAATGATATATTATGATTTATATATATATATATATATATATATATATGTGTATAGTTTGGCAGCAAATTGTTATTAAGACAGGCTTCATTAAAATCCACGGAGTTCTGCTTTTTTTAGATTTTCTTGGTTAGTCGTTCGACTCTTCGAGCGATTTTACGATCGTGTGGTAGTAGCTGGTGCAGTATAGCACCCATCGTTATGGTTTGGGTCAAATCTCGAGCGCTTTTGGACGTCTCGTCCATCCTCAGGAGGTTGATTTTAGCTAAAAAAGACCCATATTAGCTAAAATCAACCTCCTGAAGATGGACGAGTCGTCCGAAAGCGCTCGAGATTTGACCCAAACCATAACGATGGGTGCTATACTGCACCAGCTACTACCACACGATCGTAAAATCGCTCGAAGAGTCGAACGACTAACCAAGAAAATCTCAAAAAAGCAGAACTCCGTGGATTTTAATGAAGCCTGTCTTAATATATATATATATATATATATATATATATATATATATATACTAGTAGCATACTCATCCCAGGACGGGTATAAGCAATAAATATAGCAATAGTTTTATATTTTAATGTTTTTTCTTTCTTGGGGGGGGGGGGGGGGTATAGTACGGTTTCGGTACCCCACCTAAATGGTAAGGTTTACAAAAAAAATAATGTGCCCACATTACTAACCCTGTTTCCTAGAATACATATTCCATAAATCATAATGATAAGTTCAATAGTTTAAGATTTTACCAACTACATACATATTATTAACACTCATGTGCATGCATCAATCCTTTTAAAGATGTATTACTTAATTTAACTCAAAATTTGATGTAGAAATTCTTTTCGCTATTACATTTTTGGTGCGTGTGTATGTAAACTCTGTTATGAAATATCGCAGTTAAAAATAAAATGACAGGAAAACTTCATGAAATACTTGTTATTGAAAAATATTAGTGTATACCGAAAATCACGGAATGATGAGAACGACTTCAAAGTTGTGAAAGCCATGAAAAGATGGCATGCCAGACAGATCACGTCCAAGTAGAAGATTGCTTTCTCCATTAATGATTCAAGGGAGATAACTTGGTTCTGGTCCAACAGCGATCTCCCTGGTAATAGTAACAGTAAGTTTGGTATGTCATTTCATCAAGCAAATATTGAAATCTTTCAGTAATTATAGCCTCGATGACAGTTTTATTCTTTCATCTAATTTAAGGAGTTATTTCATGCTTTTTTTGCTTGTTTTTTTTTTGTTTTTTCAATATGAAAATTTTCTATAAAATTTTGCACCGTTATAAAATATGCACCAGCAGGACTTTATTTCCGAAATTCACTTTAAAAAAAAAGTATCTACAAACAAATTAGACCATTGCCAGCATACTCAATGGCTAAATTAGTTAATGATTTAATCATTTTCCTTGTTTTCCTCTAATTTTTATGTAATTTTTCCAAATTAGTCAAACAAATATCAGATTTTCATAATTTTATGGCAGCATAATGTCACTTGTACCATTTTCAATTTATCTCCCCTGAATTATACTGCTAACAAGTAAGAATGACTCTTCAATTTTTATGTACGAAAACGATTTGCACATGTGTGGTGTGATATTTGAAATAGAGGCTTGGTTTCTTTCTTAGTTGGGCTTTACAGGCCGGCAAACATGTCTGCTCGGTTTTCAGTTTTTATATGATTTTACACCACTAACACTGTGTCATCAGATCTCGTTTCTGTGTCAGTTTAGATAGGAACTCAACAGACAGTTAGCCATTATTGTGTACATATGTTTCAGAAATTTTTTTTATAATCTCATCTTCATAGAGAATTTGAATGCTTCATTTTTTTATATTTATATAATTGAATCAATGTTTTTTTTTGTCTCCTTATGATACAACTAAACTTATAATCTTTAAACTTGACTTTTCATTAATACACACACACATACTAGCTGATCCGTGTTCCGGCATCGCTTGGGAAAATAGATTAACTGAAGAAATTCCATGCACAACCTTGAACGATCCGGCGTGAAGAGAGACCCCACAATGTTAAAAGCAGATCCCCAGAATTTTCTGTCATTTTGGGTCGATGTTAAGTATTATTAATAATAGTATAGGCGGGCTTTGTTAAGTATTCTGTACTTGCACCTAACGATTTAATAAACAAAATATACCATAAAAATTGGAGACCCCACAATGTTAAAAGCAGATCCCCAGAATTTTCTGTCATTTTGGGTCAATGTTAAGTATTATTAATAATAGTATAGGCGGGCTTTGTTAAGTATTCTGTACTTGCACCTAACGATTTAATAAACAAAAGATACCATAAAAATTGGATTTAACTTGAAAATCTTATCTAAATAATAACACGGTCCTTAAACTGCAGAAGTAAGAAAATCGATTTTGTTTTAGTAAGCAGTTGTGTTTTTAGTTTTAGTTAATAAATCAAAAGGACATTCGTAAAAAGGTGTTAAACGCTTTAAAAGTTATACAAAATTATTTTCTATTTTGTGTTAGTAATACGAAGAAAGTAGATTGTTTTGTTTTAGTTAACAAAAAAATAGTAGTTAAAAATAATAATAGTTTTTTTTTAGTTCTAACCAAACCAGTCTTTTAAACTTGGTAAGCATTTTACGATATTTTTTTAATAAAATGAAAAACTGCTACTAGAACTTAGTTGCCGGTGTTGTCTTTTGTTTTATATTTAAAAAAAAACAAAAAAACAATCTTACTACCTGATTTTTAAAAATAAGTTATTTGCGATGAGGCTAGTCGTCAGGCTAAGACACCATTTTGAATATAATGTTAGTTATTCGGTAATGTATTCTAGCATTCTGAAGAATGATTAAATGTATGATGAATAGCCGGACGGCAATGCTCAAATGAAACCATTCCGATATTCTGTTATTCCTTGATTACAACCATGACGTCAGATAGAATGAAAGTGAAAGTTAGGGAGCGTTTGTTATTTAGTTTTAAAATCTACTGTAGTATGTAGGAAATAGTATGAAATGAAAATGGAATAATAAACGGTGGCCTAATAGTAAGTATACCTATGATGAAAATAACCCAGTGTATGTGAGTGACATGGGAGGACTTAATTGTAGGAGAGTGAAACTCTTTGCTACCTTGTTTGTGGGAGTATGTATTTCTGAGAAGCAGTTTATCCGGAATAAATGTAATAATTTGTAAACAGGAATGAAATGTACGCAAATTTCCGTGAAACACGCTTTATAAAGTGCTGTAAGTGATGAGTGTTAAAGATTTGTATAGGAAGTGTTCGGTTATTTTCCTATCGAGACTGTAGTTGCAGGGGAAAAATCCTGATTACTTTATATATATATATATATATATATATATATATATATACTTAAAAACTATACATTACATATTCCACAGACGTAACATGGTTTCATTGACATGGATAGACCTTTACTCTTCAGAATGTGTCAATGAAACCATAGTACATCTCTGGAATATGTAATGTATAGTTTTTAAATAAATACCCCCAACAAAACCAATAATTAGCAAAATCTCCCCCCCCCCCTTCACTGTGGAGGATGCCGGAAGTCTTTCTACTCTCATAGCTTTTTCCCTCAAACCGCTTGTTTTTGGAATTCCTTCCCTACTCCCTTTTTCTCTGACTGTACCAACACGAAGAAATTTAAATGTAATGTGTACAAGCATCTTGCAGTGCAACTCTCCACTTAAGTGGCAGTGTGCCTTGTTTGGGAAGAATTGGAGTAAAAATAAACAGTTTTTTTGTAATAGTCATCCTTTTGTGGATAACAGGAACAAAATTAGTTAAGTGGGTGGTGTTGATATTTTGAGCAATTTTTTTCCCATCAACATCTGGTGTGAAATGCTACTTGTGATAGCGTGAGAGGGGGTGATGGAAAAAGGAGGGTGATAGAGAGGGGAGGGGAGAGAGAAGTTTTAAAAGAAAGGTATTACACACTTTTTAACTCTTCTATATTTTTTTTCAATGCTCCCGAACAACGCCGGATAGCCATGCTAGTATATAGGTAAATCGTAAAGTTAAAACATTGAATGAAATAAAGAAATTTATTTTAGATGAAGTTTCTTTATTTTCCTCTCATTCATCTCACGTTTCTGGTCTTATGCCGAAGTTGAGTAGAAACTTTTTGTGTAAATCCTAAATCTCTACGGAATGCCTTACTTTGGTGATATTGTACTGTATTTTCGACAGCTGTTAACACCCAAGCGATTTTATGGGCCGATATGAAAATTATACAGCATTGTGAAAGATGATAAAACAAACATCCTGTTGAAAGATAAGGACAATATCTCCTTCTTAACATATAAAGTTATCTTGTGAGATTTTAAAAGTTGGACCTGAATAGCATTTAAGCTGACACATCAAACTTTGATTCTAACCAGCCAATTTTCATTTGTTATTGTTGTATCATGTTATTATCACTATAATTTCGCTACAGTTTATTAAAAAAAAATTATGTAATTCTGCCCGGACAACTGGTAATATGGAAAGATTCTTCAATTATGACCGAAAAATCAAAATCAGCATGGGGGAATAACTCATTTTTAATTGAAGAATATAATAAGAGTTGTCTCCTTAACAACTAACAGTTTATGTAGGAGAGCTGTTATTTAATTCCAAAATAAGTAATACTAACATAAAATTATCTTGTAAAATTTTAAAAGTTAGACCTAAATAGCATTTCAGCTGACATATCAAACTTTGATTCTGACAAGCCAGTTTTCAGTTGTTATTATTGGCACTATAATAAGGTATTTCGCTAAAGTTTTTTTTTTTTAATATGTAGCCATGCTCGGACAACTGGTAATATGGTAAAATTCCACAATAATGACCGAAAAATCAAAATCAACAAGGGGGATAACTCATATTTGTGATTGAAGAATATAAATATAGTTGTCTTCCTTAACTAAAATGTTACTTCTTTTCCTGTGTAAGTTTAGAAAATGTGAAAACAAATAAAAATTAAAATGACTTTACTGCATCTCAGGCAACACCAGGTAGGTACAGCTAGTTATGTATATCTATCTCTATTTGTGGTGGATGCACTTGAAAACAAAGTCCTACACAAAGATCAACATACATATTCATAATGCTAAAATTCTGATAAGCTTACTTGCTTGGTTTATTGTTGTTATGACCTTGAAAGGCCGATAATAATTAAGACAACACTGTGGTATATTGGCAAGAGTGTATTTACAGAAGTACAGAAATAGTATGCTACAGAAAGTATGCGTCCGATACTGGCTATGGCTGCAGCCATGACTGCTACAACACTTAGTTGTAATTCTATTCATAGTCTCTGGAAGAGTCCATCTACATCCGAAATAGGGTAGATCAATATCACACCATAACAATTGTTTTCACACTAGATTTTTTATATGAGAAAGAGCTAATAAGATGAAAAGTGGTGGGAGGAGGAGAATAAATGGAGTAGTAGCAACAGCAGAATAAGAGAAAGAGAGGATTATGAAAATAAATTAATGATGTAGATAAAGAAGAAATGTCCAACACTTGCTCACCGTGGTAGGGGTGGTGGCAACTTTGTAGCGTCAGAGCCACCCAGCTAACAGAGCTTTGGTGAAAATCCAGGAGGAGTCAACATCAGGATCCTTTGTCTTCCGGTCATCTCTGCCTCTGCATGTGGTAAGCAGAGACGTGTCAGGCGCAGAACCGCAAAATGGAGTGAAAGTGATAACGTTGCTTCTGTGCCATTTATTTGTGTGTTTTGGGTCAAATTTTTTCCAACTTCACATGCAACTGAGCCTTAATGTTCTTAGTGTCGGAGGTAAACGCCTGTAATCCTGCAGGTTAATGAATAGCTGCAACCAACGAGGAGGGCTTCATACAGACTAGACAATCTTAAGGCACGATGTTTGTGAGCTTGATGCAGAAGTACGACCTGCCAAACAAACAAACAAATAAACAAACAAATAAATAAACAGAATCATAAGAGAAGGAGAAGAAGAGGATGTCAAAAATAAATAAATGACATAAATAAAGAAAAAAAGAGGAGTGTGACAAAGTATCCGGGGTCCCATGGGGATTGGGTACTCTGGTGACGCGCTAGTATGCATCTTGGTGGTGATGCTATGCTGACTGAGGGCTCTGCCACGAGACGAAGTGGAGATATAAAACTAGTATATATTTGACGTAGAAATGAACTTATTCGGACGACAGAACAAGACACCAGCTAGTCTTGCGGAATCGTGTAAGATATTCAAAATCAATTACCACCAGAGGCGAGGAGACAGTTGCCAGATGGAAGGTGGAGATTAGAGAATTCCATATCGCAAAATTAATTCTGAAATATCAATAAAGCGATATTATTGTTTGAGTGAATGGCGCGTTTTTAGAACCACGTTTCTATGACGGTTGTTTTGAAGATGTCACGACCTGGGAAAAACGAATTCACTTGATAGAGATTTATTTGAGCCTGTCATCGTTAATTACAAACCGGGCACAGAGCACCTCCAGCTGTGTGACAGAATGAGAAAGCCACGGTTGTCGCATTTGCTTTGGCGATAACGGTGGGTTAGGAGAAAATCCCATTTATTTTAAGAAAAAAAGAGTGAGGCGCCCGTCTCCACCTTCCTTGAGAGAGGATGACAGACAGGAAGTAAGATGGTGGAGAAGGGGTGTGTACGACAATAAACGCATGAGAAAGAGAGATTACAAAAATACTGCCGCTTCAATAAAAGAATGTGGTTTTTTCACGCATGAGTAGAGTTGGACTGACGCCCGGGAGAGTTGAACTGACGCCCGGGGGAGACCGATGTGGTGTGCGCTGAAGTGGCATGTACTGAAGAAACAGACCAGACGAAATTCTAGCCACCGCCTTGCCCGTTAAGTTTGTGACTTAGACAACCACTTGTGTAAAGAATCCGCACACACAGAGAACTAGTGAAATAACTTAGCGAGAAAAAAAAACAACCCTTGCTAAAGACATTAACGAGCACGGTAGACATTAATTCTACCATTGACAATGTAAAATCAATTCTTTTATTCTATTAATAATTACTCTTCTATACAAAAAAAAAACAGACCGAGTTGTTGAACATTGTTCTTTTCCTTTTGTTCTGCTTTGAATGATCCTTTGTCCAGTGATCGCTCACTGCTATAAACAGTTTCAACGTGGGAGTGTGTTTGTAGCTGGACGAGACGACCAGATCGGTGACGTCATCATCATCATCGTCGCCATCCCGGCCTAGAGGAACTTGGATCTATTTTTTTTATTGCCATGACGATCTGCACGGCTATGGGGTTCACAATCCGGCATTGCGACCAGGATATCACACCTTTGCGGTTAACCACCGTATGCACTAAGGGGTTCACAAACTGGTGTCGTGACGGTATGCAGCAAGTGGGTTCATAGGAGTAGCAGCAACAGAGTAACAGAAGGAGAGTAATTGTAAATAAATAAAATAATAAAAAGAAAAAGGAGAACAGCTGCAGCAATTTGGTAGTGGAAGGTGACTGAGATAAAATAACATATCACTCAATAAGTCCCGGGCCTAACATATAGATAGCGCCACTAATAAAACAATCCATATAATTTTTATAAATTACTCACCTTCAGATGGCATGTGTCAACATTTGAGCTTAATCGGATTATTAGTGTACACATTATCAGCTAGTGTTGCAAATTTTCAAAACAATGGATAAAGCATTGCTTTCTGATGGGAAAAATACTGTTCAAGTAAAGCAATGGCTTGATAAGTGCGATTCGAACTTTGTTCAGTCGGAAAGAATGGTTTAGAGATGGTATGCTGATTTTAAACACGGTCATACAGACACAAATGATGCTGAATATTCAAGTCGACCAAATTCGGCAGTTGTCCCGGAAAACATTAAAAAAAGTCCACAACGTTTTGGCCGATCGTAAATTGAAGTTGTGCGAGATAGCAGAGGAATTGAAGATATCAAAAGGCAGTGTATTCACAATTTTTCATGAAATATATTAATGAGAAAGCTGTTTTCAAAGTGAGTGCTGCGTTTGCTTACAATCAATAAAAAACAACAGTGGTCAACAATTCAGAGCATTGTTTGCAACCGTTTTAACATAGCAAAAAGGAGTTTTTGCATCAATATGTGATAATGGCTAAAACATGGATCCACCACTTCATTCCGGAGTCAAATTGGCAGTCAGCTGAGTAGACAACAGCAGGTGAAAGCCGTCTAAAGCAACCAAAGACGCAAACATCAACAGGCAAGGTTTTGGCCTCCGTATTTTGGGATACGCAAGGTATTTTGTTCATCGATTACCTTGATAAAGGGAGAACCATGGATTGCAAATATTAGATAGCTTTACTGGTAAGTTTGAATTAAGAAATCGTCAAAAAAATAGCCACAAATGAATAAGAAAAATGTGCTCTTTCACCAAGACAATGCACCATGTCACAAGTCGATCATAACGATGTCAAAACTACATGAATTGCACTTTGAATTTCTCCTGCACTCACTATATTCTCCAGATCTGGCCTCCAGCGAATACTGGCTGTTTGCCGACCTCAAAAGAATGCTCCAGGGAAAGAGATTTGGCTCTAATAAAGGAGTGATATTAGAAACTGAGGCGCATTTTTGCAGCGAAAGACAAATCGTTCCACAAAAAAAAGCATCGAATTGTTAGAGACGCGTTGGAATCAGTGTATCACTCTAGAAAGAGACTATGTTGATGTATAAAGTCAAATTTTGCCTAAAGTTGTTGTTTTTTTAGTTAGGCCCGGGACTTATTGAGTGAGGTGTTATCTGTTTACCTTCACAATCGGTTAAGGACACTAATGCACAATATACCAACGTTGACCCACTGGATCACGGGTCGTCTAGTTACCTATAAATACTATTATCTTAAATCTGAGATTTCTTTGGGTATTGTTACTACTACTGCTGCTGCTGTTGTTGTTGAGCGAATCGGACTTCTGCACAGAGCCCACGAAGATCGTGCCAGGTCTGCATGAAGTCCCTTTCGTTGGCTGGGGCTATTCATTATACCTGCAACATTGCAGGTTTTTACCTCTGCAAGGCTCAGCAGCTGCATACAAAGTCGGGGAAGGTTTGCCTCAAAATACACAAAGGAACGGTTGTTGCACATACGCAGCAAGAACATTGTTATCCTCACTCCATGGATTTGTGGTTCTGTCTAAAAGCCGTCCAACACATGCTACTATGCAAAATGAACGTTAAACCGTAGATGATGATGATGATGATGATGATGCAACCTTGCCGCAAACAAAGGCAGAGACGACCAGAGAATGACGGATCCTGATGTTGACTCTTTCTGGATCATCATCAGAACCCTGTTAGCCGGGTAGCTCTGACACTACTACGTCGCCACTGCCCCTATCACGGTGCAAAAAGGTTGGACTTATATGGGGAACTGCTGCTGCTACTGCTGCTATTAGTATTGTTGTAATAATTTAGTGAAGAAAGTAAAGCGATGTATATTATAATTTCGTACCCAATGTAGATTCGTGTTTCAGTTAGTATTTATATTAAAAGCACATATGCCATCTTTGAAGACCTAAGTCTCACAGGTTTCGTGCTAATCTCACATTTAAGACAGATGTTCTCAAGGTCAACATCAAAACTCAACAAAATCGACTAGAGTGTTCGTTAATGGGCGAATGGTAAGAGAAGTAGTGGGAGGAGATGAAGGACATAAATAATTAAAAGAGAGAAAGAGAGTGAAAAGAGAGTAAAGAGAGAGACAGGGAAAGAGAAAGACGAGAAAGAGAGGGAAGGGGAAGACAGAGGGTTTTTTATAACATCACAAGAGTGTTTCATTCAATATTCGTGTATGTTTTTATTTACTTGCCTCCCCACGAGGGCAGAGTTAGACAGAAGGAGAAAATCAAGCTCCACAAAAAGAGGCATTCTGGATTGGAACAAACATAAAAATTGCCTCAGCTGAGGAGGATTTCTCCTTCATTGACCGAGGCAGGAAGATGAAGTGTAGTATCTAAACTTTGCTCCTAGCAATCAGCAGTGGCACCCATAACTTGGAATTTCCACATACTTATGAAAACATTTTGAAATTTCCAAATATTTAATAATATATATAACAAATACTGATCCAAAGGGTCACGAGTGGTCTCGTGATTAATAAAATGAAACATATTTATTGGATTAGTACTTCCAACAATATGAGTTTTTAAACATTAAAACAAACATGTAGCACATTATCATGGCTGCTCTTTATCGTTTGTAGTATAGCATTTATTTATTGACTGCATGCCACGGCATACATAGATCAGTATGGAAACTCCGGGCAACTGCCCAGCATTCTCATGAATTAAGGCGGCCCTAATGTATGTGAGAGTATTTGGTCTAATTTAGTATCGTAACATTGTGTAGAGAGTTCTTCTATCACCACAAGATTGCCTGTCGTTTTCTTCATCAACAGAAACAGCTGTTCGTCTCTTAAAAATGTGGGTAGTTTGTTCATTGGATAGTGACGTCTAGTTGTAAAGGTAGTTGTAGTGGTGATGTAGCAGCCAAAGTTTCTGTGTCTTCTTTTGTCCTTGTAATGATAAATAAAACAAAAACAACAGCAACATATTTGCTTAATGGGCATTATGCTCTTTGATGCCTTATTCTTTCACACATTACGCGAGCTTTCCCTCGCCTGCTCTCCGGAGGGGCGAACAAAGACAGAGCTTCGAAAAAAGACGTCCGAACTCAGTCAGCTCACCAGCCAAAGAGAAAGACTTTTCTTTCTTCATCACTACATGCTACTTCGAACTTCCTGTCCATGGCGCAACTTTCTGTACACGTAGCTTTAATTCTACTTTTTAACTCATAGAAAAATTACTTTTTCTTACTTTGTTTGTCATCTTTTTCATCGACAGAAACAGCTGATCATCATCTTGTTGACACGTTGGTTCATTGGATAGTAATGTCTAGTTGTAAAGGTAGTTGTAGTGGTGATGTAGCAGCCACGGTTTCTGTGTCTTCTTATTTTCCTTGCAGCTGCAATAACATAACAAAATAAAAAACGCCAATATATCTCTATAAAGCCACCATTCACTCATGCATGGAATATTGTTGCCACATTTGGGCTGGTGCACCAACCACTTGTCTCTCCCTTTTTGGACAGAATGCAAAAAACAGTCTCTAACCTAATAGTTCTTAGCATTGTCTACCAAGATTCAGCCCCTGTCCCATCACCGCAATGTTGCATTCCTATTCTTGAACTTACTGCACTTGCATCCCCTCCGACCAACCCGACAGGCAACAAAATCCCACCCCTTCACTGTAGAGATTCCCAAATGCCGGAAAACTTTCTACTCTAATAGCTTCTTTCCTTGGACCGCTTGCCTTTTGAATTACTTTCCCTGCTCTCTATTTCCACGACTGTATCAACACGCAGAAATTTATATGTAATCTGAACAAACATTTTGTTGCACAACTCCCCACTTAGGATGCCCCTATAAATCTGGCCTTTAATTCACAGTAGCCCCTTATGTCTCAACGGCAATATGAATGATAAAAAAATATAAAAATAGCATTTTTATTATTTTTCAGAATTTTTGCCGATAAAGACTGATAATTGGTATTATTTGAATTTTTCAGACTACTATTCTTACTTTGGTTGTTATTTTCACACCGTTTCGGCCGATATAATCTCCTACCTTCTTCAGGTGCATCTTTTCGAATTTGTACATGTGTCCCAGCATCTCTTTAAGAAGCTTTGTCTCTCTAACGGTCTGTCACACTTAAGTTTGAAATAGTGTTTTTATTACGTTTCAGAATTTTAGACATGTGGCGTAATGGTTAAAAAAGAAAAATAACATCTTTGCTCTATAGTGTCATGCGTTTTTTAATGTTTTATTCTTTTACCCATTTACATGAGCTTCCCCTCGCTACAGCATAATCGCCAGTTGTAATCAGGTGCTATAACAGTTGAGAATTATGGCTTTCCCAGCACATGAGACTATGACACTTATCTATGACCACCCTGACCACGTCTAGGCCAGAGTGTCATAGATAAGGCAAAAGAATCAATAATGTCGATAAATAAGATCAAAAGTGGGTGTGGGTGTATGGATATTCAACTTATCTCCTAATGTTTTTTTTTTTTACCCTCCTTCACATACCACCACCACCACCACCATGTAGGTTTTGTCACATCCTTTGTTCAGACAGGTAGATATTTAAATTGACTGAACTTAAAATCACAAGGAACGTTATAATAAGCAACGGGGTGTGAATTATTTGGTCTAATGGATACCATGGCTGCCTATGCAATTGACTATCATTATAAATACTCCCGAGAACCGCCGGGTCGGGACAGCTAGTATACACACAGAGTGTTCCAAAATAATGTGTACACCCTATAGATCGTTATAACTCATTCAATTTACTGATTTTTGACTTGCAAATAAGATTGATAGAAGAGTAGAAGAGTAAGAATACACATTGAAAGATACTAATATTAACAAAAACATAGAAAATTAACTTAATAAAGGTAAAGGCTATTTGGGGTAATTTCAAAATGTCTATAACATGAAACCTAACTCTAACCCCAACCTGTCTGCTCAATACACTTTTCATATCGTGACCTACAAATGTCCTGCAACATTTACTCTGGTACTTGAGCATATTCTACTTCAATTGCTACTCTCATTTTTCTGAAATTGTTTCAGGTTTCCTGCTTTAAACATTGTCTTTAGAAAGCCCCATAAAAAGAAATCCAAAAGTGTCAAATCTCGTTAGAGTAGCAATTTTTCTTTAAAGGCGAGCACTATCTTTTTTTTTTTATCAAAGTCGCTCCAGCCACGGCATGAAGCCACATTATGTAAGGAGCTAAAAATAACAAAAGATAATTAACACAAAGACAGGAGATGCTTATTAACCTTAGTCTTGAAAAGACCAAGGCTATATAGGTAGGAAGAAAACAGTTAGCAGGAAGAGAGTTTCACAAGGCTGTAGTTCTTGGAAAGAAACTACTGGAATAGGAAGCATTATTATAACGAGATACCTGGACAGCGAATTGATGAAGACCACTTGTCAAATGAAAGACAAAAAAGGCAGGGAATAAATCAGTTTTTATGCAAGAAGTGTAAGACATTGGGGATGGATGAGAACTTAGATGTGGACAAAGTATATTTCTATGGTGAAGCTATTGAGTTTTTTAAGAAGTGTTGTTACCTTGTGATTATGTATGGAAGTGAAACCTGATGAGTGAGGGTTGAGGAAATGCATTGCATGGAGAGAAATGATATGAGAATGATACGATGGATCTGTAATGTAAGTCTTAAAGACAGACTTAGTTTTGATGATGAGAGAAAGATTAAATCTGGATAGTATAGGGAGATGTGTGCAGAACAGGAGACTTCGTTGGTATGGTCACATTAAAAGAATGGATGAGAGTTCTTGGGTTAGTTGATGTAGAACAGTTGAGGTAACAGAGTCAGTTCACAGGGGAAGGCCAAGGAAAACATGGAAGGAAATGATAACGATGGACTTGAGAGAAAGAGGGATAAATAAAGAACTGGACAGAAATAAGTTAGTTTGGAAGTCAATTTTTAAAAGCTGTCCAACACATGTCAGTATGTAAAACGGACGTTAATCGGAATGATGATGATAATGATGGATAACTCACCTGAATTACGGAAGAAAGATAAAAGGACAATAGGGAAAAAATAGTTGGATTTACATACACATAAATTTATTTACAGATAAACAGTTTGTTGAAAGCAAACGTAAAAGGGAGATACGAAACATGTAAGGTGGTACTTAATATGATTTACAAAGGGTAAAGATCAGACATAATTACTAAAGAGAAAATACATTAAAGTCCTAATACAATAAGAAAGACATGTGTTGCAAGTGTCGTAGATATAGAATATATGTAAACAATGCATAAGTAAATATGACTTACATTTGTTGGTTGTGGTGTTCTTGGAGTCTGAGCAACTGCCACCAGGAAAGAGAGTCTGATACAACTGCTCTCAGGGTTTGAGAAGGCTATGCCAAGATCACAACTAGTTGGACCATGTTCAACGGCCTTGAAGAAAACAGAATAGATTCTGTACTCATTTCTGCACATGAATGGAATGAATTTTCTTATTTACAGATAGAAAAAGCTAACAAATATTTTATATCCGAGCGGTTTTACGTTTTTAGCGACCACATGTTTGGGTTTATCTTTTCCGAACACAAGGCTACCATTTTCTGTGTTGTGTTATCGTGCATAACACGTAGGTGTGTTGGGATAAAGAGAATAGAACAATTATGAAGAAAGTTGGATTTACATACATACACATTTGGAGAGAAACTCTGTTCATGGAAATTCCATTTGATGTCAGGCACACGAAGGAAAAAGGCAAAGTTCTTTGCAGTTGTGGTAATAAGACGAGTTCTTGCTGTGAATGCCTTACAAGGATAAACCAGAGATTGGAGCTCAGTCGAGTACCTTCCATGGAAATAACAATAGAATAGAGAAAGACTAGAAACTTCTGTGCGAAAAAGACTATAGAGAACAGAAGAGATCATCCCCCACTAGATTGCGAATTCGGTTTTGTACTCTGTCAAAGCAGCACCTTCGCAGATGTGGCAGCAGTACTTCATTTTAAGGTGTATCTGACTCATATAGTTAGATAATTTCATCAGAAGTCAGGTACTTTGGTGAGTGGTACAATAATCTAACTATTTTCCCAGTAACTTTAGCAACAGATTGGATATGTCTTCCACTTTAGATCGAGAGTGAAAGTCAATCCTAAAAGCTTACCAAAACAAGAACTTTCCTCAAGGAGTTTCTTTAAGGAATGAATCAGTGTATGAACATTTTTGGAAAAGATCAAGTCAACTAGCAGAGATGCAAAAGTTATATTCGACGTTCAGTTCAATTCAATTCAATAAATTTGGCAAAAAATAAAAACAAAAATGTTCCAGCTGCCATGTAGGAAAAGGGGTGGTAGAAATTTACATAGAAGAATATATAGTAGGCCAGCACGTGTCCAATTTCGCATTGAATTGCAACGTCGTTGGTACATTTACTACATCGCCTGGAAGTCCATTCTAAGATCCTGAGATCCTGATTGAGAAAGTGATCCTCCTCCAATTCAATCGAATTCGATAGGGAAACAGTTTCTGGCAATTCCTACGCAGACCTCTTTTTGGTGCAGTAGTAAACAGTAGGTCCTGAGAGAGATCATAATGGCGATTGAGGAGATTGTAGGCCAAAATAAGATCATCATGTAAACGTCAGCACTCAAGGAAGAAAAGGTTAAGCTTCTCAAGTCGTCTTACATAGGACAGATTCCATAGTCCCTACACCATTTGAGTAACCAGTCGTTAAACTCTCTCCATGTGCTGGATATCATATATTAGATATGGAGCAGAGGCCTGGAAACAATACTCTAACAGTGGTCGGACGAAGGAGACATAAAGTGGGAGAAATATTTCAGGAGTGTGTTTGCAGAAGGAGCGTTGAATGAGAAATAAGGAGCCCCTTGCTTTGTTTGCAGCTTGAATGAAATGTTTAGATGGCTTGAAGGAGGTAAATAAAGAGGTGACAGTGGCTAAGTGATTGACAACACAGACCAAAAACCTGGGTGTGCCAAGATCTTTTGTCTAGTTCACATCCTTGAGCAGAGCTGTGTCAGTGTCGAAAGTAAGAGACAAGTCGGAAGGAGAACCCACTTCAATATAGCAGCATTTGGTGGATATATGCGCTCTCTCCGAGTGCTATGGTTTATTACCATCTTTGAACCGACATGGTCAGCATTAGTCCGTCAAGGCTTTCATGAAAAATAATCTCATGTGAAAACCAGTTGTTCAAAATAAAACTGAAGGTCAAGAATTGATTTGTGTGAAATCTTTTTGTTCTTGTTCATTTTGTGAACAAATGACATGAAAAGGTTTGGGAAACAAAAATAACATTTCTACTCGACCGTGTTACCTTCATTTGGGTGATTCAACATTTTGAAATGTCGGTCATTTTGTCATCTAAAACTTGAAATGTCAGCCATCTTGAAATTTAAATATGGAAAAACATTTTTTCCTTTGTTCCTTTTGACTCATTTCATGTTTATTTCTTTTATTGTCGATTTTTCATGAAATCTAATTTGCATAAAACGACAAAAAGCCAGTTGTATCTTCTTTTAAATGTGTCTAAGCATCTCTATAAGAGGCTCTGTTTGTCAGTTTGTCATGTTTGTCCGTCTGTCAGTCTTTCATACTTAAGTTTGAAAGATCATAGAACTTTATTTGGTCTGTCACACTTGAAATATAGGCTGAACCCCCCAAAATGCCATCCATAGAATCATCAATAACATTCAGAATCCTGTCTGTAATCCAACCATATTTGGTACAAATAAACTTTCGTCTATGCCTAACTTGTCCACCAAGTTTCAGTTATGAATATCCAACAGTCTTTGTTTTGTCACAGTTCAATAACAAGCATACAGGTGTGACGGTGGCTAAGTGGTTAACTACACTAACTGGAAACTTGGGTGTACCAAGTTCGAGCCTAGTTCGTTCCATACAAACGCTTTCATCAAACCTACACCTGACCTTGTGTCTAACCTCCTGGAGAGGAGGTAAATAAAGAGGTGACAGTGGCTAAGTGATTGACAACACAGACCAAAAACCTGGGTGTGCCAAGTTCGAATCCAGTTCATTCCACAGAAACACTTTCATCAAACCCACACCTGGCCTGAAGAGAAGGTAAAAAAATTTAAAATAAAAGTAAATAAAAACAAAAAAATAAATAAAAAATAAAAATAACAAGCACACCTGGATACGATGCGCAAAATTGTCAACAACTCTCTCGGCACTGCCCTGATTTTTGGGTGGTGATAACCCTCTTCAGTTCAAGAATAGTCTGGAACTTGTTTTGATGGACATTATCTTTGAGATAACCCTACAGATAAAAATCTGGGACAGTTATGGTCCGGTGAGTGTAAAGCCCATTCAGAATCACACCTCCTACTGATGAGATGGTCATCAAAGTGTTCCTACATATCATTGAATGGCGATAAGATAAAAAAAATAAGATTTTTAGTGTTGTTGCTGCGACCAGAATTGATAAGTACTGCTAGTGTTGTCACTTGTTGCGTGACCGACCGACCGACCGTTGGGGTTGATCGGCCTCACAACTAAGAAAGTAGACACAGGCAAGTTACGGCAATGACAAAGAAGAGAGGACAAACACTGGTGATCAGTTCAAGAAAAGGTATGTTTATTTTACCATAAGAAATGGTAACAACAATGAGTGATGGGATTTGAGATGACGTCACTGGAACAGGAGAAACTGGAAAGACGGGAGTGGCGTCTCTGGTAACAGCAAACTGGAACGACAGGAGTGGTGTCGTTGGAGAGAAAGGGGTGAGTAGTTGTTGACGGATGTCGACAAGGTACCCTTGCTGTCACTGGCTGGCAAAAAAATATTGCGGTAGTTTGAGTGAGTAGTAGCCCTGATAAGGGCTGTTGGAAAAAAAGGAAATGGAGTTGGAGCCGCTGGTGCAGGAGCTCAGGACTGCAGGGTGGTGGTGCAGTTGAAGCAGGAGAGTGCTGGTGCAGGAGCTCAAAACTGCAGGGTGCAGGGGCGGTTGGAGCAGGAGAGTGCTGGTGCAGGAGCTCAAGACTGCAGGGTGCAGGAGCTCAGGACTGCAGATGCAGGAGTTCAGGACTGCTAGTGCAGGAGAGGAGCAGGAACTGGAGATGCAGGCGGAGGCAAGTGTTGACTTCAGGCAGGTAGCAAAGAGAGTAAATCGCATTAGTAGCCCTGAGAAGGGCTGTTTGTATCTTTGCTGCTGCTGCTGCTGTCCTCTTTCTGGCTCGAAGACTGATCCATCCAGTCGAACGTGGGGGCCTCCTGACCCCCCGGCTGAACTGAGTTTTTGAGTGAAAAGCTAGAGATCTCATGAAATCTGTGCCGAGTCACCTTCGCCAGTCCTATGAGAAGGATTAATTTCGACAAATAAATTCTGAAGAGATCTCTCGCCGTACAACATGGTTGACAGGTGCCTTGAATGTATTAGTGAGGTTATCGGCATAGTCAGCGAAACTCATTTGTATTCCTTAAAGGAAAAATAAGAAAGATATTTGCTGACCGGTTTTTGCTGAGTCATTGTAAACAAAATGGTGATTAAAGCTGCTGCTGGTTTTCTCAAAAGTCATGGCGAAAAGAATAGTGACTCCTGCTGCTGCTGTTATTCAAGATGGCGTCTTTTTCAAAGGTAAACACACGTCACGATGTGTCGGACCCCGACACACTACAGGGGGTTGATGCTAGTCGTAGTCATCGTGGGCCATCATTTTGCCTGACAATGACAATGTGGAGCCAAAATAAATGAGTGTCAAAAATGTATGTATTTTTATAGTAGCCGCACAACTGCTACTGCTGACAGTTTCTTGCTATCATCTGATTGGTCGACGGAAGGGGAGATGTACAAAGATAGACAAAATTATGCCTATTTTTGTCACATGGGCCGAAGCTGTCGAAGGGTAAACTTCCGGTTTTGTTACTAAGAAGTGCCGAGTTCTAAACGGGCCACAACACCTTCAACTTTCTCACAACGAACGTTTTCAGTTGTTTATACAGTGTTATGGCCTAATTCGAACTCGTAAACTATGTTTCCGAATTAAATTATGTTGTACAAAAACTTGTGCGGCTTTGAAATCACAATGTGTCGTGTTGTAACCTCATGAATATAGCTGACACATTTCCGGTTATCAGCACACAAACACTTGACATGCATGCACACATGCGCACCTACAGTGCAAAACATTTTGAAATAATAGCCAGCTGTTCTGTTATCAGAGTGAGTTGACTTGTTTTATTCTCGATTGACGAACTCCCAGTCGATGTATCAACTATCATGATGCTACCAGCCACAGCAGATGTCCCTTCTACAACTTGCACTGCTTCGACCACATGATATGCGTACCACAAAGTACCATATATGCAAATATTGATAAATTTTTGACTTAAATAAGTTTATCTCATCTATTTTTTTTCTAAACTCTGCAGCTTCCTATGTGACGTTCCATGGTGTTCTATCTTTGGTATGTTTCCAAACAATGCTGCCATGGAGGTTACTGATTGGCTTCTTGTTGGAATTGACACCTTCATTCCTCATCGTAAGTTTCAAACCAAACCTCATTCCCCTCTATGGTTTTCATCTGTTTGTGCTTCTGCCATTGCTGAATCGTAACCATTACTTTAATCAGTATCGTCAGCATGGCTCTGAGAATCTTAGACAATCCTACAGAAGAGCTAGCAATGCCTGCAAGAGAGCAATCTCTGAGACTAAGTCTAGCTACTCTCAAAGGATTTGTGACTATCTCATCTTAAAGGGTTGGGTCTCGTGATTTTTGGAGAATCTACAATAGTGTTATTAATAGTGGCAAGTCTGCTATTCCTCCTCTTTTTAATGATCTTCAGGTTATTTCATCTTCTAAGGATAAGGCTGATCTCTTTGCTCGTCTTTTTGCTGACAATTCTTCCTTTAATGATTTAGGTGCTGTTCTTCCTAATTTTCTTTTGAAAACTGATCAGTCTCTTGATTCTGCTATTATCACTCCAAAGATGGTTGCTTGGGTTCTTTCTGATCTTGACCAGTCTAAGGCTTCTGGTCCTGATTCAATTCTTGTTGTTGTTCTCAAGCATTGTGCTCCTGAACTTTCTTCTATCCTCTCTAAATTATTCAATCTCTGTTTGTCTAAGTTCTGTTTCCATTCTTGTTTGCCTCATCTATGGGTCAAATAGAACCTACTGGCGCTACCAAATCAGGCTGTCTGAAGTTATTGACTTCCTGACTCAAAATGCACCAAACATTGATGTTTTATTGTTTTCTTTTCCTTTACAAAACTCAATCATGTTCTGCAAAATCCAAAACAAAAACAACAATTTCCCTCCCTCTCCTCTTCTTCCCTCTCCCCTCTTTCTTCCCCCTTTCACTCAACCAAACACTATGAATAAATACTTAAACATATAAAGAACTTGAAGCATAAAAACCTTCACCAAAATGACCGGATTCAGCATTAAATAACCTGAAAAGGGTTGATATGTCGTAAAACAAAACAACCAAACCAAAAACCATGATTAAACATCTGAAGATATAAAGAACTTAAAGCATAAAAACGTTCACCAAAATGACAGCAATTCAAATACCAAAGCTCTTGACTAATGACTATACATGACCCACTGACTTAAGACTCAAATGAAGGATATTTTCTTCTACATTCATGACATGAAATGACCCTTAGGGTTGATGTGCCATTAAGCAATATCTTACCTTACCTATCTTATCCTTCTTGTTGGAAGGAGTCCTCTGTTGTACCTATCTTTAAAAATGCTGATGATCGGTCTGACCCAACTAAGTATCGTCCAATTAGTCTCTTCTCCGTTATTAGCAAAGTTTTTGAAAGATTAGTAAACGGCAAGCTTGTTCATTTTCGAGAAAGTCTGGGCCTCTTTAGTGATGTTCAGTATGGCTTTCATGGTTTTCGTTCAACTGCTGATCTTTTAACTGTTGTAACTGAACGGATCTGTCGGTTTATGGATAATTCAGGAGAGGGTAGAGCCATTGCGCTTGACATTCCAAAGGCGTTCGACAGAGTGTTGCATTCTGGTCTCCTACACAAACTTCAAGGTTATAGTATTGGTGGTGATTATTCTTGACATTATTAGGTCTTTTCTTTCTAATCGAAGCTTGCAAGTAACTTTGGACGGTGTCTCTTCTTTCTCTTTTCCTATCAATGTTGGTGTTCCTCATGGCTCTATTCTAAGCCCAACACTGTTTCATCTCTATATAAATGATCTTCCAGAGAATATTGTTCAGAAAATTAACATCTATGCTGATGATACCACTCTCTATTCTGGTGTTGCTTCTCACCCATCTCCCTTGGACAAGTCGAAATATGAAGCTGATCTAGAAGTTGATCTGGGTTCAGTTGTGGATTGGGGTACAAAATGGCTGGTTTCATTTAATCAAGTTAAGATTCAGCTTGTGTCTTTCAATCGTAGGCGTGCCCCTTTTCTTCCTGAGATTCTCATGGATGACTCTGCTCTTGAGGAGAAATCGACTCTGAAAATTCTTGGTCTTTCTCTCTCATCAAATCTTTCTTGGGGTTCATACATTAGATCCATTACTCTTTCTGCTTCTCGTAAAGTCGGTTCTCTCTATCGCTCCAAACACTTTCTCACACCTGAGGCTATTCTCTATCTCTACAAATCCACAATCAGACCATGTATGGGATACTGTTGTCATATTTGTGCTGGTGAATCTCTGTCCCATTTGAGGGTTCTTGATAAGGTGCAGAAACGTATCTGTAATTTGATTGGTCCTACTCTTTCTTCTTCTCTAAACCCTCTCTCTCACAGATGTGATGTTGCTAGTCTCATTCTTTTCTATAAATACTATTATGGCCTGTGTTCTTCAGAATTATGTGATCTATTCCCCGCTTTTTTTTGTTCCAGCTCGTTTGGCTCGTTGGTCTAGTGGTCTCTATCAATTCTGCTGTTTTGATACCTCATTGTAATACAGCTTCCTATTCCAGTAGCTTCTTTCCAAGAACCGCAGGCTTGTAGAACCCTCTTCCTGCTGACTGTTTTCCTCCTACCTATAATTTTGGCTTTTTAAGACTAAGGTCAATAGGCATCTCCTGTCTTTGCTATAATCATATTTATTCTTGTTATCTCCTTACATCAAGCGGCTTCATGCCTTGTCTGGAACGATTTGTATAAAAAACAAAAAAAAATTTAAAAAGGCATATTTCCACTGTAGCGTAAGTAGCTACTGTTATAGGGGTCAGACCCACGGCTCGGGGAGGGAGGGGGGGGGGGAATCTGGGGGGGGGGGACAATTAACAAGACGTTTGTCCAAATTACATTTAAATTTCTGCATATTGGTACAGTCGGAAAGACAGTGAGCAGGGAAGGAATTCCACGGGCGAGTTTATTATAGACGAACAGAAAACCCGGTGTAAAGCTAACAAATATTTTATATCCAAGCTTTTACATTCTTAGCGACCACGTGTTTGCGTATCTTTTCCGCACAGGCGGTAGCCATTTTGTGTGTTGTGTTATCGTGGATAACACACACGAATGACGGAAGAAAGAGAAAAGGACAATAGGGAAGAAATAGTTAGATTTGCATACTATAGACATTTATTTTCACATAAACAGCTTGTTGAAAACAAACGTAAAAGGGAGATTCGGTGGGACTGAATATGATATACAAAGAGGTAAAAATCACAGACATACTTATTATAGAGAATACATTAATGTCCAAATACATAAGATATATATATATAACAAGCAAGGAATATTACCATTGAAGCGTAAGTAGCTACTGTGAAAGGAGCCAAACCCACAAGGGGCAACTTTGGAGGAGAGTTAGGCAGCAAGACATTTGTTCACATTACATTTAAATTTCTGCATGTTGGTACCTTCAGGGAGACAGGGAGCAGGGAGGGAATTCTAAAGGCGACTGGTCGGAAGAAAGAAGCTATTAGAGTAGAATAAGTTCCAGCATCTCGAGACCTCTACAGTGAAGGGGTGAGATTTTGCTGCGAGGTGGGTGGGTCGAGGGTATTTATGTTGAGGCTATTGGTATTAAATAAGGAACATAACTCTCAATGTTTCAGAAAAGAAAAATCTTTGAGTAATATGATGTAGTTATGGTTACAGACAGACACCGAATCTCCATTATAACACAATATCGAAGATGTCATATTTCAAGTCAATTTTCACCAATCCTTGTAGATTATTCTTGCAAATCTTCTTTGTAAAAAAAAACGATAGACATCTTGTTATGGACACTTCAGTGATGCAACTGTGGCCGATGCTCCTACTAGGAGTTTACAAAGGAAGAAAATTTTAAAAAAACGCCTTCTCAACATGTAACCCTCACCCTACCCCCTGAGGTTATCTATGAGGTCATCTGAGTCCGAAAAAGAGGGTGGAGATCATTCTTTTCAACATTCTGAGCAGAAAAGCAAAGACAAATAAAAACCTCGTTTAGAGTGGCACACACGTACGCACACATTTACGTACACACATCTACACACATCTACACACATGCATGCACATTTACATGCATACATTTACATATATGCAAACCTCGTTTAGAGTTACACACATGTGCACATACATTTACATGCATATATGCACACACATGCACACATAAGTACCCGCACACATTTACATGCGCATATACATTCACATACACTTTTACAACATACATACACGTCCACATATATCCAGGTACATGTGCGCACACATATTTACACACATTACATTTACATACACATACACACACATATACATTTATATACACACATGTACATACAAACGCTTACATTTGCCTATGTCCACAGATACATGTATTATGTCCACACCGTGTCATGTATTATGTGTAGATATTCATCTACACATAATACATGGCACAGTGGCTAAGTAGTTAATGACACAGACTGAGGACCTGGGTGTGCCGGGTTCGAATCCAGTTCGTTCCACAGAAACACTTTCATCAAAACCCACACTTTGTGTCTAACCTCCTGGAGAGGAGGTAAATAAAATACATGCACACACATGTTTCGGTATTTTTTTTAGATGAGGAGGATTGATGATTTGGATTCAGACTACCATTCTCATCTTGGTTGTTATTTTCACTTTTCGACTGATGTAACCTCCGACCGTCTTCAGTTGCATCTTTTAGAACTTGGGAATCTTTTTGTTGGACTCGGGAACCTATATGAAATTTCGAATTGAATCTTTTATTTAATCCATAGGTATAGATTTTTCTGGTTCCGTCAGTTGTGACCGGGTAGTGTTAATTTATGTTATTATCGCCTGTAGAACTGATTGTTAATCAACACATTTATCCGTTTTTCCATGTGTACACATGAACCCATGGCACAACGGATAATGACGTTGATTAACAATCAATTCCAAATGACAATCTTTTGGAGGGTGATGGTTCAATCTTTACTACAGGCGATAATAATTAGGAATAACGTGATAATTAATTGACACTTTCTATCTGGTCATGGCTGACGGAACGAGAACAATCCATCCTCGTGGATTAAATAAAGGGTTCAGTTCGAGATTCTGTATATGCTCCAAAGTTCAACAGAAAGATTCCCAAGTTCACAAAAATGCCCCTAAAGATGGTCAGAGGTTCCATCGGTGGAAACGTTGTGAAAATAACAACCAAGATGAGCATAGTAGTTCGAATAATCCATACACACCCATGTACATTAACACACATACACACATATATATACACACATACACAATTAGAATAAAAAGACAATCCAAAAACACATGTCCTACACACATTCCTCTAGTCATTTTGTAGGTCAATCTCCATTTTGTCTCTTTAGACTTGCGTCGGAACTCATTGATTTTTTGTCGATTACATTTTGCCCGATCGGTGTCGAATGATCCGAACAGTCTTGCGGACAGATGGACAAACAAGTCAAGCAAAAATATATTTTCTATTCAAACTGAATCAACAACAGAAAAAATCAAATCTAAACATTATCTTTCAAAAAGAAAATGTTCTTTCTCCTTCTTCTTCTTCTTCTTCTTCTTCTTCTTCTTCTTCTTCTTCTTCTTCTTCTTCTTCTTCATTTAACACATCTTTTCTACATCAGATATAGGTTGCACATTGGCCATGGCGGCACGAAGTAACTTTCTCCATGAAATTCTATCTTTTAAGTTGGTTTCGATGTGCCATTGCTTGAGGTCATCTTTGAATGATTCATTCTAAGTCTTCTTAGGCCTGCCTTTTCCTCGGTTATCCTTAACCAGAGCTTCATTCAACACATCCATTACCAGTGCAAGCAGTTGCAATGCAGAGTTGACTCCAGTCTGAGCACCTTCAGCCTCAGTAGCGGTTAATCAGAACTAAGTCTGTTATCAAGATGCACACCGCAAATCTCCCAGACTATAGCATAGTATTCACTAGTATGTAACATTGCACTATGAACAAAGTTCGACCCGAGTAACAAGTGAAAGTGAATGACAGGTTAAAATTGAAAGAAGTTCTTGAAACTTCCTCCGTGCAGGCCATACACGCGAGATCAAACGTAATTTACATCCTCTACAAGCACAGTTCATATTGCTAAGATAGCAAAATGAGTTCACAACTTCCAACTTTTTATACTTCTAAGTGAGTATCAGGGACTTTAGTGAAAAGCCCCCAGAAAAAGGAAAGTTCCCCTGTTCAATTTGTGGAAAAAGAATCGAGTGCAACTAAATTTTCTTTCGTAACTGTAAGCATTGGGTGCGCAAGTAGATAACAAGAAATGATATGGAAATGATACGATAAATGTGTAATGTGAATCTCAAAGAGAGGCTTTGATCTGATGATCTCAAAGGAAGATTAAATCTGGACAGTATAGGGAGATGTGTGCAGAACAGGAAACTTTGTTAGTATGGTCACATTTTTAAAGAATGGATGAAAGTTTTTGTGTTAGCAGATATAGAACAGATGAGGTAGCAGGGTAGGTTGGCAGGAGAAGGCCAAGAAAAACATGGAAGGAAGTGATAAGGATGGGCTTGAGAGAAAGAGGAATAAATAAAGACCTGGTCAGATATAGGTTAGTTTGGAAGTCGATTTCTAAAAGTCACCCAACACACGTCAGCATGTAAAACAAACGTTAAACCGATGATGATGATGATGATGATGATGATGATGATGATGATGATGATGATGATGATGATGATGATGATGATGATGATGATCATCATCATCATCATCATCATCATCATCATCATCATCATCATCATCATCCAAAATTACTGTAGGGTTCCTGATAAGTGTAATGGATACCATCTTGGACTATAAAATCACCTATGCTGATCTATTACTTTAACTGACGCATCATCATTATCATCATTATCGTCATCATCGTCGTCATTGTCGTTATCGTCATCGTCTTCGTCACCGTCGTCGTCGTCATCATCATCGGTTTACTGTCCGTTTTACATGCTGTCATGTGTTGAACGACTTTAGAAATTGACTTCCAAACTAACCTATCTTTGACCAGGTCTTTATTTATCCCTCTTTCCTTCAAGTTCATTTTTATGCTATTTCAAATTTTTAGACATAAAGAGTCAAATGGAGAAGAAATGTCCAGCAAATTACAATGAAACTCAGTTAAAAAACAAAAAAAAAACAAATGATAATGTTCAGAGCACTGTAAAAAGTTTCAGATTTAAAAAAACAAACTTTCATTCACCCCAAACAAGGCAATTGCCATTGAGACGCAAGGGGCTAGGCAAATTAGGGGCCATACCTACAGGGACATCTTAAGTAGGATATTGTACAGCGAGATGTTTGTTCACATTATATTTAAACTTCTGCATGTTGGTACAGTCAGGGAAACGGGGCAGGGAGGGAATTTCAAAGGTTAGTAGTTCAAGGAAAGAAGCTATTAGAGTAGAAAGCCCTCCAGCATCAGATTACCTCCACAGTGAAGGGGTGGGAGTTTGCTGACTGACGGGTCAGTTGGGGTATTTACAGTGCAGCAAGTTCATCGGAACACATTCCATTAAAGTACTTGAAAAACAAGGACAGAAATGCGACATCACACTTAAGTTTTAAATAGAATTTTCATTGGTCTGTCATACTTAAGTTAGAAATAGCATTTTCATCACTAAATATGCAGATAGAAAGGACGCGTCTTAATAATATTGTTTTTTTTAAACAAATTTGTTATGAATCATTTTTTCTTTTTCTGGGAATCATTGGTAAAACAACACAAAACAGAAACTGATTCTAGTTTTGTAGAAAAATACTTTAGCCATAGTTCAGTTGGTTTAAAATAACTGGAGAAAAGCTTTTATTACAAGCACCCTCTCCTCCAAGCCACCACCACCACCTGACCGCCATTTTGTACGAATATTGCTCATTTCTATTCGCTTATTTATTTAATTCCTAATAAACAAAAATTGAAACCGAAATAAAATTGTTATTTCTTTATTAAACGTGCAACCTTCACTCTTCAAATTCAAATTCAATGGACTTTGGGTTCAATTGTTAAATCTTTTTAGTTACGTGTAGATATGATTTGTTATGAGTTGAGCCGATGTTAACTACCTTTGAACGCCCCTAAATTAAAGGGGCTCAAGCAGGGACAGTTTCGGCAATGCTCAGTTTAATTTAATTTATTTATTTTACTAATGAATCACCACTTATCAATTCATTAATAATAATAGTCAATAATTATTAAATAATAATAATATTAACAATGAGAAGGATAAAAAAAACAAAATTATAAAACAGGATAGGGTTAGGGTAATAAGAAAATATAAATAGAAAAAAATATATAATAATAAATAAATAAAGAAAAAATAATATTAAAAAATGAAAATAAATTGAGAAAAAATATATCGATAAATAAATGAATTTCTTAAATAAATAGATAACAGTATTTTGATAATATTATCCAAATACACAGTGGTAGTATAAGATTCAAATTATAAATACCCATATACAAACATACAAATGTATGAATATGTGACAACTAAATAGACACCCTACAGAAAATAATTTATACATGTTTAAAATTTCAAATTTCGATATTTTATACTATAAACAGTTTTATATTATTTCAGATATAAAGATGTTTATTATTTACCACTATTTAAATATGCCATGAACCAAAAAAAGCATTGAAATTGTCAGAGTTTCAGAGGGGCCTTACTGTGAGTTAATCTGAAGCTGTATTTAACCAATGTCAAATCGCTGCAAACCTCAGGATTCCACTTTCCACCCTTAAATAAGAAAACTTTCACAGCAAGAACTCGTCTTCTACGACAACTGCAAAGAACTTTCCTTTCTTCCTCCGTGTGTCTAACATCAAACGGAATTTGCATGAACAGCGTTTCTTTTGAACACCTTTTCATCTGTGGAACACGTTGTTACAAGAGCTGTAACATCGTCATCTTCAAGTCTAATATCAATAAACACTTGTCATAAACACTTGTCATAAACACTTGTCATAAGTAATAAAATTTTATTCATTCTATTCATCATTTTCACTCCACTTATGATATTCTTCATCATTCAACTGTCTCATATACTGAAGTGGCTTTTAGCCTTGATAAGTGGTCACTCATCAGTAAAAAGAAGAGTCCTTATCCAACTCACCAGAGAAACAAAATAATCAATGTCATCTCGCCCATCATTGGGACATCAGGTGAAGTCCGTGATTGACCGCGTTGTGGGTAGATCCTGTCCGAAATCAATAGGTATTTGAATCGGGTGCACGGACGTAATAATATGTCTGACTAGCCGAAATAAAAATGAAGGAACAATGCTGTGATATTAATAATTAACAACTTTTATTCTTTAGACCAATATAGCCAGAACTCATTAAATATCAAACAGAATTTCCAAAAACTTCCCATTTGTGGGACACGTTGCCACAAGATTGCCTCCCTGAGGACCATCTTCAAATCTCAAGACAATAAACACTTGTTATAAACCGTCCTCATAAGTGATCAAATTTTATTCATTCCATTCGTAATATTCAACTGACAATCTATCCATCTCATTAACCCTTATCCTTGATAAGTAGTGACTCATCAGTAGGAAAAAAGGGCGGGGGAGAGGGTGCTTATCCTGTTGAACCTGGAATACTGATTTTTTTACAATAATAGATAAGTACAGCATAATGGTTTTGTGCTATTTTCTTTTTAGCAGCAATATTTCACATAGTGGTTCAACTAGATAAGCACCAAATAGAGTACTTCACGATAAGCACCAAATAGAGTACTTCTAGATAAGCACCAAATAGAGTACTTCAAGATAAGCACCAAATAGAGTACTTCTAGATAAGCACCAATAGAGTACTTCTAGATAATCACCAAATAGAGTACTTCTATATAAGCACCAATAGAGTACTTCAAGATAAGCACCAAATAGAGTACTTCTAGATAATCACCAAATAGAGTACTTCTAGATAATCACCAAATAGAGTACTTCTAGATAAGCACCAAATAGAGTACTTCAAGATAATCACCAAATAGAGTACTTCTAGATAAGCACCAAATAGAGTACTTCTAGATAAACATCAAATAGAGTACTTCTAGATAAGCACCAAATAGAGTACTTCTAGATAAGCACCAAATAGAGTACTTCTAGATAAGCACCAAATAGAGTACTTCTAGATAAGCACCAAATAGAGTACTTCACGATAAGCACCACATAGAGTACTTCTAGATAAGCACCAAATAGAGTACTTCTAGATAAGCACCAATAGAGTACTTCTAGATAATCACCAAATAGAGTACTTCTAGATAATCACCAATAGAGTACTTCTAGATAAGCACCAAATAGAGTACTTCTAGATAAACATCAAATAGAGTACTTCTAGATAAGCACCAAATAGAGTACTTCTAGATAAGCACCAATAGAGTACTTCTAGATAAGCACCAATAGAGTACTTCTAGATAAGCACCAAATAGAGTACTTCTAGATAAGCACCAAATAGAGTACTTCTAGATAAACATCAAATAGAGTACTTCTAGATAAGCACCAATAGAGTACTTCTAGATAAGCACCAAATAGAGTACTTCTCCAATTCACCAGAGAGACTAAATAATATTAGAAAGAAAATAGCACAAAAAATGTATTTTTTGGGGTAAAAAAAACCCACAGTACACAACAATTCGCGGCAATTCATCCAGTATTATTGTTTTAAAAAAATAAATTCAAGTTTTATTGGTAAGCGGATAATCTTCTTCATAACTACAATGTTTTTATTGTTTTTTTTTGTAAACTTAGTACACCCTAAACAAGGCAAGTTACCGCTGTAGACGTAAGGGCTACTGAGAATTAGGGTGAACGTTTTGGGAGTTATCCTAAATTGGAAGCTGTGCAGCGAGATGTTTCTTCACATTAGTTTCAAATTTCTCCATTTCGATACAATCGGGGAAACAGGGAGCAGGGAGGGAGTTCTAAAGGCCGGCAGCACAGGGAAATAAGTTATTGGAGTAGAAGGCTCTTCTGCATCTGGGGACCTCCACAGTGAATTGATAGGATTTAGCTGATTGTCAGGTTGGTCGAGTGTATTTACGTCGAGGGGGCACCAGAGCAGCAAGTTCATCAGAACGCATTCCATTGAAGTACTTGTAAAACAAGCGTAAGAATACAACATTGCAGCGATGGGACAAGGGATGGAGATGGGTGGATAGTGAGGGACCTATTAGATTAGATACTCTTTTTTTGACCTTGTCTAAGAGGGAGATGGTGCACAAGCCCAGATGTGACAACAATACTTCATGCATGGATAGATGGTAGTTTTGTAGAGATATAGGATACTGTCAGGTGTGAGAAATGTTCTAGTATGGTAGAGAGAGCCCACTTTCTTTGCATCAGTCTTGGCAATGTTTTCTATGTATTTGTTCCAATTGATGTTACCTGTGAATGATAGGCAGAAGAGTTTGAACGTTGGACTCTCAGGTAGGGTGTTATTTGCCATTGCAATCGGTGGTTGAAGAGGTTTCTTGTAGTTGTTGACTGAAGGAGCTTTGTCTTAGCAGCATTAAATGTTACCATCCATTTATGACCCCACTTTCTAAGGATTCAGCCATTGTCTCCGATATGTGTGCATCCATTTTACCCACATGATGAGAGTATAACGTGGTGTCGTTAGCAAATATACCCATCTCAAATACAATGTCATCAGGGAGGTCGTTTATAAAAATCAGGAACAATAAAGGTCCAAGGATCGATTCCTGGGGTACACCTGCATTTATGTCATGTTATTTGGATGAACGGCCATCGAGGACAATCTGGATCTTTGTTTTGGATAGGAAGGATCTAATTATATTAAATATTTGTCCAGTAATATCATATGAATAAATTTTTATGAGAAGACCTTTATGCCAAACCTTGTCAAAGACTTTGAATATATCAAGCGTTACCACCCTAGCCTCACCTGCCTTGTCCAGTGTATGGTATATGCATTCAGAGATGACTGTTAGGATATTTGCAGTAGACCATGCTTGTCTAAATCCATACTGATGGTCAGAAAGAAATTTAGCATTAATGAGGTGATGGACTATCGCTAGATTGATTAAGGATTCAAAGATTTTAGCGAAGGTCAGTTCTATCTCCAGAATTCTTGAAGACTGGTACCACAGAGGCAATTTTCCAGCTATCAGGAAAGCAAGATTTAGCAAGGCATTTGTTGTAGAGTTTGGAGAGGACAGGGGCCAGTTCAGCAGAGCATTTCTTTATTACTATTACTGGTATAAGATCAGGCCCACATGCTTTGGAAGTGTTATAGTTTTTTATGATGTTGTGGACATGAGATGGGGTAATGATCAGGTCATCAAGTGTGGCTTCAGTCTGCAATGGGAAATTTAGGAGGGAGTGGTTTGCGGAGTCCAAAGTAGAGTTTAAGGCAAAATGCTGGGCAAGTAGTTCAGCCTTGTTAGTTGCCGTGCAAATGACATCATTGTGGTTGGATAGTGGGGGAATTGTTTATTGGTCATTGTTCACCACACTATTGAAGCTTTTCCAGAAATCACAAGTACCTAGTTTCTGTGACTGACTGCGTTTCCTGGTCATCTCTGTATACCTTCTCTTTGCTTCATCTATCACAGTCTTACAATGATTTCTTGACACTATAAGTTTCTGTCTCTTCGTAGTTCACTTATGGCGGTTGAATTGTCAGAATGCCTTCTGCCTCTCAGCAATAGCAGCTACACAGTTCGAGGTGAACCATTGTGGAGAGTGGGGCTTGGAGTAGAATTTTCGCATGGGGACATGTGCATCAATGCCTGCTTTGACCCATTCAGTTACCTCATTTGTGCACTGATCAGCAGGGAGAGAAAATGTTTCACTCCACGGGGCATCTCTGATGTGATCTTTAATGGATTCCCAATCAGTCCACTTATAGTATCCCGTCGTTTAGAGCAACGGCTAATCAGCTTTGGGACGAGATTTTAGGGTGATATCAATCATTACCACAAGGTGATCAGTTCTGGGCATTTGTCACACAAGCATTGAGAGTGAAGTCAAGAGCAGGTCGAGAAGTGAGGATTGTTGGTTCACACAATCAGGTTGGGAAAGTGATAGTCTATGAGAGGGAGTGCACTATAGAGAAACTATATGTGGAGTTACCAGCTGCGTCTGTATAGCTGGAGAATCCAAGCCAGTTAAAATCCCCAAATACATATGTTTGGGCACTCGAGTCAGGTGAGAGTGCTGTATTTATGCTTTCAGAGACAAAGTTAAGCAAGGTACAGCCCTGGGTCGAAAGAGAACGGTATAAGAAATATAAGTAATTAACATTGTACTGTAAAGTTAATCTAAAGTACATGTAGACTTGATCATCTGATTCTAGTCTATGTTCTCTAGTCAAGGAGAGGGCGTTCTGAACATAAACTCCTAGCCCGTGCATATATTTGTCAGAGTCTTTATGGTAGAGTGTGAGGTATGCAATCATGTCAAAATGGTGTGAGGAGATTGAGGATTGTAGGTTTGTTTCACTTACTGCTAGGATATCCAGGGGGTTTACTAGGGGAAAGGTTTCTATGTCATTGATGTTGGTTCTAAGCCTCCGGATATTTGTGAATGCTAGCCTCAAGGACAGAGGCGAAGATGTTTTTTGGTGTGTGTCTGGTTTAGGTGTGTTTCTTTTTTTTTATATTGACATTTAGGTTTTAGATAGAGTGGGGAGGGCAAATTGGATGCTTGTTTGGTGCCAATAAGCTCATGCAACCAAACCATTAGTCAAGACTTGGTCCATGGGGTTGTGGCCTCAGGAAAGTCCACTGGGGACAACTGTAGGGTCCCTTTCCATGCACGGCATAACACGTACAGTTACCCACGATAGTATGCAACTGTTGATGGAGCAGCCATTAAGAGCTACCTAAGAGTTATGGCTCCTGCACTACCAGTCGGAAACAGCAGATAAACAAGCTGTCTAACCTGTACCATCAATCTGTTAAAACAAGAGCAGCCCAGACTAGTCATGTGAGACTTAGTGACAAACGATTTTCCCCAAGTTACCCAGATAGAGAGCAAGAGAGACAGCGTTTATTGTCCTAGCCAGGAAACAAGGCCAAGCACTGGATGTCTTTGAGGCGTTATTGCACTAGTACCTCTGCGCCTGGCTAATAGACAAAGAAGGAGTGTAAAGGCCGGGCGATAGGCAGAGCCCATCTACTCCTTAAGCAATTTCATGTTTGCAAACCGAATATTTTGTTTGAGACACCAGCTCTAGAAAAGTTGTCGATCAGGACTAAGGAGCCCCCCCCCCCCAACGGTTTGCTGCCAACATGTAAGTAGTCAGTAGCACAGTTTTTATATCAGAGTTTTCCTTCTCCTAGATGGATGACCTGACAAAGTCTATGGGTCCATCACGCCGAGAGAAGTAATCCTGCACCCATGTACTAGTCAGGTATTTCAGAGCCCCCACAGGTTATTAAGAAAAAAAAAATGTCCATATATATATATATATATATATATATATATATATGTGTGTGTGTGTGTGTGTGTGTGTGTGTGTGTGTGTTTGTGTGTGTGTGTGTAGTTGAATAAGTTTACACGTCACCTTCCAGGGATAACAGAAAATTGAAGATGAGTTCCCCTCTCATAAGTAATATTTACTGTGGAGACATTTCACCGGCCAGTAAGGTGGGTGATAGGGATAATCTAATTTTGTATAAGTCAGAAGAAAAAAAACACTTAGCTATGATATCACAGAAAAAAGAAAAAAAAGAAAACTTAGCTAAGTTATAGATGCTAGGTAGCATCTTTGGCTCCGTTGAAAACCCACTCCAGGGAGAGAGGGATATCGGACCTATTCAATGCACCTTTTTATAGATAGTTGGGGAATATGTGGGGGGTCCTTTTTTTAACTACACTAGCTAGAGAATTCTTTTTTATTTTTTAACTTTTCTTTCATGGTTGTATCACTTAAGAGTAACTGAAATCAGACATGGAACTGACTAGAGACACGAAGAATCCACCAATCTTGACATCACAGAATAAAAGGAAAAAATAGAAAATACGTAAAAGAAAGAAATATATGAATGAAAAAATAATTTAAATAACAGTAAAAATCACAATAGTTAGGGCTTGAATAATTTAAAAACAAGAAACAGAAGAAAAAAATAAATAAATAAAACTTAGCTAAGTTATAAATGCCGGGTTGCATCTTTGGCCCTGTTGAACGATTAAGGGAGATTTAAACTCTCTATTTATAAAGAGTAATTTTAATGGGAGTTAACCAGTCACAAATTTACCCAAAATGGCAATGAGAAGCCGTTTACCAATAAAAGTTGATTTTATTTTTTTTAAACAAAAATACTGTATGAATTTCCGAATTTTAGTGTACTGTGTTTTTTAACAGATAAGTACAGCATAAAGTTTTGTGCTATTTTCTTTTTAATAGCAATATTAGATATTGTGATTCAACTGGATAAGCACCAAAAAAAAGTTCTTCTCCAATTCACCAGAGAGACAAAATAATGAATATCATCTCGCCCAAGTTAATCAGGATCCTCTGATGAGAGTCTTTATTATTAATGACTAGCGGAGATGTCACACTTCTAATATCAATTCTTTAGACCAATGTGGCCGGAACATATTAAATTAATATACCAAATCAACACATAACCTTTTTACACAGTTCATTTTTTAATCCGTTTGTTTAAACCCGAGGAACATATTTAGAAATGGATTCAAAAGTCGATAGTCACTTCCACCACCTAGTCTGCTGATCATCATTGTAGTATCAAGTAAGATCCGTGGTCAACTGTGTTGTGTAAACGTCCTGTCCAAAATCAATGGCTATTCAATTCCAATTCATGTCCATAGTAATATGACTGACTATCTAGAATAAAAAGTCTCATCTAAATAAAAGGGCAACGCTGTGCTGTTAACAATTAACAACTTTTATTATTTGAGTTAACATTTCATGGCACAATCCGTACAGTTCATATTTTGTAATATTGAAAGCTACTAGTGAAATATTAATACCTCTCATTTGGTCTGCAGTACAAAAAATGTGGACTATCTCCATTCATGCTCAGAGCCCTAATCTATCCAGCCTCGATGTTAGACCCTTCTTCCAGTGACCAGCTAGAATATCCCCTTTCTCTAAAGTCCAGCAACTTATATAGATATTATCATGTACACATTCAATAAGTGTTTGATTTCAGTGCAAACTCTGGTGATGCTGGAACAAAATGGCTCTCATTTAAATGAAGAGACAACACTATTAACAATTAACAACTTTTATTATTTGAGTTAACATTTGACACAATCCATAGAGTCTGTGTGCGTATTTTGTAACATAGAAAGCTACTAGTGAAAAATTAATCTCTTTCATTTGTTTTGCAGTACAAAAAATGTACACTTCTTATAATGACCATCTCCACCCCTGCTCAGAGCCCTACTACATATAAAAGTATACATTTTGTTTTACTAATGTGTGACCGCTTATCAAGGCCCTGGAGCCACTCGAGGATAAGGATTAAAGAGATCGATCTTTTGCCATGTAATGGATTCCCATTCCTGAACCAGTGCTGACATTTCTCCAGGATGAACCAGTAAGGTGAAGCCTCCTCTCTCTAAGATAGGAGTTGGCAGACATTATGAGCGTTTCTTGGTTAGGTGTTTCCTTCAGTTGATGTCCAATGCAATGTGACTTGGATAGAACTGTTCAGAATACCCTGCGTGCTCTTCTCAGACTGCATTCTGATTACTACCGACGTCCTCACCTGCATAACTTTGTGCATCTAATCGAGATGCATTTCTAAACTAAATTTAAACTCTTACCTGTTCATCTGAGAAAGTTATATGCGTTACATAAAAATACAAAAACATACATACAGACAGACATTGTATTCTATTTGATTAGATAATAAAGTTGTCTATTTGCTTCTGTCATGTTTGTGTATGTACATATTGAAATTATTCATGCTAGATATAATTAAAACGTGCTTAAATAATTAATACCATTTATTGCTTGACCTGTATAAGTTAAGATTAAGGATTGGTGCAAAGACACATTTCTCAGGAACTACAGGGTGACCCTTCACAAATACAATGCACCCATGGAATCGTTAATGAAATTCACAATCTTTTCTGAAATCCAACCAGATTTGGGACAAATACACTTCGGTCTATAAACAATTCAGAATATAATTTTCTGATCTATAGTCTAATAAAATATTCAATTAAAATACATTGAAGTTAAGTTATAGTTGTACTGAAAATTTAAAAACAATTGTATAAAAACATAATAGTAAAATGACGATAACCTAATAAACTACAGGGTAACCCGAAAATGTCACCCATGGAATCGTTAATAAAATTCACAATCTTTTAATCCAACCATATTTGGTACAAGTAAACTTCAGTCTATGCCTGACTTGTCCACCGAGTTTAAATTATGAATGTCCAGCAGTCTTTGTTATATTGAGGTTTACTAATATGTGGGGACACTTTGGTGATCGTCTCATCAATGGTAGGTCTGATCTTGAATGGACTTCATACTTACCAGACCTTAACCCCTCAGATTTTTATCTGTGTAGTTATCTAAAAAGTGATGTCTATCAAAACAACCCCTAAAACTATTCTTGGACTGAAGAGGGTCATCACAAACCAAATCGGGCAGTGGCAAGAGAGTAGTAGCGGATTAATTGACAATTTTGAATATCATATCCAGGTGGGATTATCATTGAATGGCGATAAACGAAAGACTGTTGGACATTCATGACTGAAACTTAGTGTACAAGTCAGCCAGAAAGATAATGAATTTTATGAACAATTCCATGGCTATCTAACTCCATAGCTATCGCCCAAGACAACACCATGTTCATTATGACGTCATCCCACAACGGTTAAGTCTTGATGAAAATAACAAAATAACTTTGCCCTCGTATGGAGACAAGTAAATTCTGTAGTCAGCTGGGAAGCAGCCCTGTGGTATTGTGTTCCACAGACGGAAAGTTCTTGGAAAGAAACTTTGTTCATGCAAGTTTCGTTTAGTTTTCGGTAAACAGTGAAAGAAAGAAGAATTATTTACAGTGGTTGTAGCTAGACGAGTTTTTTTCTGTGAATGTTTCATACAAAAAGTATTTTTAGTCATTTGTTTGTCATTTCTTTTTAAAGTTATCTTAACTATGTAACCGTGTTATGACTTTTGGTTTATTCAATTCAACTTCAATTCAAAGTGATCTTTTTACTCTTTTTATTCCTTTTTTTTCTGTCGATTGCTCAAACACTTGAGAAAACAAAACACGTTTTTATCAGCCTCGGCCTTCACAAGTAGGTCATGGAAACATTCAATCAAAATATTTTTCTACGTTTTAATTTTGCTTACAAATAGCAAGACATGTTTGAAAAGAATTAAAAAATATGTCAAATGCCGGTTGTTTTAATGTCAACTAAAAATATAAACAAGTTCGAACAAATACAAAACGTATTTTGATCAAATTATTCCCACGTTTTGCTGATGTTGTAACCAGAAATCTCAGGTGTAAATCGACTGAGTTTCTTAGTATAGATCGGCTCATGGTCACATTAAGCCTCATTTTTTACTAATGAACAGCGTTTTACACGCACTACTACTTTTGGAGCTGCTCCAGTACCTGCTTACAAGTCCAACATTAAAGATGACTCCCCTCAAGCTCCTCACTTTAAAAAAGGAGCCGCTCCAGCTCCAACTCCTTTAAAAAAAAAAGCACCTCTTTTTCAGTGCTCCATAGTGAAAATGAGAAAGGAAGGAAGTAATCCGACGAAATTCATTTCATTCTTTAGCGACCATTGACTTCTCCAGCCTGGACTCTCCTCCGGCGCTCATAGTAGCCACGGCTACTACATTCTCTCATCTCTCCACAATGTCAACCCCAAACTTAGATGTACTTACATGACATTTTTCTTCAAATTATCATCCTGAGGAAGTCTTACAATAAAGACGAAACGTTGATGAATATATAAAAACTACTATCGCTTGGTTTTTCCTTTTTCATTTCCCATAGTGAAAATGTACCTTCTTTCATAAACGTTCTATTGCACTAATGAGTAGTCAAAGTATAGATGTGGGCATCAAAGGATTTCGTGAATATGAGTGGGAATGTCACTTTAAGCGTATGACTGAAAGATGATATTTAACAAAATCTTGCCAATATTTTGAGATTTGCTAAGATTTTATTTTATTTTTAAGATATAAATTATTTAAATCTTATGTTTGAATGCATATTTTCAATTTTTGCCTATTTGCAGCTGGTGGTGAAATAAAAAATATTTGCAAAGGGTCAAGGAGGGTGAGAAGACCAAGGAGGGACAGCACAAACCAGACCTCCACTGGAAGTGCAGAGAGTGCTGAGACCTTGGGGAAGCTTATTGCCACCCAAATCCCAGAGAAGACCAATGGTCCTTACCAGTAAGAAATAAATGGTAAACGGTTGTTGCGATACTGCAAGTTTATTTGTCGTGGCTATCGAAAAGAGGTAGAGAATACTGGAAATCTCGGGAGACGACTTGTTGTCACTCAGATTTCAGTTCTGGAAGATTTCAAACTTAATCTTTCTAAACAAAAACAAGAGAACTTGCTTAATCATTGATATAGCCTGCCCCTTCGATACCAGAGTGCAAGAGGAAGAATTGAAAAACAAATAAATATCAAGATCTAAAATATGAATTAGTTAGACTATGGAAATGTAAAGAAGTAAAGGTGATTCCCGTTGTAATTGGAATGCTTGGAACCATAGCGAAAAGTCACCATAAATGGCTTAAACAGATTGACGAGACAATTTCTTTTCCAATTTTGCAAAAGTCTTGCCTGTTAGGAATGGTGAAAGTGTTAAGGTACAGCTCGAATGTGTAAAGTCAAAGGAATTTACTTGCTGTTCAAAAAAAAGAAAAATTCAACTAAAACAATCCAAAAGTTGAGACGACTATGAAATAATACACAGAACTAGCCAGAGAACTGAAAGGAATATGGAGCATGAAGAAAGTTAGTATAATATCAACAATCGTAGGAGCACTAGGAACAATCCCAAAAAACCTGGAGAAAAGACTAGGAGAAATTGGAATCAAAGGGACCATCGAAATCATAGAAAGGACGTCAATGATCAAAACAGCTGCAATCTTAAGGAAAATACTTGAATGCAGAAACCAACCCGCATAAGCTACAAAGGGTAACCAGTCACAAGGAATTTACAACAGGGAGAAAACAAAACCACACAAAGAACACCACAACACTAACCAAGAAACAGAAACAGCAAGAAATATCACTTCATAATCCCCCCCTCCCCAATAAATTACACCGGCCTCAGCTAACACCACACAAAAATGAACCAAGGAACATAAATTACAAGAAACACCATAAGCTCTTCCCCTTCCCTCCCTCCCCCCCCCCCAAAAAAAAAGATTTGTGCCGGGCTAAGCTGACACCAGACAAAATATTTGTAGAGGGTTGAGGAGGATGAGAAGACCGAGGAGGGACAGCACAAATCAGACCTCCACTGGAAAAGTGCGGAGAATGCTGGGACCTTGGGGAGGCTTATTGCCACCCGAATCCCAGAGAAGACCAATGGTCCTTACCAGTGAGAAATCAATGGTAAGTGGCTGTTGCGATACCGCAAGGTTATTTGCGGTGGTTATCGAAAAGAGGTGAAGAATACTGGAAATATGGGGAGGTTTGTTGTCACTCAGACTCCAGGAAATACCACTGGTTGTTATCGGTGAGCAATCACTGACGATGATCTGTGTGAGAACTCCTAGTGAATACAAATAATAATAATAATAATAATAATAATAATAATAATAATAATAATAATAATAATGGCAAAAATCTGTACAAAAATAATTTGATCATAAAAAACATTTGGTATATTTATTCATTCAGCAATAAATAATACTTGCCATAAATAAGAAAAAACTTAAAATCTTTAAGAAAATGGCTTCAAAGGTTTTCTATTGAGTTACTGACTCTTTGCCTTTTGGCTAAGATCAAAGTGTAGTATCTCTTCCGATGGATACTGCACCCCATAGACTGGTATTGTCTTGAACTTCGGGGCTTGATTTACGCCGGTCTATGGGTTGGTCCTGTGCAGTTCTATGTGGTCCACCTTCCCAGGCTTTGTCTCCCCTCTTTGGGGAGGAGTAAGTTTATTGCTTACTGCCTGAGGCGCCCCTACCGGAGAATGCCGACGGGACTGCCCAGGCAATTTTTAATGGCCAGAGTGCTCACTTTCTTGGGCGCTGGCTTTTCAAACCCCACTTTCCTGACCCGACCTTGGGTCACATCTTACTGATCTTGTGCCTAACCTCCTGGAGAGGAGGTAAATAAATACTGACTCCTTTGAATAGACGTTTTACAGACTGTCTCCTCTCTTCTAATAAAAATGGCCCATTAGAAATGTACCATCTAAGTGACAAATCAGATTTGCTTCTATACAGACATCTAAGAAGTTCAAATTTTTCATGTCTAATTTTCATTTGTAACTCCCCACCCACTGTCTGTCTGTCTGTCTGTCTCTCTCTCTCTCTCTTTCTCTCTCTCTCTCTCTCTCATATATATTTACTACAGTTATAACAAAAAATGAAATAGTTTAGCTCAAATTTGTCAAATGTTTAAACAGAAAAAAAAGAAGATAATTTTAGAAGTGAGGAGCCCCAAATAGAGTTGCTTATGTTCCACTCTGCTTGAATATAAAAAGAAGCCCTCTTCTCTGTCCCAGCAAAAAGAAGCGTGCTCCTGGAGTGTGTTTCTTTTTGGAGGGCTTCATATAGCCTTACTAATGAGTCACCACTTATGAAGGTTAAAAGCCAATCGAGGATAAGGGTTAATAAGATGGACAGATTGTCAGTTGAATCGTATCATGTTCACCATCATATCAATTTGCTAAAAAGATACGTCCAACCTTGTCACTTCTTTCGATAATACATATATATTTTCATTTCCACTAAAAGAGTAACCGAGTTGTCTTTATTTTGTACCTGTATAAAGTGTGCTTCCATTCTCTAGATTGATGCCAACTCTGCTAAATCCTTATCACAGTGTGAGAGGAGTTCAGAACCAACCAGTGAATACGATACAATACAACCGCAACAGAGAAACGATATTCTACTTAACATTACGACACCTAGAGACACAAAGACGCCTAGGTTCGGCGGTGTCTCATCAACATTAGGGATGATTGGCAACACTTCAGGAGTACGATACAACAGATTGTTGATGAGCAAAGAATTTTATATTGACCTATGCGGTATGGCATAATCGTGTTGACACACTGGTTCTCATTAGATCACTGAAGTTAAGCAACGTGGAGCCTGGCCAGTACCAGATGAGTGACCATTTGAGAATACTAGGCATTGTATGTCATCTTCAGAGGAAGCCGGCATAACCCAACAAGGGCTAAATACCACATCAGGTATTACCGGTTCGTTTTATGCGGTATTAACAAAATTACAAACAAGATGCAAAAAAAGTTCACCAAATTTTTAAAAATATATGGAGGATTTTAAAAAGTGTAAAAAACAACCATCTTTAATTTGGGACATTAATCCTAAAAGACAAAAGTATGACTTCCGGAGGAAGTGAAATTTTAAAAAAGGGAGATTTTGTAGAGGATAACAATAATAGACTAAGTCCAAAAAAGGATTATAAATTGTGTGTATTGTATTTGTTATTGTGTGTTATGTGATAGCAATAATCAAAAGATATATAGTTTATTTCCTAACCTTGTAGACATTCGTGTGTATTTATTCTATTAATTGTTGATACAACAAAAACTTCCATAAAACTCCTGAACATTCGTGTGCAAAGGAAAAACATTGAGGAGTGTCTCATTTAAGAAAATAAGTACAAATGAAAAACCATAAAATAAAACCAACTCCCACCACCTACCTACCTCCACCTTCAAAAGAAAAAGATTGAAAAATTAAAAATAACACTATGAGGATATTAGCCCAAAACTGTCAAATCCAGAATTTTTTGTTGGAAATCTTTTATTAGGTTTACCACCACTCTAAAAATTTTCTCCACCTTTGCTAAAAGTTTTTTGGCACTCTTCATTTTAAGTGGGTTGAACAAACAAAAGACGACTCTTTTTACAATGGGTTCAAACGTACTGACTCATGTAATCCATTTGTTAACTATAGCCCTGTTTTGCTTGTGATCCTACTTTTAGCACTAATATATATGGTTTAAAATAATTTTTTAGCCACTTTTAATTAAAGAGCACCCAAAACTCTATTAAACAAAGCTATACTAATGTATTGAGCACTCTTGGAGAAAATACTGAGATATGATTATATGCATATAATATAATACAATGGATATGTAATGGGAGTCTTAAAGACAGGCTTAGTCTGATGACCTTAGAGGAAGATTAAATCTGGACAGTATAGGAAAATGTGTGCAGAAGAGTAGACTTCAATGATATGGCCACGATGGAAGAATGGGTGAGAGTTGTTGGGTTAGATGTAAAACAGTTGAGGTAGCAGGTTCAGTTCACAGGGGAAGGCCAAGGAAAACCTGGTTGAAAGAGATAAAAATGGAACTGAGGGAAAGAGAGATAAATAAAAACCTGGACAGAAATAGGTTAGTTTGGAAGTCAATTTCTTAAAGCCGTCCAACACATGCCAGCATGTAAAATAGACGTTAAACCAATTATGATAATGATGATAATGATGATGATGACGACGATAAGGCATTCATTCAATTCTCACAGATGGTAATCTCAAAGAAAAACGTCCCCAAAAAGAATGCTATTCACGTCTTATGAGTTGAATGAAATACTAATTACTCTCATTGATGACCGAACTCAAAAGTGGTCAGTGAAATCCGGCAACTCCTCTTTCAGAGCTAGAAGAAATACGTCTTCATTCAATGGCTGCCAAATTCAAAAGAGGCAGAATTTTGCACTGGAATCCATGACGTCAGTCCCACAGAGCTGGTATCCAGGCTTATTCTAATTTCACATAGTTTTGTACAAAATATAAAATGTACAAAAACAAAAATCAATAGAAAATACAAAATATATAAAAAGTACAGAATAGAAACAAGTTAGGGGATTACACAAGTGTCAGTAAAAAATCCAACAACATGTCTACTCAACTTCCTTCATCTGTAAATATGCACTAGGCTGCATGTTTTAGTGGTGCATGCGAATAGCAGACGTTGCAGGTGATAGATGTTCGACCAAAGGAAAAGGCGATGGCACATAAGAAATTGAAAGTATCTGTGATTGTGAGTTGGGCCACACAGAAATTGTCTTTTGTTTGAAATAAGTGCCTCATTAAACAGGGAATCCTGCTGAGACCAACCTACTTGAGAAAAGTAATCTTCCTAGATGGGCTCAAGATAAACCCTTTTGAGTGGACACTGTCTAGCCGTTATCTCTAGTGGATATCTCCAATAGTAATCTTCTGGGTGGTCGAATGGTACCCATTGAGAAAGTCCAGAATCCAAGATTTCCGGTCAGGAGTGAATATATTCCAGGAAATGGGAAAGAAAGGAGTTAGAGCTGGCCCTCGGGCATGAGACAGGCAGTTGGTTTTTCTGAGGGCTGGTGGTCAGTTGGGTCGGAGTGCCTCTTCGGAGAAGGTGGGCCCTTAGGGCTCTTAGCTAAGGGATTGTCTTTATTTGACTTATGTCTTATTTGGCAGGAATAAAAGATCTCATTTTGCAAGTCTGCTATTCAACCTAAGAAAACAAGTACCATTTGTAATCTCCAAAAAAAATAATCATCTGTTAATTGTTTATAAACTGGACTCGTGGTTTTACTTGGAATGAGAATTCTTTGTTGCAGCACTGACTGAGTTAAACGGCAACTTTGCACCAGGCACAACAAGCAGGACGATCACAACCAATGCAGTGAACGCACGCACTCATGCATGTTCATACATCGACTAAATTCTACTTCGCTTAACTTGGAACGTTCTAAGAAACTCTGAACTCTCATTTACTACTAATTCTTCAAATTGTCAATAAAAATTGATATATTTTTTCTATGAATAGACTTTGTCATTCATTCTTTTGATATTGACTTTTCTGCTACAGTGTTCACTGCCGTTGGAGTAAAAAATAAATTTATTCGAAAGAATATTGATATATTTTGGTAGTCCTAACAAACTGTCAATAAAAATTGATATATTCTTTGTCATTCTTACTTTTGATATTGCGTTTCCCTCTACAATGCCTGGTGATACCAGATCAGGCTGCCCTGTGGCTCCCTGAGACGAAATTCACCTACATTGACGTTTTTTTTTTTTTTTTTTTTTTTTTTTTGTAAAACTTAATTATGTTCTACAAAACCAAAAACAAAAAGCAACAGCCCCTCTCCCTTTCTCCCTCCCCTTTTTTATTTTATTTTTAGAACTTGAAGCATAAATCTTTTACTATAATGACCAGATTCGGCATTAAATAACCCAAAAAGGGGTTGATATGCCGTAAAACAAAACTACCAAACCATACCACCTCTACAATGCATCCCCCAGGTTGTGAAGTATGATCTAATCATTAGATCATTAGATTCTAATGGATTGGTCAAAGATGATTTGAATCTGAACGCAGGGGAAGTTTTTGCCACACAGGTTAAAACATTTTAGAAACATAGGAATTTTTAAAGTAGGTTTTCTTTTAAAGTTTTATATTTTTTTAAATTATTTTAAAATAAAGTTAATAAGTACAAATATTAGACTTAGATTTGAATAATACTGACCTTCAGGTTTAATGACGAAGAATAAATTGCATGGAAATTTGATTGGAACTAAATCTGTCAGAGGGAGGAGAGCTAATGGATGAGATAGATAGATAGATAGATAGAAACAGATGAAGATAGGTATATATATATATATATATATATATATATATATATATATATATATATATATATATTATATATATATATATATATATATATATATTATATATATAGATAGATAGATAGATAGTAACATACTAAGATAGATAGATAGATAGATAGATAGATAGATAGATAGATAGAAACAGATGGAGATATATAAATATATATATGGGATAGACATCTTAATATTTTATCATCAGCGTAAACAGAAAAACAGAAACAAAGCAGAAATGCACTTCAACAACAAAAGCTAAAACTGGGGCCATAAAAACTAGCTCCCAGCGACCAGTCTAACAAAAAGGCACAAAAAAGCCAAAAATAGCTGTCATGTGACCTGTTGCCAACTACGTCGGCCAAACCACTGGGGAAACAATATAAAGCAGACCGTATGGCAAAATCTGTCTCTTTTTTCTCTTTCCTCTTCATTCCAGCGAGCAGGCAACAGCATTTTTACTCCAACTACCCCCTCCCCCGCCTTCGGGTGCGGGGAGGCTGATGGACATTTCACTTCACACACACACATGCGTACAACCACACACTGCTGACAAAGACACACACACACACACACATACGAATGCCGAAACGACATATCAACTCACGTGCATGCACACACATTCGTACAACCACAAACACAAGGCGACATGCACAATCACACACTTTGACGTACTAACGCCAAGCCTCACACATGGCTACACTACACACATACAAATTCATAAATCACAGACATAAACATTTATCGCTTCTCTAACTGGACACTTGAAATGAACACTTAATGCTCTGTATTTTGTACATATATAAATATTTTGTGCTACTTTTAAACTACGTTTTATTCTTCCTTCAACTCATGCATGCCTTATCTTTCATTCAACTTTCATATATGTTTTTCCATGTTTTATTTGTTTTTACTCTTTTAAACATCTCTTTAACTATTCTAATGTAAGTGTGGATCTTAGCATATTCTCTAAGACACAATGTCTTACTAAGCTGACATTTAAAGTGTTTTATAGAGTACACAAAGGATAACGATGACATTTAGCCAGCTGGATGCGGACTTCTCACAAAAAAAAGCAAAAAAGGTACGCGCTGCTCCATAAAGGGGACCATATCCTCACACATATATATAGATATATAGATAGATGGATATATAGATATATAGATAGATGGATATATATATATATATATATATATATATATATATATATATAGAGAGAGAGAGAGAGAGAGAGAGAGAGAGAGAGAGAGAGAGAAAGAGAGATAGATAGATATAGATAGATAGAGATAGATAGATAGATAGATAGATAGATAGATAGATAGATAGATATATAGATAGATAGATAGATAGATAGATAGATAGAGAAACAGATGGATATATATATATATATATATATATATATATATATATATATATATAGAGAGAGAGAGAGAGAGAGAGAGAGAGATAGATAGATAGATAGATAGATAGATAGATAGATAGATAGATAGAAACAGATGGAGATAGATGTATGGATAGTTACAGACTAAGCTAGATAGACATTTTATGTTAAGGAAACATGAAGAAATATTTATATATAATCTTCTGTATTTATATATAATCTGTAAAGAATAGATTTCTCTCGGTTACTAGAAAAGTGGTAAAGTATATGTAAACAAATAAAGGACATAGCGCAACAATTTCTTCTACTTATAATGGCGGGTTTATTAACGCAATGGATAAATTGCTGGCTGCTTATCTATAGATGTGACCGAGCCGTTCACAGTTCAAATGTCAGCGTAGATAAACTTGCTAAGTCTAGTCGCACTGATGAGTTACAGACAACGAAACAGCTGTCTGTGGTATATATATATATATATATATATATATTTTTTTTTTTTTCTTCAGTTATATGGATTAGATTTTCACAATTTATTTTGATAGAATTTTTTTAGTTTAGTTAATGTAATTTAGTTTTTATATCTCCATTTATTAAAGTTGACTTAAAAAAAGAAACTGGGTTCGTTGTTGTTTTTTTATAAGAATAAAATAACCTTATTAAATAATAAAAATAATAATAACATAAGATCTTTTCTTTTAATTGAGTTGAAAATATTTTAACCATTTTTTTTACTTATGTTTTTAATCTGAAATAAATATTAAATTGCGGTAGATTATTTCATAAAATAAAAAAGTAGGTTATAAAACACTTTAATATTTATTTTAGTACAATTTTCATTCACTAGAAGACGACTATTTCGTAATATTTTTTGCGAGTCATCTTTTCCTTAGCTAATAAAAGAAAAAGTCAACTTTTAAAAAAAAATACGGAAACAGCCGAAGTATACCGATATATGTCTTGGAATCGTAATTTTTTTTTTTTTAATGAAATAATATATATTTCATAAATTCTTGAGAAAGAACATTGATGAATAAGCATTTATTTATTGTAAAGTCGATCTTTTGCGGAAACAGCCAAGTTTTAATTTGAATTAGTGATTACGTCACTTCCGTTTGTTTTCAGACTATAAATTTGTTGCTTTTCTCGCGAACACGTTTTAGCAGTCGAAGAACGAGAACAACTTTCCTTGCGGAGAAAAAAAAAAGGAATCGTTTACAAATTTAACTTCACAGATTTAAGTATGTCTCAAAAACACGAATTCAACATGGACATGACATGCGAAGGTTGCGTCAATGCGGCCAAGAAGGTTTTATCTAAACTTGAAAACATAGACAATGTTGAAGCAAGTTATGAGACGAAGAGTGTTTGTGTCACAACGACCCTCGGCCACGACGAGGTCTTGAAAACTCTGCAAAAAACAGGAAAAACTGTCACTTATGTCGGGACGAATACTGTTTAAAAACAATATATATGTATCGTCTCGTTTTCTTCTAAAAATGATTATTTGAAGAATTCGTCTAACAAAAATGAATTTATTTCTCACTGGCTCCTTTTGGTCCGGGGTTGTTGATTTCATCTCTTATCTCTCCTCGGACCATCGTGAGACAATGTTATTAACATTGGAAATCAAAATATTAATTATATAAAAAAAAAAAAAAAAAAAGCTTTATACCCGACTAACACACTCGCACGAACTTTTCACCTCCCAACAACTGCGAAAATGTTATAAAAACTGAGTTCGTGTCTGCTGTCGACAAGGATCGAACCGGCTTATCAACACAACTGGATTCGACAAAGAAAGGAAGTCTGATTTTCAATTGTAGAATAGGGACACCGTTGGAATATCTCTCCGATTTTGCTTGGTTTTCGCAGCACACTTTTTGGTAAAAAATTGTCTTAAATTTCAGGTACTTTTTAAATCAAATTAAATTTTAAATTCCCTATTTACTTGTCTCGTCACAGGTGCTAAGTAAAGCGAGGCCCCTTTGTAATGTGGAGAAAATCCAACTAAAAAAGGGGCACTCTAAGGTGAAGACAAACATCGCCCCGGTCTAGAAGGATCACTCCTGACTGAATATAGAACATCTACTTATGTCTTGAAAATGTAAGTTTAATTCAATGTTTTAATCGCTAGGGCTATTTTATTTTTTAAGATATTTTTTTATAATGTAAATGGCCGCCAGCGATTAAAATCTTTGCTACTCTAATAGCTTCTTTCCTCAGACTGCTTCCCTTCCATACATAAATTTAAATGTCATGTGAACAAATATTTTGCTACACAACTCCCCACTTAGAATGCGTTCTTATAAATCTGGTTCTTAATCTTGCGTCTCGGCGGCACTATTCATTGTTTTGAGTGAACAAAAGTAAAAAAAAAAAAAAAAATCATACAAATTAAATTTTTACACAATGAGATTAGTGTAACTTTCAAGACTTTAAATTACAATTTTATTTCAAAACTAATACAATCTTAAGAAAAATCGAATTTATCCTAGATGTGTCTAGAACCTATTCTACAATTGGACCAAAGAACTTTCCCCTAAACAGCTGCAAAAAGAATCGAACGTTCTTCATAAAAATAAAAATGAGCTTATCTGTCGACAAGGCTCGAACCTGTTCCTCTGGATCTACTAGGATCCAACATCTCTTGGACCCAACATGAAGAAAAGGAATTCTCTTCATATTTTAATCTTGACTCGCTTTAATGTTGCAAGATGTTTGTTTGTTTGTTTTTTAAGGAAAAAAACGTCATTTTTTTTCTCTAGAAAAATAAAACTTCGACTATGGAAAAGATTCAAATTCTTTTTGTCTTTAATTTGTTTTTATTCCTCTTTATCCAAAATCTTCCAAGAATTCGCATGTTATTTCTCAAGAGTACCACGCCAAAACTGTAGACCCGCCCCCTTTTAGACCGAAAGAATACAGGTTATGGTGCTTATATAGATCTGCCCATATTGGCTCTGCAACATTCAGTAACGAGTTACGGGAGACGGAAGGCGGCCACTCAAAATTAAATTCGCGTCCTAGAAACTAAACAAAACGAAAATACTTTACGTTGCAATTTTTTTTTTTTTAGTCACGCGGATTTTTTTTTAAATTGTTTCGGCGTGGTTTGTCGTAGCTTGCCTTAGGCTATGAAATTCAAGGAATGGTTCACCTAACTTAATTTTGGAAAAGGGTGTAAGGTAGATATTTGGGATAGTATGTTCGAAATGCAACAATTTACAAAATAACACCAGAAAACAATTACAAACAAAACAATTTACAACAAAAATACAATATAACTATATTTTCGTTTTCCGTTTCAAGAACCAGTTTAATTTGAGGTCGCCTTTCGGCTCTTATAACTTGTTACTGGATTTTATCGAGCCAATTGGTAGCTTAACTAGAATTTATTTTTTAGGCGATTACGTGTGAACACCCTGAAAAACTTGGCGGAAAGAAAAAACTATAGGGTGTTTCTACAGAATTTGAACACTTTTTTTGGCGGTTTAGAGCATTGTAGCAAATGTATTTTAATATGGAAGATAAATCTTGTACTTTTTTTTTTGGGGGGGGGGGGTGGGGGGGCTACTTTTTAGTCGATTACATGTGGTTTTACAAGGGGTTTTTTTTGGGGGGGGGGGATTACCCCTCGAACCTAGAGTAAGGTAAGTAATTTTGTACTAACTTTTAAACATGAACAAAAAAACGGAAATTTATCTTCCTTAGCAAACTTTTAACTACTCTAAAATGCTAGAAAGGCCCTAAAATAGATCATTGTATGTTAAGTTTATATCCGAAACTGACCCCCACTCTAAATTGTAAAATTGTTTTTTTCCTTCCGCAAAGTTTTTCAGTGTTCACATGTAATCGCCTAAAACAAATTATTTATTAAAATTAAAATTTTTCAAAGTCCCTTTCATATGTTGTTCAGAGTGTTTTATTTATTTTTTTAATGGAAATCGCTCTAAACAAAGTATGAAGCCACTCGATGCAAGGAGCTAAAAAGAAAAATACTACAAGGTCAAAAACTAGCCAACAATAAATGTTAGATGGAGAGATTTCAATCCAGAAAACAGCAATTCTTCTCCCTTTTTTCAGAAACATCGCTCATAGAATGTGAGTACTGAAGGACAAAGGGAAGCGAGTTACAAAGCTGCGGAAAGTAAACCAAAGGTCCACTTTCTACTCTCCTTATAATACTTCAAAATTTAAAGATGAATTTTAATCTATGGTTCCCTCACAACAAAAACTCGTCTCTCTACAACCACTGTAAATAATTTTCCTTCCTCTGTGTACATAAAACTAAACAGAACTTCTATACGCAAAGTTTCTTTCCAAGAACTACCCGTTTGTGGAACACAATACTACGGGGCTGCTACCCAGCTTACTACAACATGGTCGTTTTCAAGTCCAATGTTAACCAAATTCTTGTTGAGCTGTCCTCTTAATCAAATTCTGCCCGGTTTTAACCATCGTTACCAATCCTCAGTGTTTTCTCACTGTCTACCTGACAAACTCATTAACCCTTATTCTCGAGTGGCCTTTCAGCCTTGATAAACGGTGACTCATTAGTACCAAAAATGTATAATTTTTGTACGTGCGACACAGACCCTCTAAAAAAATAGTTGTCTGGACCCTTAAATACTCCTTATCACAAATGAACCCTGATACTCTAGTTTGGCAATTGTCTAGAATAGTCTTTTATATATTCTATATATAAGGGAGATAACTTTTCAATTTATTTCTTAGCACATGGAAAATAGTGTTTCCGAATGCATAGAACCATCGCATGGAAGTCATTCTCATGTTGCTTCCTCAACACAAACTTAATTTGATAGCGTTTTCAAACAGATGGTGAAATTGAGCCTTAATGATCGCGAGCTAAATAGCCAACCAACATAAAAAAAAGTGTAATTCCTTTTTCATATTGCTACCCGGACTTAGGGTTAGTGGTAGAATTAAGGCCATGTCGTTTTTCATGACTTACCATTGAACAGTAATGTCATTAACTATACAATAGATTGTTCAGCAACATGGCGTGCTAAAATCTGATTTTTAAATTGATTCAAACAAAAATAAAATTTGATTTTAACTAGTCATAAATACATGCCCTTCCTTAACCCTACCATTAACTTAAAGTTCGAGTGGCATTACAAAAAATAAGACTGAAAATATGGGACGGTTAAAATGTCAATTTTACCCAAGTAAACAAACGGGCATAATTTCTTTCCTGAAACTCCAGCTAAATTCTCAAAATGTAGATTAAATTATTTTCATGGTTGTTTATAGAAATATTGGCAATCGTGCAGTATAGTTAAAAGCCAAGAAATAGAAAATGAACAACATATACAACAAATTACTTTTACCAAACACATAAAAAAATTTCTACCAACCTGTATAGTTTTAATGTTTTAAAATTAAGTTTTACTATTTCAAAATTTGTTTTACTTTCATTTAGCCAAACATGAGTCAATAAAAAATGGCGGTCGATTTCTTTTCTTTTTAGGTGGTCGTAATTTTCAGCCTTAAAAGATTGTTTTAAAAAAAAGCTTACCTTAAACCTTTTTTTTTTTTTTTTTTTTTTTTTTTTTTAAGCCAGAAATTATCGACCGCCAACTTTTGATTGACTCTTGTTCGGCTAAGTGGAAGTAACTAAACAAATTTGAAATTAAAAAAAATTACAACTTCAGAAGTTAAAAACTATACAGGTCGGTAGAAAATGAAATTTTTAATGCGTTTGATAAGTTATTTGTTTGTGTAAATATATGTATGTATATATATTTCTGCACTGTTAACTATACTGCATGATTGCTGAAACATCTACATTGTAGTGAATATAATTTTTTCTTCCTAATTGATTAATAAGTTTCTCTTTTATCCGTCCTCTTAATACTTCTCTGCAATGTTTATATGTTACCTCCTCTTCGGGGGGGGTTAGACACAAGGTTAGGTAAGACACACTTGGGAAGTACACTCTGGCCTATAAAAATTCCTTGAGCAACCCCGTCGGTATTCCCGGTAGAGGCACATCAGGTGATTAGCAATAAACTAACCCCTTCATCACAGAAGGCAAAGCTTGGTAGGGTGGGCCTTCTAGAACTAACCAGAATAATACTTAACAAAGCCACTGCTGGACTGAGTGTCGAAGATGTATCCTCGACTGGGACGAAGAACAAGAACACCTACTCGAGTTGTGCCTGTTTGTATATATTCGTGAAAATTGCACATTAGTTATCTCTCTTGGATAAAAAAGAAAAATGTGGCATTTTATTCTAGAGAATTGTTTAAACTTTCATTCTAATCTTTGCGCTTTTAAAAATTTTTATCCATCAATTTAAAAAGTTTTAAGATTCACTTTCGAATGTCAGTCTCGTCCATCAAATCTTTTGTTTTTTTTCTTGAGAAATTTGTAGATTAACACCCTCAGCTAAATCCCCTTCCCTTTCATAAAAATAAGATTTTTTTTTTTTTAGGCGATGACGTGTGAACACCCTGAAAAATTTGTCAGAACAAAATTAATTTAGAATTAAGTGGGGGATCAGTTTCATAAATAATTTAAACGTAAAGTGATGCTGTTTCTGTGCCATTCTAACTTTTTAGAGCAGTAACTAAAGAATGTTACCACTAACCTTAAGTCCGACTGGCAAGGTCATAAAGCCACATGTAATCGCTAAAAAAAATAGTAGAAAAAAAACGCACAATTTCTCACATAGCAAAAATAATTTTAAAAATCGCTTAACTGCTCTTAAACGCTAGAATGGCACACACGTAATTTCCTAAAAGAGAATCTCATTTTTTTCTAGGTGTGTGTGTGTAGGGATGAACTGATTTAGCTGAGGGTGTTACAATAATACTTGTTTTTTTTGGTGCTTCTGAATTATTGCGACAAATCAATTTCATCTCTAATTTAGAAGAGCCGTTGAAAGGGAAGATAATTCAAAGTGTTTTCTCAACTGAAATTTCTCCGAAAATTGATCTAAACGCAATGAACTTACAAAACATTTTATTTTTAGCTAGAGATAAGGCAAAATTAATAGACTTCTTACAATTCCGATCATGCTATTGTAAAATGTCGAAAGCTCATGAGGGAATTGTGCATTGAGCATTTTTTGCGACATCCTCAAATTCTTGGAGGGGAAGAGTGTACAGTGGAGATTGACAAGAGGTTATTTTCACAAAGAAAAAGTCATACTGTCCGTATGACTCGTCAGCTGTGAGTATTTGGTGGCTTGAAAGAAAGAAAAGAATGACTTAATTCGTGACCTTCGACATTTGAAAGGAACTTGGAAGTATTTAACCTGTCGAATAGAAAGTCATTTAAAGCTTTCTTTTTTCTTTCTAACTTTAGGCTGGCAATGTAAGGGAGATAATTTATCAACTTATTTTTCGATGCTTCGGAATTTTTTAGATGACTTGATAATTCGTAGAATTTGGTATATTCAGACTACTTTTCTCATCTTGGGTGTTTTTATCACAACGTTTCGGCCGATGTAACCTCCGACCTTCTTCAGGTGTACCTTGTCGAACTAGTAGTCTGAATATACCAAATTCTACGAATTATTTTTCGATTTCTTTTCTTTTTTTCAATTCAATCAATTTGGCAAAAAATAAAACAAGCATGTTTCAGTTGCCATGTAGGGAAAGGGTGGTAGAAATTTACACAGAAGAGGATACAGTAGACCAGCACCTGTTCAAATTCACCTTGTATTGCTGCATTGTTGGCATATTTATTACCTTTTTGGGGAGACTCTTCCCAGGTCCAGTGATCCTGATTGAGAAAGCTACACTTCTCCAGTTCAATCGAAATCGGCGGTGAAATAGTTTCTTGTGGTGTCCGCGTATATTTCTTTCTGGTGCAACAGTGAATAATAGGTCCTGAAGTATATCGTAATGACCATTGAGGAGATTGTAGGCCAAAATGAGATCACTGCTTAATCGTTGGCGCTCAAGGGAGAAAAGGTGAAGTTTTTTGAGTCAGCTTTCATAGGGCAGATCCATAGACCCTGCACCATTCAAGTAATCTAATTCATTTTAACAAAAAACATTTCTGTATTTCTGTTTATTTTTTTTTAATCAAAAAAACTAAATCATTGACCAAAAAATTCTAAAAATAAGTTATTTTTAGAATTTTTTGGTCAACAATTTAGTTTTTCAGAGATATTTTTCAACAATCGATTTTTTTTATTTACAAAGATTTTTTTTTAATTTGTTTTGGAATGGAAATGAAGAAATCATTTTTTTCATTGGAAGAAACAAAAAAAAAAGACTAAAAATGCAATTTCATTAGTCATTGGAATTTTATATTTTTGGGAATTCATGAATAAAAAAAAAGTCTTTGGATGTCCTCGTACCACTACGGAATATATTGTGAACCATATATTCAGTTGTTTTATTGTTTCTTAACATGAAAATAAAATCTTAAAATCAACTTAGTTTTAGATATTTTTACGACAATTTGTCGTAAAAATGTCTAAAACTAAGTTGAAGTTATCTCCCTTACTTTGCCAGCCTAAAAAAAGGGATGAGGGCGCCATTTAAACTGGGTTTTAAATACTTAGCAAATCCTCATGTTTTAAAAGATTAAAAATTTTGACAACTATTTACATCCAATGATTTTACAAAGATTAAAACATTACCTTAACAAAACTAGTTATAGTTTTACAACAATTTGGCTTAATTAATAACTTAATGATCAAAGGATGACGTAATAATTAAATTTTACTTTAAAAATCCTATTTAAAAAATGTTAAAAAAATAAAAATAAAAAACAACTCCCGAGTAATGCTGGGTAGATAAGATAGTTCATAAACTATTTCTCGCAATCGATATTAAATTAAATCTTATTACTGAATTATTTAAATTAATTGTAATACTAGCAATTAAGTACCATTTTTTTTTCCTTATCAAAAAATAATTGAAAAGCATAACCAATTTAATGTTAAGATGGAAACGGACGGGATCCCTTTGCCGCACTAGTTTAATATAAATGAAAACTCCCTCCACCTTTTATCATTTTCATTTTGGGAAAGTCTTTTTTTCTGACTGGAATGGCAATGGTTAAAGATGACCGTCCTCATCCTCCTTTCACTTATAAGCTATTTAAATTTACATAGTAAACGGATCGTCCAACTAAACATTAAATAAGTATCTTTTGAAAAAGTTGGGGAATCCATTTATGCAGCAGCGTGAACCGTAGCTTGGATAAGGTGTATACTTTTGTATTGTCTTAGAAAATGTACCGAGACCCACACTGATTATTGATATGGAAAATAAGTAAAAACAGATAAATCATGAATGTTGAATAAAAGAGATAAAACATGTTTAACGAACACAATATATTTATGTGTACAAATTTACAATCAGTTAAAAGTTATTTTTGTGTGAATAAATTGTTCGTTTGAAAGTTGACTTCTCATATTGTAGAAAGTTAAAAGGAGAAGGCAACAAGATTTATAAGTGTCTGTGTGCGTATTTGTTTCCTGTTTCTCTCTTTTTTTTCTTTTTCTTTTCATTTTCTTTCATTTGCTGGGGGACGAGGCATTCTTCCAAATGCCATACGATCACCCGCTATTTACAGACTCCAACCGAAAGCTCTTTTCAGGATTCTGGCTATTCCCTTGAGTGCAGTTGTTTGAATTTCTCTTGCACTTGGTTCACCAGGTATACTTGCCAAATACTTTTTCAAGTTCTTCTTCATGAGTCCAGTGGCTCCTATAATAACTGGAATGATGGAGATCTCTTTGAGGTTCCAGTTTCTTTTCATATCATACATTAGACCTTGATATTTTGTTATTTTCTCCCTTTTAGCTGTTTATGCCCCCATCATTAGGGACACTGACCTCAACCAAAGTTGCCACTCTCTCTCTCTCTCTTGTTCCATATGACAATGTAAGGTTTGACAGCTGCGTTTTCCAGATAGGTAGCTGTGGGGATTTCATGGTCATAATGGATGGTGTATGTCTCATTCCCCACAGTTCTTTCAGGTAGATGTTCCCAGGGTCTGCTGCTACACCTGATATTCAGTTTCTTACAGATGGTCCAGTGGAGGTACCTACACACTCCATTATGTCGTGCTGTATAGGAGCCATCTGTCAGCATAATTTTGCAACTCGATATCAGGTGGCTCACACTCTCCACTCTGTGTGTATATTCATGTGAGAGGATTAGACATTGTGTGTGTGTTACCTCTTGTCAGTGTGCGTATATATCTGTTTCCTGTTTTGTTTTTGTTTTTTAATTTCTGTTTTCGTTAGCTTAGAGACAGAGCATTCTTCCAAATGCAAGACAATCGCCTGCTATTTAAAGGCTCCAACCGAGTGCTCTTTTAAGGAGTTTGGCTGTTCCCTTTAGTGCAATTATTTGGCTTTCCTTCGCACTTGGTTTTCCGGGAATACTTTCCAGATATTTTTTGAAATTTTTCTTCATGAGGCCTCTAGCTCCTATTATCACTGAGATAATGTTGATGTTTTTGAGGTTCCAGTTTCTCTTCATATCATACATTAGGTCTTGGTATTTTGTCACCTTCTTCCTCTCCACTCTGTTCAGGCCACTGTCATTTGGAGCACTCACCTCAACCAGTGTTGCCACTCTTTCTGCTTTATTTAACATGACAATGTCCGGTTTTACTGCTGTCAGTGTGTATATTCATATGAGGGGGTTGGACATTGTGTGTGTGTTGCCTCTTGTCAGTGCGAGATGGCTTATTGCGTGTGTGAGAGAGAGAAAGACAAACAGATTGATAGACCGACAGATAGCTTGTTTTGTTACATAGCTACATTGTGCACGCCCCCCCCACATTGAGGATGGCACGTTGAAGTGTCGCCACCTTGTTTCAGAAGACAAGAGAGTGCAACAGCCGAAACGTTTTCTATATAAACAACTATAATAAGGATTACAGCTTGAATCATCATTTAAAAAATGTAAATCACATCACATTTTCATCTATGACGTCCGAATCATTGCATAAACTTTTATCACTTACTCCCTGCCCGTAGTCTCGTTGGACCGTAGCGACACTGCTGGCAAACACAACGATATCATCCGTCACTAGTTTCGGTTTTCAGCCGCTCTTTGTAGGCGTCAAATTCTGTGATGTTGCTCTCCTGTTACATTTTCACTTAGCGAGGTGTGTTTAAACCATTACACACATCCTTGTTGAGAGCCCCGGTTCTGGATCATCTGTTGACAAAATCACTCGGACGCTGATGTTAATTTATAAAAAACGTTTATTAAAAAGAGAAGAACAGTCACACAAAAGAAACAGAGAGACGGGTTACTTGTGTATGTGCAAGAAAGAGAGAGAAAGAAAGACATCTGGTACTACCAGATCAGGCTGTCAGAAGATATCGGCTTCCTGACCCAAAATGCACCAAACATTGATGTTTTATTGTTTTTTCTCTTTACAAAACTCAATCATGTTCTGCAAAACCCAAAACAAAAAACAACAATTTCCTTCCCCTCCCCTTTCCACCCTCTCCTCTCTTTCCCCCTTTTCACTCAACCAAACACTGTGAATAAATACTTGAACATATAAAGGACTTGAAGCATAAAAACTTTTACCAAAATGACCGGATTCGGCATTAAATAAACCGAGGAGGGTTGATATGCCGTAAAACAACTAAACCAAAGAAGGACAGATAGCTTGTCTTACTACATTGTGAACTTCTACCATCGGGAACGGCGTCCTTCACATTTCCGTTTTGCTTCAAGTGTCGCTGGAAGAGACAGAAAAATCTCTGGGCAAAAGTCACATTATTTCGTCGTCTTCTGTACTAGGGTCACCTCTGACCCTTAGGTGTCACTCAAACTTTTCCATTCAAACAGCAGCTTTTGTTATGTAACAATTTGCATTGATTGTGGTTGTAAGTATTGGAAAAAAAAACATATGGCAAAAGATTTATCCTATGGATTTGACTTATTTCAGTTTTGTATGTGGTGGCACATTTACTTTGACATTTAAAAATTTTAACCTCACACCAAACCTACCTCACAAATGTTGCTGCTTGCAGGACCATGGAGTCATCATCATCATCATCATTCACCCATCATCATTCATCATCATAATATTTGGTTTAACGACCGTTTTATATGCTGGCATGCATTGTACAGCTTTTAGAAATTGACTTCCAAATCAACCTGTCTCCACCCCAGTCTTTATTTATCCCTCTTTATCTCAAGTCCATTCTTATCAGTTCCTCTCATGTTTTCCTTGGCTTTCCCCTGCCAACTAACCCTGCTAGCTCAACTGTTCTACATCTACTAACCCAAGAACTCTCATCTCTTCTTTCAACGTGACTATACCATTGAAGTCTCCTGTTTTGCACACATTTCCTATCCTCTAAGGTCATCCGATCTAAGCCTGTATTTAAGACTCACATTACACACCCATCGTATCATTCTCATATCATTTCTCACCATGCAACGCATGTCCTTAACTCTCACTGGTCAAGTTTCAATTCTATACATCATACTGTGTACACATGCCTGATAGGCTCTTTCCTTGGTTGACAGTGGTAACACTCTGTTGGTTAGTAATAGCAGAAGCTCTGAGTTGGAAAAAATTCATTGCTTTATGAGTTATGGCCGGAGTTTTTATGTTGGCTCCAACCTCATGTTTTTCACATTGAGAAATATAGACAGTGCATAGAAGATAATTTCCATTTTGCGATTTGTCAGTTGCAATCCAGTTTTGACAATGTTAGTTTTTGTCGGGAGGTGTCGGTATCCTCCCACATATAGCGCCTGGTATTCCCAAATGGCAACAATGTGTGAAAAGGGCAGAATTTGATTATTTAAGAAGACGGTCAGATAAGTATTTGCTGACATTGGACTTGAAGGTGACCATGTTGTAGTCAGCAGGAAAGCAGTCCCATGGTATTGCGTTTCACAAATGAGAAGTTCTTGGCAAAAAACTCTGTTCATGGAAGTTCCGTTTGGTTTTAGGTACATAGATTTCTTGCTGTGAATGTTTTAGGAGGGGGGTGGAGCTCAGTTTAGCATCTACCATCATACATACCGCTCTTGAATTTAATATTCCCTAGAAACTTCCTCCTTTGAAGGAACCCAGCTCAACCTGCTCAAGTTGAATACTGTACCAGGTACTAGGAGCACCTACCATGAAAATAAGGATAACATAGAGAAAGACTAGCAGCGTCACTTCTGTGGGAAAGGTAGTATGCATCTGATTCCATCTAGGACGTATCTGACTGTTATAGAGAGAAAGGATTGTATCTAGAGTCAGGTATTTTCTGGAGCGATAGAATGATCCAACCATTTCCCCAGCATCCTTAGCAACAGATTGGATTTGTCTTCCAATCTAGATCTGAAGAACAGATCATGCCCTATTGCGATTGTCTAAAATAATCAATGCAAAAAAAGGGGATGAAACAAAAAACAAATAATCAACAAATAACTGTTACCAAAGGCAATAAAAGTTACTTTTCTACCTACCTGCATATTTTTTTGTGTTTTAAAGTCTTTGCAAGCGTTTTTTTTTTTAATTAAAAAGTTCCATCAAATATATCACGTTACACTTAACAGCAAACATGGCAAACAGACGCTTAGCCGAAAATATCCTAAATCTGATCACTTTTATTGCGTTTGGAACAGTTACATGTTGTATATTTGTTTTATTTTTTTTTTCACTCAAAAAGAGAAAAACGCCTAACCCTAAACAAACTCCGGCCATCTTTGAAATGAAGCTGTAACCCGATCAGATTTGAACGAAATATTAAAATGCAATAAAAACGCTTTGAAATACGTTAAAATACACAAAAAAGATCAAGGTAGATAAAAAAGTAACTTTCATTGGCGTTCTTGTATAAGCAGTGACCGATCTGAGGGGGACAACTTTACTTTACCCAGCCGCCGCCATTCCGAACTCGCCCATACTTCGACAAGGGAGACAACTTTGACACACATTTTACAAACCCTTTATAACAATTAATGCGTTAGAAATAGCTTTTGAATGCGTTCAGAGTAACTTTTAAACAATTAATAAAAAAATATGTTACGGCTTTTAAATGCACTTTTATTTACATGCCGCAAATTGTATACACTTTATAACAATTAATAAAAAATGTTACAGGTTTTAAATTAATTGTTTGAAGGTTGTTTTGAGCGCATTTAGGAGTTGTTTTGGGCGCATTTCAGAATCGTAGCGTGTTTTTTATTAATTGTTTTAGGGTTTGTAAACTTTGTATCAAAGTTGTCTTGTCGAGTTCGGAATGGCGGCGGCTGGGTAAAGTAGAGTTGTCCCCCTCAGATCGGTCACTGCTTATACAAGAGCGCCCTTTCATTGCCTTTGGTAACAGTTATTTGTTGACTTTTTTTATGTTAACTATGCAACAATCGCCTATGATGAGGTCATATCTTTTGAAGTTTTCTGAAAATTATCTAAGGGAGATAATTCATAAACACAACAGACAAAGGGAGATAATCATTATATACTCCTTTTTTTGTATGATTTAGGTTTTGATTTCCACGTCTGGACCATAAGGCAAAGCCGAATTTTGGATATCAACTATAATCCTGGCATTCTCGACCAACATCCTTGACTTAGGGTTAGTATTGGGTTAAATGTCCTTCTTCTCGGGTAAATATCAGTGTTTATTAAATTTAGCAAAATTATTTCCCTTAATACAAATATTATTTGTATTTTTTTTTTAATTTATTTTTTATTTTTATTTTTTTTACTATTGACTTACTAAACATTACCACTGAAGCGTAAGAGGCTACTGTGATTCGGGGCCAGATTTATAGGGGAGCAACCTAGTTGGGAAGTTGGGTAGAAAGATATTTGTTCACATCACATTTTGCTACATTTAAATTTTTGAATGTTGGTACAGTCGAGGAAACAGGGAGCAGGGAGGGAATTCCAAAGGCAAACGGTCTATAGAAAGAATCTATCAGAGTAGAAAATCTTCCGGCATCTAAGTGAAGGGGTAGGATTTTGCTGCTATTCGGGTGGGTCAGGAGTATTTACTTTGAAGGGATACAAGTGCAGTAAGTTTTTTTTTTGGGGGGGGGGGGTTATTTGTAAAACAAGCACAGGAATGCAACATTACGTCGATACGACAGAGGCTGGAGCTTGGCAGACAGCGCGGGACCTATTAGGTTAGAAATTCTTTTGTGCACCATGTCAAAGAGAGAGAGGCGAGTGGTTGGTGCATCAGCCCAGATGTGACGACCATGTTGTAATCTGCAGAGAAGCAGTCCAGTGGGTATATGTTCCACAGACGGGAAGCCCTTATGAAGAAGCTCTGTCTATGAAAATTCCGCCTGACGTTAAGCACATGGAGGAAGAAATGAAAAGTTTTTTTTTTCGTTGGGGTAGAAAAAACGAGTTCTCAGGTTTTGAGATCAAGTTAGAATTAGCCGAAATATTGACATGATCGATAAAAGTTGACAGGCGAATACCAGTTTCACACAGAAACACTAAGTCAGGTGAATGATGTATGTTGAGAGTATGTGTTGCATGGACAGAAATGAGAATGATACGATCAATGTGTAATGAGAGTCTTAAATACAAGCTTAGATCTTATTACCCCAGAGGAAGATTAAATCTGGACAGTATGGGGGGATGTATGCAGAATAGGAGACTTCGTTGGTTTGGTCACATTGAAAGAATGGATGAGATTTCTTGCGTTAGTCGATGTAGAACAGTCGAGGTAGCAGGGGAAGGCCAAGAAAAACATGGGAGGAAGTTTATCACTTCCTCACAGGAAAGGATTTGAGAGAAAGAGGGATAAATAAAGACCTACCAGAGATTGGTTAGGTTGAAAGTCAATTTCTGAAACCTGTTTAAACACCTGCCAGCAATTAAAACACATGTTAAACCGCTGCTGCTGCTGCTGCTGCTGCTGATGATGATGATGATTACATAGCAGCAGTAATTATTAATTTATGATTCATACTTAGATAAGATTAACTATAGTATTAAGTCACCACTTGTCGAGGATAATGAATTAATGAGATGGAATATTATGGGAGGATTTAAAATGATTAATAGAATGAACAAAATGTTATTACTTATGAGGACGGTTTATGACAAGTATTTGTTAACATTGGATTTGAAAAGGGACCATGTCATAGCTTGCAAGTTGGTACTATGTTCTTGGAAAGAAACTCTGTTCATGGAAATTACGTTTAATGTTGGGCACACAGAGGAAGAAAGGAAAGTTTTTTGCAGTTGTGGTAGAGTGACAAGGTTTTGCTGTAAATGCTTTACAAGGAGTATTTTTGAGGAGTCACTAATCTAGAAAGCATTTTTATGGGGGATTGCGTTGTACACGCCCAAGAATTCTACCCATAACCAAATATGGAAAAGGGGGAGGGGGTTAGACTTTCAAGTTCAAACTTATAATTTTAATGACAAATTAATTTAATTTGAATTAGTAAAGTAAATTTGTAGATTAAAACCCTCAGCTAAATTACCCCAAACAAACAGTTGGAATAGTCGACTAATCCATGTCGCCGGCTATGCAGATGAGTTGTTTCACCTGCTAACCACTGGCAGCATTCGCATACTATAAGCTAATAAAATTGTGCTCATTGTTCAGTGTTGTCTTATGTCTCGTTGACCTACAGACGATTCTCTCTCATGACCTCCGGTTCATGACTCTGGTGATCCTGTTATTTTTGTTCCTTGCGTCTGTTGTTCTTACTGGTGATTATCTAAATGAATAAATGTGAAAGTCTTTATTTATCACGCCTATATTACCATCAAAATGGCTTACTGTTATTTAAATCAATAATACAACATAATATTTTGAAATACTGTATATATAGTACAGACAAAAGACCCATACACAGCTATTGGTATGCCTAATTTGCATAACTATTTTTTAAACAGTTTATAATAAACTAATGTTTGGTGTTATTCATTTGTAATTTTATTGTCCTATTTTTTGCATATATATATGCAATAGTTTTTTCAATATTAACACTAATTAATTAAAGTGATTTAATAAAAAAAAGATTAAATTACTAAAAGCTTTCTTATTTATTTTTCTTGTGTATTAATTTTCAAAGGAGGTAATTTAAATTGAACTAACATTGCTAGCTAGAAAGAAAGATATACCGACAACACATAAGCAAGAAGAGTTCATATAGAAAGGAGAGGATGACTGCTTGCTTGCTCTCCCCCCTCCTCCTCTCCCCTCTTTCTCTCTCTCTCTCTCTCGTTAGTGACGCCACATTTTTCTTTTTTATTGTTTTTAAATTCAATTATTGTTTTGATATCATAGACAAACGTTTCACATTTGTGTTGAAATGGTTCTTTCTGGACTTTAGAGGGACTGACTTGATTTTCAACAAGTTGCCATCTGTTTCCAAATTGTAAGTCGAAAAAGGAAAAGCCCCACCCCCCACACACACACCATCGCTCAAGCGAATTGTTTTCTTCTTTTTTTTCATTTCTTTACGGTCTTATTTAAAAGATAAATAAATTTGTATAAAAATTACAAAATGTAAATATTTATGTTTATCTATTTATATGAATGAATGCAAAATTTTTGTCTTGTGTTTACAAGAAACTTATGTATGTAATATCTATTATTTAAAATTTTAGTTTGAATATTTCAAGTAGCGAACTTTACGAAGCAATAGTGAGCTGGCAAAGCCAGCTAATCTCTCACAACTTCTCCGTGCTTCCAGTGATCCTGTTATTTTTGTCCCTCTCATATGTTGTTCCAGTCAGTTTTTAAAGATCTAAAGTTTCCTGATGCGTTCCTAGTTCTTTGTGTAACCAAACCCCTGAAGTGATTTGATTGGAAGGACCTGATTTAATTCACCAATAGTAAAACGCCAAAATAGAATTTGTATTATTTGGTTCATTTGAAATACTATTTTCATCTTGGTTTCTATTTTCATGACGTTTCAGGCGATGTAACCTCCGACCTTCCTTAAGTGCATCTTGTTGAACTTGAGAACCTATACTTTCCTTTCTTCCCCAGTGTGCCTAGCATCAGGCAAAATTTTCACGGACAGAGCTTCTTCCGCTGGAACACATTGCCACTGGGCTGCTGCCATGCAAATTACAACTTGGACGTCTTCAAAGTCAATGTCAACAGATTCCTATCTAGAACCGTCACCATAAATATTCGGACTTGGTCCTGACATTCATTCCATCTCATTAACCCTTATCCTCAAGTGGCATCTGGCCTTGATAAATGGTGACCATTTAGTCAAAATAAAATCTGTGGGGTAGATTGTTCTTGTTCCATCAACCATGAACGGATAGAAGTATTAATTAATCATTATGTTATTCTTAGTTATTATCGCCTGCAGTAAGGATTGAACCTTCAACATCCAGAAAACTGGCACTTAAAACTGATTGTTAATAAATGTCGTAATCTGTTGTGCCATAATCTTCATTTAAAAAATTCTAAAACGAAATAAAATTATTTTCTAAATAATAAAAACTATTTGCTCTCTAGGTTTTTTTTCTCTGAGACACAGAGTGTTTCACATTGACATCAAAATGTTTACCCTGTTAATTTACAAACCGAATAAATTCTTACCTGTTTCTTTAAGTACCACAATTTTTCTTTCTTTTTCATCTATCTACTTACCTGGTGTACCATGTACCAAATGTTAGCCTAATGGGTCACGGGTCGTCTACAGGTGCAATACCGATTTTTTAGGCAACTGATGGTCTGACACCTTTTTTAATCGGGACAAAGTCACAAGAAGGAACTTGATAATCCTGTTGCTGCCAGGCTAGTTTACTGGGTGGCCAACAGATAACTTTTAGCCAGGAGCAAAGTGTAGTATCTGTTCTGATACTACACTTCATCTTTTCTGTCCTCGGTCAGTGAAGGATAAATCCACCTAGACTGAGGCAATTTTAATTTTTGTCTCAATACAGAGTGCCCCTTGTTGAGGAACTGGATTTTTTCCACATTAAAAACTGACCTTGTGTCTAACTCTGCCCTTGTGGGGAGGTAAGTAAATATGAACTCTGTATGTAGCACGCCATCAATTTGTTTGTTTAGATTACACCTGCTTGTGGTAGTCTCTCTTTATTTTGAGATTATATCTTATTTTGCTTAAATTTAACACTAGTTAATGGCTTAAAGTGCAAGCTCAAGTGACAGCCGTATACATCAGTCTATTTCCATCCCAGAAGAAGTGCTTTAGAGACATGGTAGGTATATAATTAGTGGGTTCGTGACGTATTGATTAATTATTAATTATTAATCCAGCAAAACTCAAAAACCAAAAGTGCCAGAAAATTGTTGTAGCTGTATTAAAAATAAAATTGAAGTTTTGAGGTAAAAGGGAGACAACTCCTATTTTATTTTACTAAAAATCACTTTGTTCAATGTTTGTAAAGATTTTTCTTCTTAAAATCGTAAAATCTTAGTAAACACAAGTAAACAAAACTAAAGTTAAGCGACGTTGAGCTGGTCGGTACTACGTGGGTGACCATTTGGGAAGACCAGGTGGTGTATGTAACAAAACTCTCTTAAGATTTAAATTAATCTATAAATCAATCATATACAAAAAACATATACAATTTCCGCATAAAATGCCTCTTTTTGGCAAAGTGTAGTATCTGTTCTGATACTACACTTCATCTGTTCTGTTTTCGATCAGTGAAGGAGAAATCCTTTTAGACTGAGGTAATTTTGTTTTTGTCCCACTCCAGAGTGCCATTTTTTGAAGAGATGGATTTTCCCCACATTAAACCGTAACTTGTGTCTAACTCTGCCTTCGTGATAACATAAGTATATAGAGGCGAAGTGTACACTTTGGTGCCGAAAATGAAAGTGTTTAAACTCGTTTCTGCATGCATCGCTTTGGGCACGAATCCGCCAGAATTAATAAAAACAAATAATAATATTTTAAACCAATCAGAGGATTTTTTCTGAATTTATAGAAATTGTCCTTTGGGAGCCACCTCGACCCCATATGAACCCAGGTTTTTCCTTCAACTGCATGTTTAGCCCTAATCCATGAGAGAGCTAAAATCGACGTTTCTACAGCTTCATCATCCCTCTGTAGGGCCTTGGGAATGCTGAGAAACACCTTTTCTAAACTCATGCACACATAGCCACACTGACATCAACACACACGCAGACACAATGCATTAACTCTTTCACTGTCTTATGCACATGCACACTAAAGACGACACACACACACACACTGCTTGAATCCTCTTTAAATGTCGTCTGCATATTTAAAACAAACTTATAAACTTAACCATTTTAATACTTCATACATTCCTCACTGAACTTTCTACTATGAAAACAAATGATGATTGCCTCTATTTAATAACTTTCAATGAAATATAATTTATGTAATTGAATCATGAAGTTTTGATTACGATTTTTCAGACCCATGGACAATTCACATCCCTTAAATTATCGACTCAGGCTTCCTCGATATCTCAACTAATGAATCCCCCTTGTTCGGCAAGGACACTCAAATACTGAACAATTATTCTATGTTTACCTATATTTGTAGACTTCCATTTTAAACATATATAAATTATCTCTCTTATGAATTTATGCTTTTGAATTCATTATTTTATTTGTTGATCATATAACATTTCTCTCGCTCTCTCACCATTTGAATATTACTTAAAACTGTTTTTCTTTAAAATGTTTTTATAAAACTCGGCACTCCCAAAATCTTCCCCCAAAACTAGAACTCAAAAAAGAATCCTCCAGAAACTGGAGGAACCCTAAAAAGGGGTCCCTCCAAAAGTAAATACAAACTCAACGGTGGTTGACATAATGTAAAACCCAACAATACAACAACAATTTTATTCAAAATGTGTGCAAAAACCAAGCAGAATTGGTAAAATATTTCAAAGATCCCTATTCTACAATTGAACCTAATTAAGTAATTTAAACAAATATTCATAGCTAATTTTGAAGACCCAATACGTTACAACTGTCTGTTTGTCTGTTATTTCATTATTACCTTATTCCATCAATTTTTCCAGATTTTCTCAAAATTGGTTCATTAGTTTTTCACAAAATTTTGCATGAAGTTTGGGAATTTTTTTTTTTTTGGCTACTAGCGGTGTCGGAGTTGAGGATAAAAATTCTTACCACTATGTACCCGAGTTCACCACCACCATCATCATTACACCTACCTTTTCTTGCATGCTAGTGTGGGCAAGGGTTGATTATAGCAGTCCGAGGAGAAGAGGAAGAATGCTATGACCTCATTGGGTGAGAGGAATTGTCCCCTTTTCTGACGATCTCTAGTCTCTACTGGTGCTAATTTCAATTTTAGTTCCGTACAATTCTCCTGAGAGAAGGTCGTGTTTTTAGGGCTTCATCGGTTAGATAAGTGACGTTAAATTACCTCTTTTTTTTTAGTCAAGACAGGCTCTAAAAAAGAGGATTCCTTTAAGAAAAACGTTTTTTTTTAATTGAATTTCAGGGATAAGAAAATACCAAAACTTTAAAGAAGTCTTAACCAAGAGAAAGTTACAATAGAATACAGTCTTGAGAGACCCTTTAAAAGAAAATTCCAAAAATGTTTGAAGAAAATTTAATCAGGGGTTAAAGAAAAAAAGCCTTTTAAAGAAGACAATTTTAAAAGAAAGAAATATATAAGTCCAGACTGACAGAAGATGAAGGAAGCTGAAAAGAAATAAAGAGACATCTGAATCTTAAAAAGATATTTTTATTTCATTTTCTTGCATGTTTTTTTATCAGCTTTTTTGTTCAAGTTTTTTTTCTGAACCGTGAATAAGACTCTTTTTTTTTCTTATTCTTGTTTGAAGAACAAACCCAGTTCTCGTTTTGTCTTCCCAAGTATAACCATTTATCTTTATCATTTTAAACAATATTATTTTCAAGAATAACCATTATTATACAAATAATCACTTATCTTTTATGATTTGAAGCAATATTCATTTTTAAGAAATTGTCTCTTACGCAGAAACACATTTTTATATTATTTTTATTGCTTAAATTAAGATTTATGTTATTTTATTGACCCCTTTATGTTTTTTTTTAATTTAATTTATTAACGAACATCGCTTTAGGAAATAAAAGCAGTTAGCACTTTTTAAATGTAAATAAAACCAGTTTGAATTTCTTGCCAGGATCTATTTTTATTATTTGCTTCTTTTTGTGTCTTTGTTATTTTTTTTTATTATTTTGTCCATTTTATTTTTTTTGTCAGAGTTTGTTGACAAAAACTAAATTACTTCAGAAGATAACTTCTGATCATGAACGCAGAAAACCAAGCAAAACTCCAGGGAATGGGGGCTAAAATGACCAAATTATGGCATTTTTTTGGGGGCCGGGGGGGGGGGGTATCTAAAAGTTGTTAATTCTTTGTTTGCATGATGTGGGAATTTGGTTATTTGTTTGCAAAATGTGGTGAACGATACACTGAAATGAAAACGTAATGAAAAAGATACACGAGACAGAGATTAATAATATATGTATTGAAATTATAATACAATAAATATCTTGCAAAAAAAGTGTGTTTGCAGCTTAATAAAAAGACCAACTTATCTGATACTGTCAATTTCAGTATGACAGCCACACATCCGAACTCAAATGGTAATGAGGTTTGGTAGTTTTGTTTTACGGCATATCAACCCTTTTTGGGTTATTTAATGCCGAATCTGGTCATTATAGTAAAAGTTTTTATGCTTCAAGTTCTTTATATCTTCAAATGTTTAATAATCGTTTTTGGTTTGGTAGTTTTGTTTTACGGCATATCAACCCTTTTTGGGTTATTTAATGCCGAATCTGGTCATTATAGTAAAAGATTTATGCTTCAAGTTCTAAAAATAAAATAAAAAACGGGAGGGAGAAAGGGAGAGGGGCTGTTGTTTTTGTTTTTGGTTTTGTAGAACATAATTAAGTTTTACAAAAAAAAAAAAAAGAAGAAAAACAAAAATGGTAATGAACATGAATGCAGAAAAGATAAGCTGAAATGGAAACACAATGAAGAAAAATACACGATAGATATTAATGATATATGTATTGAAATTATAATACAATAAATATCTTGCAGACAACATATGTTTGCAGTTTAATTAAAAGACCAACTTATCTGATACTGTTCTTATGGGTCCGTTAAAGTATAACAGCATTTGCGAAAGAGGGTTCATTCTAATGTCATGGAGAGGGCTCTGTAAATGCGTCTGGTGTAAGTGAAGGCTATTTTGAAAAGAAAACTAGAATTAGGCTTTTGGCCTTTTTCCTGTCAAATAGAGTTCCCAGTAAGTAATCAATTTGCATCGATCAAATTTAGAATGAAAGGGAAGTAGTTTATTAACACAATAGACAAAGGGAGATAATCTATTTTAGAAGACAAGGGAGGTAACCTCATTATATACTCTTTTTTTTAACATAAATTTCCTGCATTTGCTTTTGTTGAAAAAAATTCACCAAAAGTAGAGTTATTACTTATTTACATGAAACAATAACTGGTGACCCAGGAAAACTCTGGCTGGCACCCCAGGATGGCTGAGAAAATCACCCCTCTTCCCATCACTAATTTGACAAAAATTTAACTTTTTTACAAATGTAGCATACTGCTTACCGTCGCAGGTGCATAAACATTATACACCCGTGCATCTTCTGTTGTACCCAGGTTTCAGCTGTTCCCTGGCTGTTGATAGAAAACCATGTGGCCGCTGGTTTGGTTTTAAAAGAACAAAGACAGAAAACTGAATTGTGTGTGTACGAGAGAGAGAGAGAGAGAGAGAGAGAGAGAGAGAATGAATAAATGAATTGGAGGGAGAGATACCAATAACATACAGAAGACAGACCGACTTTCAGCTACCTGTATGCCACCATCCCTGCCCCACTGCAAGGGCTGGATGGGACACAACGTTTTGCGTCTGTTTGGGTCAGCAGGCTAAGAAACAGAACCGCTCTCTAATGGACGTAACATGATTTCTCAACTTCCGCTTTCAGCTCCACCCCCATCTTTTAGAGTACCCTCTCCCCCCCCCCACACACACACACTTTGCTATCTAACATAAATATCTAAAAATACACGCATTAGTTTTTTCCCTCAAATCTAACAACAGTTGTGATTAATGATTGTTTATATTATTCAAGTACTGAGCACTAAAAATGCCACCACACACATACATACACCAATTGGTAAAATTTTAATATTTTTGCAATTGTATCAAATCCCTTGATTTCTTTGTTCACGAAAATCAATCAACATTTGTGATCAATAGTTATGTTGCAAGCAGCAGCGTCAGCGAATGTTGATTTTACGTATCGACTCTCGACTAATCAAAAGCTCAAATCAGCAGTTTCTTTCAACCAATCATATCACAAGAAATATTCATTTTCAAATATTCGTGCATACTATGAAAACCCAAACACAGCGTTTTTCTCCCTCTTTCCTACCTTTCTTCAAGAGAGACACCATGCACGCGTACGACATAGGCACTTTGAGGCCGAAAGGCCCTCGACAAGCAGCACATACATGATAAGAGACACTTGCAAACCACAGTACGCTTAGCGACAGCATATACATGCCACTCACCGAATACATATACTCTCTCACTAACAAAACAGGCATGCTAATATAGGCACACATCTTAATGCCTATCCCACTTACACATGCTGTGACAGGCAAACTCACAAGGCGTCTGCCAAAATGAATGTTTACTCAATTTCTTCTTACAGATAAAAAAAACTTCTTTCACCAAGAAACGTTTTAAGACTGTCTGAACTTTTGTACTTTACCAACTCTTTATATTTTGTTGTCTTAATTAGTTGTCAATAAAAATTAATTATTTTTGTATGGATAGACTTGGTCATTCTTTCGCTATTGCCTTTTCCTCTGCAAAAGAAGTAAAACACAAACTCATGTACACGGTTCATACGCACACTCTCTCACTAACAATTTTTTTTTTCATTTGAATATCAGAACAGATACTACACTTTGCCAAAAAGAGTCATTTCATGCGGAAATTGTACATGTTTTTGCATACGGTTGATTTATAGATTGATTTGAATCTAAAGACAGTTTTGTTACATACCTGGTCTTCCCAAATAGTCACCCATGTAGTACCGACCAGTCTCAACGTCGCTTAACTTTAGGTTTGTTTACTTGTATTTACTAAGATTTTACGATTTTAAGAAGAAAAATCTTTGCAAACATTGGGCAAAGTGATTTTTTGTAAAATAAAATAGGAGTTGTCTCCCTTTAACCTGAACACTTCAATTTTATTTTTAATACATCCACAACACCAATCTACTGTTAATTAGCAAACTATTCTTGACATACGCTACCCCCTCCCACACTTGTAAAACTGAGGTAATGCCTGGGACAGCAAAATTATTTTAACTCATTTTTATTTCAATTTCGATTGTTTGAAAGATAAAGTCTAAAGTTAATCTCTAAAATGTAATTTTACACGTGAAAATAAATTTTAGAATAAACTGTTATCACGTCGGCTAAAAAAAATACACAAAAAAACCCAGCGAAATTGAAACTAAGAAATTCTTAATAAAAAATTCTTTGAAAGGTAAATATCAGGATTTTTGGAACCATTTCAAAGATAATTAGTAAATTAAAGTCTTAAAACACCAATTTTCCGGCACTTTTGGTTCTAGCGTTTTGCCGAATTAACCGTTTTGCCGGACCATCCGATTTCACCTTAAAAATAATTAATCAACACATCACGAATCCACTAATTATACATCTACCATGTCTCTAAGCCACCAGACATTAAACTTTTTCTTGGATGAAAATATGCTGATGTATACGTTTAACATCACGACTGCCCCTTTTAGTTTTTCTGTAAAGTCATAACTAGGGTTAAATTTCAGTAAAATAGGATAATCTTACAATAAAGGGAGGCTACCACAAGCAGGTGCAATTTAAACAAACAAATTGATGGCTGCTACACACCAAGTCCCTATTTACTTACCTCCCCACGAGGGCAGTATTAGACACAAGGTCAGTTTTTAATGTGGAGAAAATTTGGCTTCCCAAAAAAGGGCACTGGATTGGAACAAAAAATTTTTTAATTGCCTCAGTCTAGAAGGATTTCTCCTTCACTGACAGAGGACAGAAAAATGAAGTGTAGTATCAGAACAGATACTACACTTTGCTCCTAGCCAAAAGATTAATCTCTGTATTAATAAAACTATCAGACAAGATCTTGTGTGTCTGTGTTTCTCGCCTATACATAACTTTCATAAAATACACATTGAATTATTATTTTTATTTGAATAGTGCTCTAAGTACATAGTAGAGCTAATGTTTAATGGCTGCACAAATGCAATCGTATTTCAATCACAGATTTCCCTAGGCCATTCTATTTTTTTATTTTCCATGTTGTAGTAAATAAAACTATACCTGATTCCCACAGGACACCGAATCAAACCGACGGAAAGCCAAAGGTTAACCAGCCTTTAACTGACTTAAGCTTCGATATACGAACAGACTAAGGGACTTAAGCTTCGATATACGAACAGACTAAGGGACTTAAGCTTCGATATACGAACGGACTAAGGGACACAAGTCTTTGATGAACACCACCCTCAACAAACACTGACTACCGCAACGGGGGCGATCTTCCAACTGAAATCGACGAGAACTAAGTGCTAGGCTAGTCACCAATCTAACTAGCTAAATAGGAAAAATATGCCTGTGTATTGGGAACAAAGGAGAAGGACACTGGTCAGTTATTCCCCTTTGGCTAGAGTAACCTAGACTACCGAAAGATAGAGAATGAGTTCACCATGCTGGGACAGGATTCCACGTGATTGTATATAAAGAAACTCTGTCTTAGATTCGTACCTTACCATGTATGGTAGAGATCACAACGAGTTGTGAGTAAAAATCCCTTTTATTGTATTTTCTTTTATGTTGTTTTGCAAGTCTACTTTGCGTTTGTCAATATGTAAATAAAAAGTATATTGTTTTGGGGTGTATTTTCCCCTTATTCTGTGTGCCCCATAACATTGAGTTTAGTATATATGTTTTTCCTTACAGAGTGGTGAAGGTAACGAAAATAAATACTAACACCTGCTTATATCCACGCCAAAACGAATCATTTACATAACTGGACGTGGCTCACTTCGTTGTTCCAGGTGTCTGTCTACAACCACTTGTTTGGGATAGTCACCATCCCTCTTTCCATCACAGACAATACACACAAGTCGGTGGTGCTGTGGTGGAGCAAGATGCGAATCGAACGAATGCCAAAAAGCTTGAATAGCTACCCTCTTTCTTTCTTTGCTTCGATGGGATACGCTTTCCTCTTCATTGCCCAAAAAGCAAGTGAGTTGTCACAGGAACGTGATAACTCAATATTTTCCAACCAATAAATATCGTTTCAAAACCAAAGTCTATGTCAAATTTATAAGCCGATGCGAACTGAAAAACACCTATAAGAGATGATGAAAGAAACAGAGTTCCAGACAGGTTCAACCTGGCGCGCCTTGAAAGAACCCACAAAAACATATGCTCCCTCTCCCCGGGGGCTTGGGCCGGGAAGGCGAGAAAAAAGAACACTTCAAAGCTCACGTACAAACTTTCCTCATCTCACGCACATATCCATATTCACTAACAAGAGGTCAGGCGAACAGAAAAAAATTGCTACCCACTTACACGCACTAACAGAACAAGGTAAACCTACACATACTTACACATTTCCACTTACTCACATACATTTTGTATTACTCACACACGCATACTCACACTAACAAATATATATATATATATAGACACACATATCTTTATCCTTCGTGTTTGATATTCACTAAACTTTTTCCTACCAGAAACACGAGTTGCATAAACTTTATTAAATGAACATTTCTTCACTAAAAATAACTTTTATATTCATGTAAACTTATATTTATATAAATGTTTTGTTAATTAATAATGTTTTCCTTAATTTTTCATTGACAAAATCCTTTCCATGTTTGTAGTCCAGCATAGGCCATAGTGCTTCAACTGGTTGTTCTAACTGTCCATTTACATGGCTTGTTGCACTTTGCTATTTTTTGCCAATAAATTTGATTTGATTTGAACTGGTGTTGGTGGCCGTTATCACTGTGAGCAGTAAGTAATTCATTGTTCGAATCAGTTCCATTACACATACTGAACAAAATATCAATTCAGCATTTACTGCAACAAGTTTAGAACCCTGCAACATATTCATCATTTTCTTCTGCATTTATCTAGCACAGTGGAGTTCACATTGGATTTCTCTCTACCATATACTGTCAAAAGGTTGGTCAGAGTGAAGTCTGGTCGTCTTGAGATCTTGGTGTAGGATATCCAACCACCTTTTTTTGCCTGTTATTTTCCCAGGGCCCTCCATCTTGAATCCTGTTTTTGCAATAGTGCTGTCTTTTGCATGCAGTACATGGCCATACCAGCACAGACGATTTCCCCCCATTTTGTCTGAGATTGGAATGACGTCATAATGGTGGCAAATATCGACATTCCAGGCATAGTTGAGTCTGGTCAGATCTGAAGTCCAATGTAATATCTTCGTCTTCATTACCTTCATCTGCCTCCTTCATCGACTGCCAGAACCAGGAACCGTACATCTGGTAGATCTTGGATGAGTCGATCACTGATCCATGGATTACAGAGAGCAACAGATTCAGTACATTATTTCAGTCATGTAGCATTGATCTGAGCAGTGATTTTGTAACATATTAAATTAGTCATGTTTTCAGGATTGAGTGTTAACATTGTTGAGTTTAAATGACAGCCATTAAACTGAAGGCTAAGGATCAATTGACCTCATAAGGAAAAGTCATCATTTCATTGTCACAATTGGCACTGAGGCGTAAGGGGCTATTGTAAATTAAGGGTCAGATTTATAGGAGCATCCCAAGTAGGGAGTTGTACAGTGAGATGTTTGTTCACCTTAAATTTTAAATTTCTGCATGTTGGTACAGTCGGGGAAACAGGAAGCAGAGAGGGAATTCCAAAGGCAAGCGGTTCGAGAAAAGAAGCTATTAGAGTAGAAAGCTTTCCGGCATCTGGTGACCTCTACAGTAAAGGAGTGGGATTTTGTAGCTTGTCGGGTTGGTCTGAGTATTTACGTTGCGGGAGCACAAGTGTAGCAACAAGTTCGTCAGAGCACATTCCGTACAAGTATCTGTAAAACAAGCACAGGGATGTAACATTGCAGTGATGGGATAGGAGCTGGAGCTTGGTAGACAATGTGGGACCTATTAGGTTAGAGATTCGTTTTTGGACACTGTCTAAGAGGGAGAGACTAATAGTTGGTGCATCAGCCCAGATGTGGCAACAATACTCCATGCACGGGCGAATGGTGCTTTTATAGAGATATAGGATACTGACAGGTGTGAGAAGTTTTTTTAGCCTGGTAGAGGGAGTCCACCTTTTGTGATGATTCTTTGAGTTCTGCAGTTTTTTCTATTGTAATAAAGTATAATAAAAGGTTGTTGGCAAAGGTGCATCTTAGTTAAAAACGAAAAAAGGATGAAATAAAATTTAACAAATAACTATTACCAAACGCAAGAAAAGTTACTTTTCTACCTACCTGCATAATTATTTTCTTCTGAAAGTGTTTTGAAGTTTATTTATGTCAATATAAAATGTCTTTCAAATCGTCTTTCGTTAGAGTGATAATTCAAAATGGCCGGTATAACTTTCTGGAAATCACCGAAGTCTGATTACTTTCTCTTTTTCATCATTTTCCTTTTTCAATTCAAAAGAAAAGAAATTTTTTTTTTAAATAGTTATTTGGTGTATATTTGTTTGTTTTTTCAACCCAATAGACGAAAAAACCATCAATCAAATTTTGGTGATGTTAACCATGTGCCGGTGTCGCCATGATGAAATGGCAGCACTAATGATAGACGATTTGAATGAAATCTTATACTGAAATAAAAACGTTTTCAAACACTTTAAAACACAAAAAAATATGCAGATAGGTAGAAAGTAACTTTCTTGCGTTTGGTAGCAGTTGTTTGTTGAGTATTTAAAAAAAAAAAAATTTTTACCCTTTTTTTCGTTGTTAACTATAATGCATCTTTGCCGGGTTGTTTAATGGCATATTAAACTTTACGGTCATCTAATGCTGGGAACTATTTTCCTGAACATTTTTTTTCTTTTATAAAAGAAAAAATAGAAAGCTTTGATTAAAAAAAAAACTTGGATTAAAACCAAGAATAGATATTAAGATGTGTCCATGTATAGAAGACATTTGGTCAAAATTGAATTAATGCCAAAGTTTATTCTCACATATTTTATTAACTTTATTTCGCGTCTTATTTAACAAGCAGAAGAAAGGGGTTAAGAAAAAAGTTATTAAATATGCATGTATCTTGACAGAGAAAGTGTTATGTTAAAAGTCCAAAAGTCTGGACGAGGAATATCTTATTATAACCGTACGTATGCAAATTGGAGTGTTCAGTGAGTTCGTAAGTTTTGTATCATTTGAAAGTAAGTAAATCCATGACTCACTGTTATATTTAGGAGTGAGTCTATGTGAAGAGATATCGCCATCTTTAGAAGTTAAGTCCACATGCCGATGATGCCAGTAGTCAGTGGCGTTAGTTTGTGCACCAACAAGAAGTGTAGTAGTGTTATGAGTGATAAGGATTTGTTCAGCAAGTTTGTCTTCTTGCTAGCTCTCTGCCTGAAAAACATGTATGCGGTTGCTTACATAGGTTTTGGGAGCAGGTGCCTGGCTCCTGCGGATACTGTTTTTGATTGACTAAAGTCTAATACAGACAAACAATCACGATTGAATATTTTGATCCAATCAGTATCAAACATTAAAGTCACGCAAATATCAAATAATTCAGAGATCGCTTCTCTGCGATTGTTGTTGTCACCGTCGGTGGCGGAATCATCTTCTGGTCGTCTCTGCCTCTGTGTGTGGCAAGCCAAAATATTTCAGACATGAAACCACAAATAGATAAAACCGTTGATTCTGCACCATTCCTTTGTGTGTTCTGAGCCAAACCTTCCCCAACTTTGCATGCAACCGTTGAGCCTTGCTGCTCTTGGTGTAGGGGGTAAATACCTGCAATCCTGTAGGTTAACCAATAGCTGCGACCACAAGAAGGACTGTGTAACGATTAAACTATCCTGAGGCGTGATCTTTGTGAGTTCTACACAGAAGTCCAATTTGCTTAACAAACAAAACAAGCAAAAATTCATCATCAGCATCAGCATCATCAGCAGCAGCCGACTGAAGTATTGCAAACAAGACGACAACTGTTTTTTCTAAGTGACTTTAATTATTAAAGCTGTCGGTAAGTTGAGAAGCAATGAAAAACTATACCGTCATTTCTGACAACATGGGCACATTAGTGTAGAAATAAAAAAAATAAGTCTGTCACAAAGAAGGTAGGCTCCCTCTAATGGACTAGAAAACTTCTCACACCTGCTAGTATCCTATATCTCTATAAAGTCACCATTTGCCCATGCATAGAGTATTGTTGCCACATCTGAACTGGTGCACTCACCACTAGCCTCTCCCTCTTGGACACGGTGCTAAAAAGAATTTCTAACCTAATAGGTCCCGCACTGTCTGCCGAGCTCCAGCCTCTGACACAACCACAGTGTTGCATCCTTATATTTGTTTTACAAGTACTTCCACGCAATGTGCTCTGATGAACTTACTGCATTTGTCCCCACTCAACATAAATACCCCCGACCCAGCCAACTAGCAGCAAAATCCCCCCCCTCCCTTCACTGTAAAGGTACATAGATACCTGATGATTTCTATTCTGATAGCGTGTCTCTTGCCTTTGGAATTTCATTGCAGAAATTTAAATGTAATGTGAACAAATATTTTACTGCCCAACTCCTCACCCAGGTTACCCCCTCCTCCAGTCTGACCTGTTTCACAGTCGCCCTTATGCTTCAGTGGCAATATGCCTTATTTGAGGTAGGCAAAAGTAAAACAAACAAGCCGCGCGTGCGTGGTCCCCCTCTGTATGTGACTCGATGTGGCGAGTGTAAAATGCAATAAATTTGGGCAATTTGGGGCATTTTTGACCCCCCTTTGACTCCCTGGGGGCGCGAACCAGAATTTTTCTGAGGTCAAGGATGCTCATTTTATATCCAGAACAATTGCCTCTACATTTTGGCCAAGTTTCAGAAAAATTGAATGGATGGATCAAACGTTATGGGAGAAAAGGGTCATTTTTTGCCATTTTGGGGGCTTTTGACCCCCTGGGGGCGCGAACCAGAATTTTTCCAAGGTCAGCGATACTTATTTTCTATTAGGAACAATTGCCTCCACATTTTGGCCAAGTTTCAGAGAAATTGAATGGATGGATGAAAAGTTATGGGGCAAAAAATGTCATTTTTTGTCATTTCGGGGCCTTTTGACCCCCTGGGGGCTAACTAGATTTTTTTTTCAGAAATCGGAGAATGTCACTTTCTAACCTGACCAAAGTTACAACTTCATGCAAAATTTCAGAGAAATTCAATGGATGGTTGCGGAGAAAAATCCGGACGGACGGACGGACGGACATGCCTCAAAACATAAGTCCCCCGATTTATAAAATCTGTTCCTTGTAAATAATTTTCACATAAAAAGTTTAAATAAAACTATTATACCACTAAAAAAGGTGAACAAATCGAGAGCATATCGTGTTATGTGTTTCACCCTCATCGATGTTCACAAAGATAATTTAAAGAATAAAATGGCTTCCAGATTTTTCATATGACAATTTTTGTAATAGTTGATAAACGACCGTTGGAATAAAGAGCTGTTGAATTTGAACCCAATGAAGTTCAATGGATATTAGAAATTTAGTCGTTTCCCCGCTTTAAATTTTTTCTTCTTTCTAATTGTCTTAAAAAAGATTCTTCTTATAACACTTCGGTTTCATCTAACTGGTACCAAAAATCCATTAAAACTTAGCGCCTTTTAATCAAGTCATCATTTTGTTTTTGTAAGCGGATTCTATTTCCAAATATTTCAGCTCTAGGGTGTGGGGATGATGTCGTAAGTAAATAAGAATGGCCTTTCTCGAAAGCAACGCCTACACTTGCACAAGAAGTGGGTGCGGGTTGGGGCGCTGAACTTCACAGATTACATTATTCCTTCTAGGTCATCATGCAAGTTCTTGTAACTGACCAAAATCTTGAGTTCATTTGAACATCTCAACAACTAGACATTTGAGCCGCTTCTTGGTTTTACGAACTACTTATATAAGTGGCAGCGAATGACTCACTTCAGTATGTCATAGCTGACAATGGACACAACAGGCAATATAATAACCCAAATGATTAGACCAGCGTTTCTCAACCTTTTTACTCTTTGTTTGCAAGAAATTTCTTGTTTTATAATTTTAATACATATATCATTTATATATTGGGTTGGCAACTAAGTTCCCGACGTTTTTTAATTTAAAATTTAAACGGTTTAATTAAAAAAAATAACATTTATTAATTAATAATGTATTCTCCTTTATCGTTTACAATTTCTTCCCAAGATTTTCAATACCTCGTTGGTAGCAGGGCCGGCGGGACAGTTATAAAAGTGGGAGGCTCGCCTAAAAAGTGTGTGTGTGTGTGGGGAGGGGGCCGGCCCACATTGCGGCCAGAATGCCAAATATGGGAATAAATTCAATATCTTGACTAAAGATGGTCGTCCGATAGTGGGTGAGAGCTCGTTAGAAGCGGAATGGAATTCTCTTGGCGATAAAAAAAGAAAAATTCAAAATATTTCAATTTTTTCGTGTCTGGGCTCAAATTACCTTATTTGGGCAAATTGGGGAAAAATCACTGTTTGGGGCATATTTTGGTTTAAAATGATCGTCTAGTGGTGGTTGATGGCTCGTTAGAAGCGGAATGGAATACTCTTGGTGATGGATGAAGAAACATTAAAAAAAAAAATCTTTTGGCGTCTGGGCCCAAACGTCCATATTAGGGCATTTTGGACCAAAAATACCTTTTTTGACATAATTTAGACATGAAATGATCTTCTGATAGTGGTTGAGGTCTTGTTGGAAGCATATTAGCAAATCGCTTCTGGTGAAAAAAGAACAAACAGAAATTTCAATTTTGGGGGAGCTGGGCCCAAATCACCATAGTTGGTCATTTTGGACCAAATACACCTTTTTGGACTTAATCTAGACATGAAATGATTTTCTGACACTGCTTGATGGCTCATTTGAAACATATCAGCAAGTCGCTTCTAGTAAAAATGACAAAATTCAAGAATCAATTGGTTTATCAAATATAGAGAATACATAAAGTTAAAAGTATTAACTGACAAGGTGCATATAAAAGTCCAAAAGTAAAAAGTATAAAAGTTTAAATGTATTAAGTATAAAAGTATAAATGTATGTATTGGAATTGGAATAGCTCGTTGGAAGCGTATTAACAAGGCAAACTTGCATTGTTTCTCTGTTTATCACTTCAAATTGCGTTCATTGGACTTTGCTCAAAAGATACTGTATCGGTTGTTCTGTGGACAGAAGGACTGGAGGGAGGATGGAATGAATAACTTTGGATATTATGCGGATCCTCAACAATGCGAAAAAAGAATGTATCGATGCAATCCGAAAAATCACTGGTATGTTAATGGATGCACCATGTGCGAGTGGAGGAAATACAAATAATGGTCCGCTTTGCAACAGATTTTTCAGCCCTCAAAATCGCTTTTACGTATGTTCTCTCATCCGTAACAGCGTGGATCGCAAAAATTTTGAAACGTTCATGAGTAACACCAACATCATCCTGTTTATCACTCAGTCTGTCACAAACAAATGTGTGCATGTGGAAACATTGAAAACCTTGGGCATCGAGATAATGCTTCATCTCAGAATTGCCTTCGTCGATGAGAAGGCTAAACCATGGATTATGATAATCCCGAGCTACAATCAAATGTGTGCCCATAGTTCAAGTGGAATAACGGTAACTCGATAGGAAAATGGAGTGAGAGTCCAGTAGAGTCTTGGAACAAGCACGTTTGGTCTTTCCTAAGTGGTCCAACTGCATTGTCTTGGCAACTGTCCATCAAGGATAATATTCATGATATACTTCGACGAATGTTAGTAATGTCTCACCCTGAAATCGTTTCACGACGCCCCCGACCTTACGGTAATATTTGTGATGAAACTGGACACACAGCAAGGTCAATCAGACATACCAAGTCGACTACTTCAACTTTGAAACAAGCTCAAATAGATTCATTGTATTATTGACAAGTTTACTTTTGTTTGTTCGTTCATTGAACATTTTCTGCAAAATTTTACTTAAATACCGGAAAATTTAAATTTTCCTTGAATAATAAATTTTTTTCGAGAAAATACTGTGTTTGACTCCTTAATACCTTTTGATTGGTCTCTTTTTAATGATAATGTGTATAAAATCTATTTTATAGTACACCAGGTCCCCACAGTGAGAAATTATGAGAACGTTTTCAAAAATTATGATTTTTCTTAAATATTTGGGTAAAATTGACGGGAATTATGTGTTCTGAATAATTCACCGACTTCAAGTTAATTTTTAAAAAATTGAATGCAATCAAAGGCTTTTTCTTTCTACATATTCAGAAAAGGGATGAAAAATGCTTTCAGATTGATGGAAACAGAATTTTTCCATCTTGTTTCTGTTGATGACTGTAAAGTGGGGGGGGGGGGGGCAAGTAAAAAAGTGAGGGGGCTTGAGCCCCCCCCCCCCCCCCTGGTGCCGCCGTCCATGGGTAGAAATCAAAAAGCAAATAAAATAAAAGCAAAAAGAAGGCGTCGAAGATGTTCATTTTCTTAACTTGACATTGCATTTTAATGATCTGAAAATAAACAGAAATTAACTTTTGATTAACTCGAAAAAAAAATAGATTACAAAATGATTCTAAAATAGAATTCTTAAAAAAAAAATAGATTCTAAAATTAAAAAAAAAAATAGGCGGGAACTTTGTTACCAACCCAATATGTCTTGTGCGTTTTCTTCAATAGGTTTTCTTGCGTTTTATCTTTCCCTTATCTTTCTATAAACAAAAACTAGAAAATCCATTTCATTTTGTAAACAAATCACTTAAAAGGGCAACTAAATTAGAGTTCAAATTACTTTAACTTTATTTTTTATTATTTTGAATTGGACAAGGAACGTTACCGGTGTAGCCGATATAAAAAATCAGACATGAGGCACATTTTGTTTTGTAAATGCCGGCTAGGGAAGAAGTGTCCTTAGGGCATAGGTGAGGACGGGGTTTGGTGTTTAGTAACTCTTTTATATATATATATTTGGTTGTGTAGTCGAACACAAGTGTTTTTAACTCAATGAATATTACACTTTCACAATCCAAAGATTATAATATGTGATTCCATAGCAATTATAAATTGATTTTGTTTCCAACAAGGCTAAAAAGAATCCTATTAAGTAAATTGGTCTTTATTCCCTATTTTCGACAGCCGTTTCTTCACAGTAATTATACAATCAAACGAAAAGCTTTCTCAACATTTACAAAAGCAACGTAAAAAACATTTCATATAATGTAGAAAAATGTCTTCTTTTCTCACTTTTCTTACAAGTCTAATATTTAATTTTGTTTTGCATCAAATAAATAATCTGTATTTATATAATTTAGCCATTTATCAAACTGACAGTGAGATTCTAATCTATCTAGTGCTTCCTTACTATGTTTGTAACATTTCAAAAGCTTTCTCCTGATCCACAAAAGCAAAATACAGTTCTTTTATTTATTTACTTTTTTTTAAGATCGTAGACAACGAGCAAGAAAGAATATCTAATGTACATTTTTATTTGCTCTCTTTCCTGCCTTCCGTTCTACATTCGTTTCCTGCTTCTTGTATTTCTTGCAATAATATGTGTCCTTATACAAAACCCTTTAATCTTTTTAGGTGTGCCCACACATTTCTATAAGAGAATCCGGTCGGTCTGTCACGCTGGTGTATTGTGCATTGCCAGTTTCCATGGCAAAATCAAATAGTGCATCCTCTAACGAGTAGACCATTAACAGTTTCTGACACTTATACTATTTGTCGTGTAAGCTTATTTATTATTTTTTTAGTTGTAGGATTTACATTTTGCCCTCTTATTACTCACAGCACCTCAAAGGTGCTTCATGTTAAATTTGATGCAATTCTGCTAAGTACTTTTGGAGATAATAAGTGACACAGACAGAAAAACAAAAAAGAAGAAAGAGAAAAGGACAAAAGTGAAGAAACAGTTTGATTTACATAATAAACATTTATGTTCATATTAGTAGTTTGTTAAACGTAAAAGGTGGAAATATAAATTGTAAGGTGGTACTTAATATGATATACATGTAAAACCAGACACAATTACTTAAGAGACAAACTACAATAAAGTCCCAATGCAATCTATAGACACATATGTTTCCAGGGTTATAGATTGAGAATATACGTCAACAATGCTTTAATAAATATTACTTACATTTATGTTGGTTGTGATGCTCAAGGTCTAGACGACTGCCATCAGAAGAGATGCCAAGACAGTGGGGAAACAGTTGGATGTACATATACACATTCATATTCATATAAATAGTTTGTCAAAGACAAACAAAAGGAGGATACAAAACATGTAAGATGGGACTTAATATGATATACAAAGGGTAAAACCACAGACATAATACATTACAGTTCCAATTAGAATCAGAAAGACATGTGTTGCCAGGGTCATAGATAGAGAATTTTAAAAAAGGGGATGTGAAAAATGGAAGATGGTACTTAATATTTGATATCATATACAAATAGGACAAACAAACAGCTATTACTAAGATTACCTGATTCACTGAAAAGCAGACTTAATAAGCGTTTAATATATTGATTTATTATGATTCTATGGGGATGATCTCTTAGTTTAATAACCCCATGTAAAGCTAATAAATATTTTAGATCATATCTTTTACGTTCTTAGCGACTATGTGTTTAAGTATATCTTTCCCGAACATGAGGCCAGGCTGCCATTTTGTGTGTTGTGTTATCATGGATAACACATGGGTGCTGGAAGAAAGAGAACAAGACACTAGGGAAGAAACAGTTGGATTCACATACATGCACATTTATTTTCATATAAACAGTTATTTTTATGTACTAACAAATCACCACTTATCAAGGCCCAAATAAGGAAAGGAGAGAAGCTTGGTTTTAGATGTATTAAAAGTAACCATCCACCCTTTTCCTCATCGCACTATGTGCTCCAGGTTGGAAGAGAGATTTTGATCATTAATGCTCTTTGAAATGTTGCCATAGATGGTTGTGTCATCTGCATAAATGTTAACGAATGAACTTAGAATGTGATTTAGGAGATCATTGATGAAAATCAGGATGAGGGTTGGGCCCAGAATATTCGCGAGGCATGCCACCATTGATACTATGTGCTTCAAACTTCTGCCCATCAACGACTACTTTTATTAACCTAACATATACGATTTGATGGTTGAAAAGACATTTCCAGATATTCCATGGCTAGCTAGCTTATGAAGTAAACTTTTCTGCAAAACCCTATCAAAGGCCTTTGATACGTCAGAGTTATTGTTCTAGAGATGAAGCCTCTGTTAATAGTTTGTCGAAAACAAGCATCAATGGGAGATACAAAACATGTACAGTGGTACTTGATAAGATATACAAAAAGGTAAAACAACAGACATAATTACTAAAGAGAGAATACATTAATGATGCAATACAATAAGAAATACATGTGTTGCCAGGGTCGTAGATAGAGAAAATATGTAAACAATGTATAAGTAAATATGACTTACATCTGTTTGTTGTTGTGTTCTAGGAGTCTGGGCGACTGCCACCAGAAAAGAGAGTCCAATACGACTACTGCCAGTGTTTGTTAAGGCCATGCCAAGATTGTAGCCAGTTGAACCACGTCTGATGACCTTGAAGGACATGCTTATTTACCTGGCACAGCTTGAGTAGATGTTGTTCATACCAGTCGAGGATACATCCTCGACAATCAGTCTGACAGTGGCCTTGCTTCTGACGGGCTGAGGAATGGTTTTGTTCAGTCTCAGGAGGTCTACCCTACCTTATCTTCTCTTTATTGCTAATCGGCTAAGATGCCCCAACATGGCTGCTCAGGCATTTTTGGTAGGCAAGAGTGCACTTCACCTAGTGCACTGACTTTTCAAAACTTGACCTGACCTTGTGTCTTACCTCCCCTGGAGAGGAGGTAAATAACCTCACTTCCGCACATGCCTGGGACGTTTTTTCTTACTTTCAGACAGGAGAGCACATTTCTCTAATGTCGGCAGAATGATCCAAGAGAGCTAACTCAGATATAAGTTCAAGGAAGATAATTCTGATAATTCTGCCCTTACAATAGTCCTCATCAAATAACATTTATGTTCAATATTGATATGTTGATAAATCTGTCGTTCGAACCTGGTCGTACTTTCAAATGATCGTAATGTGACTTTCACAACTGACTTTGATGACGCTATCAGGAATTGGAATAAAAGCTGGAAATATTAAAGTGCAAATTTTATCTCCACATTTTCTATAAATGCTTCCTTGCAAACTACTACATGGTCGTCTTCAAATCCAATGTCAACAAATACTGGTCATAAACCATCTTCATAATTAATCAAATTTTGTCCATTCCATTCATCATTTTCAATCCTCTCATCATATTCTTCATCATTCAACTAACAATCCATCCATCCAATAAACCTTTAGCCTCGAGTAACTTTTAGCCTTGATAAGTGGTGACGTATTAATAATAATAATAATAATAATAATAATAATATATATATATATATATATATATATATATATATATATATATATATATATATATATATATATCTTTTAGTCAACAAAATGGTCAGTTTTTATTTGAAGGTAAAACGGTGGCATTTTCACCCGACCTCGTTCACCAGATGGCATGATATACACCTACTCCATTGAGCAATTGCAGATTCCAAAATTCAGTTCTCGCTCAGCCTGACTCTTAAGATTTGGGAACCGCTAACCTCTTCATACCAGCTTCTTCATAAAAGTGGCCATCTTGTAAAATACAGGAAGCAAACACTCAGAGTTCTTTTTTTATTCGGGCGATTCAAACAGTTCACTTTCTTTCTTCAATTTGTTTCCTTGAATTGAATTAATTCCAAGATTTTGAAATGAGAATCATTTCTGTGAGTCTGGCAAATTCTAACAACATAGAATTAATTTCAAAAACCATTTTGCTGAAACACAGGTATTTTCAGATTAACAAGAACGGGGATTTGTTTCCTCTTTAGGTCATCAGAAATGATAAAAATAATTTATATATGAAAAATTAAATTAGTGACATAATTCTATGATTTTAAATGAATATTTGTGCAAACACTGGCGAAGCATTACTGTTACATAACGAAAGACATTATTGGAATGGAAAAGTTTGAGTGACACCTAGGGGTCAAAGGTGAGCAAAAATGAAGTCTGACAAAAGTTTCAGGGGGATTTGATAAAGAGGTCTTACCTCGAAATATATTATGGAACTCGGTTACACACATTAGATCACTGTGTAGACGTGACTAAATCAAGTAAGATTTACTAAAAAATAAAAATAAAAATAACTTCGTTTCTGTCCTCCTTCTCAACACCGACATGTTTCCAATTTTTGCCTTGTCATAGCCTTCTATGACTCTTCTATATACTTTTTACAATGTTTCAAGCAAACTACATTACCTTATTATAATTTTGGTTAAAGAGAAGAAAGCAACTTGATGGTGGCTTCCGATTTTAAATTTGGAAAGAGACAAGCGGTGTTATCAGAACACTGTTACCCATTATATTTTAGGTTGGATGGTTTTGGGGATTTTTTTTATTATTAACACATGTGAAAATCAAACTGATTTTTGTAATTAGAAATTTTGTATATTTTTTATTACAAATAATCAAATAAAACTTTCTTTTATAATTGGAATGCTAAAATCTCAAATAAAACTTTTTCTTATAATTGGAATGTTTTGTTTTTTTTACAAATAATCAATGCTTTTTTGTTTGCTTGAAAATACTTTTTAAAATAGTTTATATTGAACCTATAACTCTAAGCAGACGAAAAGGGATAGTTTTCTGATAAACACTGATTGTCTCTTTTCAAATTCGAAACCAGAAACTGCCATCAAGTAGCTTTCTTCTCTTTAACCATGTTTTTTTCCTGACGGTGTGTACACTAGTATAATAAATAAAAAAAAGTATAACTGATTCGAAGGTCAATTCAGTGTCTGTTACAATTCGTTTCAATTTAGTTTTTCAGATTTAAACCAATATGAAAACATTATTTAAGTCCTTGCCAGGAAGTTAAGCATAAAGGTCACCAATGTTGGTTGCTTCAATTTCCCAAATAATTTACGGTCTTTTCACTTACATTAGTTATTTTAGTGCACACTGTAACCAGGGTTTTATAGGACCAACAATAAATCACACTTAATTTAGAAGGAGTTATGTTTTACCCACTTCACAACCACTTCAACCCGCATACTAAACACATCTAATCTTCAAAGGAGGTCAGTAGGGAGTTTCAATTTATGATTTACCACTATTGAAAATCATCAACAGTTTAGTTGGTATTTCGTATGCATTATTTGGATCAGGGGTTCCCAACCTTATTTTGCTTGTGGACCCCCAGAGAGCTATTTAATCATCTGTGAACCCCATATATGCATATATAATTTGTTTTAATCAAATATTTGTTTCTAGGTTAGTAAAAACTAACAATGAATCAATTTCGTTATATTCATAACATAAAATACAAATACAACAAATCTTGAAAGTTTCAATAACACACGTTTAAAGCTTTGTTGGACCCTTGGGGGTCCATATGGACCCCGGTTGGGAATCCCTGATTTACATTATATGGACTACTATTCTCATCTTGAAAAAAATTAATAACACTCCTATTCATTCCAACAAGATGTAAGCCTGTTGACAAAGATACCCATTGATAATCTTTTTTTTTACAAATGAGTCCCCACTTATCACAAGATCAAAAGCCACTCAAGGATAAGGGTTAATGAGATGGATAGATTGTCAGTTGAATGATAAAGAATATTATGAGAGGATTGAATAACATTTTATGATTATGAGAGCGGTTTATGACAAGTATTTTTGACATTGGATTTAAAATCAACCAGATTGTAACCTGTAAAGAAGTAATCCCGTAGCAATGGAAGTTCTTGGGAAAAAGCTCTATCCATGAAAATTCCGTTTGATGTTAGGCACATGGAAAAAGAAAAGAAAGTTCTTTGCAGTTGTGGTAGGTAGACGAGTTCTTGTTGTCAATGTCTTACAAGGAAGAACCAGAAATTGGAGCTCATAAGTAATCAAATTTTATCCGTTCCATTTATCATTTTCAATCCTCTTGTAATATTCTTCATCATCCAACTGACAATCTATTCATCTCATTAACCCTTATCCTCGAGTGGCTTTAAGACTTGATAAGTGGTGACTCATTAGTATAAAGAAAAATAGTACACATTATCAATCCTCATCTCAAAAAATTCTGAAAAATGGTATTTAGTAGTCGATTCCTTGTTTAATATTTTATTCTTATGATGCTTTTTCATGGCGGATGAAATTTTTCATTTTGCTTTTGGAGGAGTTTGTAAGACCCATGTAGCAACAGCAACAGCAACAGCAGCAGCAACAACAACAATAGCAGCAGAAGCAGTAACAGCTGTCCAAGAATTTGGGTCTGGAGGACTTGTCTCTCAGCAACTTCGAGGGCCACCTCCCAGCGGTGTTAAGCATTAAAAAAAAAACCCTCAACTACAAGACGACCAGGTCTTTTCTTTTCTGCCGCCGTAGGATGTCTGCTGGAGTCCTTCATGGTTTTTTGCTGAGAGCTGGTGTTCAGTCTGCAGATGACCGACTATGTTGAAGGCCCTTGAGTGTAGACATTGTGACTAAACAACTCACCACAGCTGTAACGGACTGACACGGACGGAGATGCAGAAGCTTCTGTTGAACATTTAAAGCCAGCCAGAGGCCTACTGCAGATGCAGAAAAGGTTTCCGGCTAGCAAACTCCTGACTCCGTTGTAAAAAGTGCAAGTTCTCAATGCACATGGGGTGTACTGACCTGACACGAGGAGAAAAAAGGTGAAGCAGGGTGCGAAAGCTTGGCTGTGCTGCGCCTCAAGACAACTGTCAAAAGATCAGCTGGCAAGACAAGAAACCGAAGTGAAGACCGTTGAAGCAGTTCAGACACCACCCAAAGTGTTATGCAAAAAGTGCCAGAAGACGATCAAACAAAATAGCCCGAGAGCGACGTGTGCCAAGTGAGTGTCTCTTTCTCACTATAGATGCACAAGGCTAACCCGTAAACTCAGAGAAGAAGTTTGAGATCGGAAAACGAACTGGACCTGCTGCGATTAAATCAGCGGAGTGCAAGATGATTAACACCTCAACCACCAGAAGAAAATGACGATCGTTAAGGTATCTTCTGCGCTGAATGTGCGGGCCGGATTAGAAGAGGGTACCAGTTACTACGGTGTTATTTATGCAGCAGCAGAAAAACGATGTGTAAATCATTCAATATTTGCTTGTGTATTTTGATCCAATCAGTATCAAGCATTCAAGCTTGGTACTGATTGGATCAAAATGCACAATCTCAATTGGTTGCCTATCAGAAACAATTTCTAAAATTTATATAAACAAAGACATATGCACCTTACACAGAGAGAGAGAGCCAGCAAAAAGGCCATGTTGCCTCACGAATCTATGTCACTCTATGACACAAACGAAACCTTATTGGCAAGTGAACTTAACTTTTAAAGATGGTGACACTTCAGCACATGGGCTTACTTCCTAATAATAATACAAAACTTACGAACTCACTGAACGCTCCAACTTGCATATGTACAGTTATAATAACATTTTCCTCATTCAGACTTATGAACTCAAAATAACAGTTTCCATGTCTTGACTTTTGGACTTTTAACATAATGCTTTCTCCGTCAAGACACGTGAACATTTAATAATGTTGAGTGAAGAGATGAAATAAAGTTGATAAAATATGTTAGAACAAACTTTGTCATTCGATTTACTTGTGACTAAATATTCTCTTTTCTGCAAGTTCATTCAAAGGCAAATTGCACTCCAGCTGTTGAAACTGTGACGCAATTATCGCACACAATAGCAAGTGAAACCTTTTGAAAAAGCTACTTTACCTCTCTGGTGTCACCCGTCAAACACGACACAAAACATTCCATTAGAATTACTCTATCAGAAGACCCATCACTCCAGAAGTCTCCACTGCCATTAGTTGATTGGGAATTATCAAATATTTATATTTATGTCCTTCAACAATTATAAGAAAACTTTTCAACCACCGATTGCCATGGCTAATAGCACCCTACCTGAGAGTTTGTCATTCAAGCTACTAGGGCTAACATTCACAGATAACATGTCTTGGAACAAATACATAGAAGACATTTCTAAGGCTGCTGCGAGGAAGGTTGACTCCTTCTAATGAGCAAGAAAACTTCTCACACATGCCAGTATCCTATATGTCTACAAAGCCACCATTCGCCCATGCACGGAGTATTGTTGTCACATCTGGGCTGGTGCACTAAACGCTAGCCTCTCCCTCTTGGACAAGATCCAAAAAAGAGTCTCTAATCTAATAGGCCTTCACTATCAAGCATGCTCCAGCCTCTGTCCCATGGACGCAATGTTGCATCCCTGTGCTTGTCTTACAAGTAATTTAATAGAATGTGCTCCAACGAATGTGCTGCATTTGTGTCCCCTCTATGTAAATACCCCCGATCAACCCGTCAGTCAGTAAGATTCCACCCCTTCACTGTTGAGGTCTCAAGATGCTGGAGAGCTTTCTACTCTAATACCTTCTTTCCTCATACTGCTAGCCTTTGGAATTCACTTCTTGCTTCCTGTTTCCCTGATTGTACTAGCATACAGACATTTTAATATAATGTGAACAAGCATTTCGCTGCAAAACTCCCCATATAGGATTCTCCTCATTCACAGTAGCGTCCTACGACTCAGTGGAATTGTGCCTTATTTGGTGTGAACTCAAGTAAAAATTCAAAAAAAATAATAGCAACATTCTATATGTTGTTGTTGTTATATACTATGGCATGTCAGCCATAGTTGAGTCATTTTATGCCGAAACGGTACATGTGTTTTTGTATGTGATTGATTTATAGATTAATTTGAATTTGAAGATATGTTTGTTACATACAGTACCTGGTCTTCCCAAATAGTCACCCATTTAGTACTGTCGGGTTCAACATTGTTTAACTTTAGTGATCTAATGGGAACCGGTGTGTTAATGTGATTTTAGCCAACATTCTATATCTTCATGCTCATTAAAAAAAAAAAATTGGGGTTTCGATTGTTGACTCAGAATTATCTATCAGGGAGTTATGTCTCTTGACCAAAACCAAGTTATCTCCCTTTAATCATTACTAGCCAAGCCGAGAATGCAATTTTCTACTTCAAGAAACCCAAAATATATATAAATTCCACCGACGTGCGAATTTACAAACCAGGTATCTATCTCCTTCCTGGCTGAGTTTCAAGCCTGGCAGACATTGTCCATCTGGCCTGCCATCTTTGCATGGCCTTCACAACTTTAATGCTGTTCCCATCAGATCTCGATTCGTGTTACAGAATCAGACTCCCAGAACATCAACAACAAAGTAAGTCATGTTTACGTGTACATTATTCATCGCATTTTCTCTCTCTATTTGTTTATCCTGAGAATACATGTTCTTTATCGATTATGTTCGCACAATTAACGTAGTCTTTCATTTTGTAACTACATCAATGATTTTCACCCCCTTCATTTATCGTGTTTAGTATATTCTTCTTACGTTTGTCCTTCACAAACTGTCTTTGTGAGAATAAATGTATATACATGTATATCCAACTGCTTCTTAACTATTGTGGCACAAGGAATGCAAAGGTGCTCTTTTTGCACAGCCTTGGACCAAACATGGCTGAAGAGACATAATCAGAATATTGTGTGAAATCGTTACCAATTAACGGGGCAATGACTATAATACATAAATGAGAGAAATAGGCTGTCAATCATTTCTCTCCTCTGTACCATACTGGGGTGACCTAGAGGTAAAAGAGTGTGGCAGGCCAAAAGGTTAGATCATGGTGACATGACGATTTGTCAGTGGGGTGCCATGCCGAGGAAAAGGTGGAGAGGAAGTGCCGCTTGATTGACAATCTGTTTTTGATTTGTTTTTTCTCGCTATTCTTCTCCAGTGAATTATTTTCTTCAGTTTGCAGCTTGAATCCGCTTGGAACAAACGCGACTACTAAATGCCTCCACATGTGTCACCCTAGCAAGGGAATTAATCGATCATAATGAATAAATTACATATGCTCCATGCAAGTGAGACCTGGCCTTTGGTCAAAGCAGACCTACAACGATTATAAAGCAATGACAGGGAAATGATTAGACGGATTTGCAATGTGAAGCCAGAATATGTGTCAGCTGTACGGTCGCAAGATCCGCTGTAACAGTTTTGCCTCACGGACATTGATGTGATTAATAAAGAAAAATGGCTTTGTTGGTATGGACACGTGGAACGATCGAGTGATGCCATCAAGATAGCTCGAGATTTGGAAGTCCTCGATAGATGGGGGAGAGGTTGACCTAAGTTGACTTGGAGGTAACTGCTGCGGAGAGATCACATAGTGTGGAAGTTCTCTGCAGTTGATCCTCATCATAGAGGTTTCTTTGAGGTGTCGAGTAAGATCTGCAATGTGTGCAGCTAGCCAGCTACTTGGACGGTGCCCCATAAGAGTGGGTGATGCCTCTCAACCTGTATGTTAATAAAAAAAGAACCGGATGATGATGATGATGATGATGATGATGATGATGATGATGATGATGATGATGATGATGATGATGATGATGATGGTGGTGCTGGTGGTGGTGGTGGTGGTGGTGGTGGTGGTGCTGATGATGATGGACAAAAGTTTTTATTTTTATTCAGCATTCCATTTTCAGCTGTAAACTACACACAACTCAATGATGCCTTAAAACCTTGGAGACGTCTACAGAAGATAACTACAGTTCCTGATATAGCTACATAAAATTTCCATGGATCTTCACCACAGCGTGGGCATAGAGCGATTGATGGAGTCGCTAGTTGGAATGTTTACTGTCCTCGTGGCATTGGAATATATTTAGTGCCAAGTTTCATAGAATACAACACTCCCCAGGCCACGATAGTGTCACACTATTACTCCCTTTCTATCTTTCTTTTGATCACCATGTGTTACCTACAATAAGACAACATACAAAATCGTGACCGCTTGTGTGAAAAGAAACCAAAACACGTGGTCACTACATAACATAAAAATAGTCTAATTCTTCAAGATTATTCAAACTGGTATTTTCATCATGAAGTGTATATGATGACTAACAAGCAAGCAAGATAACATCATTAAAATTTTAGTAGTATATAGATTATTTTTTATTATTATTAATGGTGAAATAAGATTATGTATTTATTTTTTTCTTTCTTCTTTTGCACGGTGTTTTTATTGAGATGCCCTTTGGAGGAATAAAATTTAAAAATGTAACAATTTAAAAAATAAGCTAACCTAGAGGCAAGATGGCCGTCTATCTCCTGTGAATCGAAGAGAGACAGACGACTGTGGTTACTCAAGTACATTCAAACGCTATTTAAAAGCAGTGGAAGAAATAGAGAAACAGGAATAGTGAGGGGGAAAGAGGAAGGGGGAGGGATAAAAGAGAGAGGAGGAGAAGAGAGAGAGGGGGAAGAGAGACGGGAAAAGAAAGAGGTGATCATAGGGAGGAAGAAGAGAGGGGGACGATAAACAAAGGAAGAGAGAGAGAAAGAGAGAGAGAGGAGAGAGATATATTTAAAAGCAGTGATGTGATGGTGGGAGAGAGGGATAATAAGGAAGAGGGCAGGAGAAAGAAGAAAAGAGAGAGACAGATAAGATAGAGAGGAGGAGAAGAGAGACTGAAAAAAGAGAGAGAAAAGGTGAGCAGAAAGAGAGGAAGATAGTGGGGAAAGAGAGAGAGAGAAGAGAAAGATATTTAAAAGCAGTAGTGTGAGGGTGGAAGAGAGAGAGAATAGGAAAGAGGGGGAGATAGGAGGAATAGAGAGACGAATAAGAGACAAAGGAAGAGAAGGAGAAGAGAGGTGAGAAGAGGGATAGGAAGAGAGAGAGAGAGGGAGAGAGAGAGAAGAGAGATATTTAAAAGCAGTGGTATGAATAGGGAAGAGAAAATTCTTTGTTGGCCGATTTTATGAACGACGAGGATAGTGGGTAATGAAGTAACAATATTTATTTTATTTTTAGTTTGGTAAGGCGTGGCACCATGGCTAGATTAACCATTAAGTAAAATATGTGTATCAAGGAGAGGGGAGGGGGTACCAATGAGATATTTAATCATCTGATTTTTCACGAAGCATATGGTGCAGCTGAACCAAGATCCACAAAAAGAGTGCAGACAAAATATTGAATGCATTATTTCTACAGGGTCCTCTACAAAAAAAAATAATAATGTAAAATGCAAACGCTGGTCCCTGACTATATAAACAATCACGTAAGGGAGATAATCCTCTTTTTTATACAACAGGCTGCCTCACAAAAACAAAACCCAAGAAAATTTCAATCTAAACGCTGAGCCCTGATTTTATGAACAATCAAGTAAAGAAGATAATACTCTCTTTTGTACTATTGATGTATTGTATAAGATTAGTTTAGACTTAAATAAAGAGCAAGGAAAGAAACTGTCTTCTTTCAGTAGAAGAAGAAATGTGTGTGTGCTTAGGCATTTGTGTACCAAAAGACAAGCATATTGAAGAAGCACATTTGATTCTGGGCCAATATATTTTGTATGTATTATTTTGATTGATATTGCGTCTTTAATAAATTATTTTAATTATTTTTGAATTGTGAATAAACTGGAAAAATGATCCAGTTATTATGTGTTCAAGCACTAGTTGCCAGAAAAATATGTTGATTTTTTTTTCCAAAATTGTCAAAGAAATATGAGAAAGAGAATTTTATTTTTACCTAAAACGGGTATAAAAAGACAAATATTGCTTGCATTATGAAAGAGAAATAAATAGATAAGTCTGTAAACTATTTTCTTATGTAGGGTTTCCTTGGGACATCACTATTATTGGAAGGGTTCCATGAAGGTAAAAATGTTGGGAAACAGTGGTTTAGAGGATCTGCTCAAAGAGTTTGAATCTTAAAAAAATTGGATAAAACTTTTCAAATGTAAATTAAGTGAATGGAATAAAACATTAGTTTCCATCATAAATTGAAATTACCATCAAAGATTTCAACTAAATGAATGATTTGTTTATTTACATTTAATACCTTTTATTCAAATTAAATGGTTTTGCCTTTCCCTAAAAAATGAAAAATCTACAGATTTTATATGTAGGGAGCACCATGAGCTTTTAAGTGCTCAGAGCTCCTACATGACTTAAACCAGCCCTGTGTGTTAGATATGGTGGTACCATGCTAAACCCGTTCCTTTCACCTGTACTCTTAAGTAGAATGTTGAATCTACACATAGTGTTGGATATCAGTCTCTGAAGTATAGGAGATAACACCTGGCAGGAATAATAACATCTGACTCATTGACGCAGACACACCTCAGCTGTCTGGAAGTATAACATCCGGCTGATTAATGCAGAGATACCTGTAAGGACACTTGCAGATACACTGGACGAAATACATCTGTTTTTTTTTTCTGTTTTTTGTTGGGGGGCGGGGGGGGAATCGCTCCAGACAAGGCATGAAGCCACTTGATGTAAGGAGCTAAAAATCAAAAAGTAAAAATACTACTTCAAGTTAAAAAACTAGCAAAAGATAAGTGTTAGATGGATAGATTCCGATCCAGAAAACAGCAATTCTTCCCCTTTTGTCAGAAACATCGCTCATGGAATGTGAGTACTAAAGCACAAAATAAGGGAAGCGAGATTTACAAGGTTGTCGATAGTAAACCCAAGGTCCACTTTCTACTTTCCTTGCTAAATAAACAATATATGGCTGGAAGCCATGATTAATAGGGGGCGTGGCTACATTGAGTGCGTAGGCGAAATCCCAAAATAGGCATGGCAATTGAGGAAGCATGCATGTCCAAAAATTTTTTATTAACTGGCTCGAATTGGGATTAACAGAAAGCAGCTGGCTAGAAAATTCGTGAGATCAATTCTATTCAACTCCCATGCATTTTCCACCCCATTACTCTACTCTTTCACAGTAACCGAACAATGAAGATATATTATTATGTTTTTATAGATATTTGTCGTCATTCTTTTAAGAATAGTGGCAATGTGCAACAATATGGGGTTAATCCTGTAAGTACCTAATTATGCATTGAATGAAGAGAAATGATATGAGAATGATACGATTGATGTGGAATGTAAGTCTTAAAGACAGGCTTAGATCTGATGACTTAAGAAGAATATTAAATCTGGACAGTATAGGGTGATGTGTGCAGAAGAGTAAACTTCGATGGTATAGTCACATTGAAAGAATAGATGAGAGTTATTAGGTTAGTAACTGTAGAGCAGTTGAGATAGCAGGTTCAGTTCACAGGGGAAGGCCAAGGAAAACATGGGAGGAAGTGATAAAAATGGACTCGAGGGAAAGAGGGATAAATAAATCTACTCGGTCACCACAATTGAACAATAAAGTTATATTTTTATACAGAAGTGTTCGTCATCAAATCAAATTTATTTGGCAAAAAAAAAACAGCATAGTGCAACAAGCCATGTAAAGAGACTGATGGAAGCTATTTACAGTCGCATACAGTCTGAATGTTTTTCTAAGGCCACTTTAAACCTGAATATGGTAGTCATCGTCATAATCTCTTTAGGCAGTTTATTCCACGGAGCAGAAACATGGACAGAGAATGCTGCCTTTCTTCTATTGTGCCGAAAACAATGGTGATACATCTTTTACGAGTGCCCGCAGAGACCACGACTTGGCGCTGGAGTGAAAAACTCCTCGAAAGGTAGATTTACATTTCCGTTGATAATATTGTACGCCAGAATCAAGTGTCCTTGTATCCTCCACTGCTCAAGTGAGAATAGATTTAGTCTTTGGAGCTGCTCTTTGTAGATAAGCATGGAGAGTCCTGCCACCATCCTGGTTGCCAACTGTTGAATACGCTCCAGGTGTACGCTATCTCTTTTGTAGATAAGGATTTGTTGCTCGGATGGAATACTCAAGAATGGGTCGTACCAGAGTTATGTATAAGGGACGAAAAGTGTCTGCAGGTTGAGAAAGGATGTCACGATCAGGTAGAGAACTTGCCTGGCTTTGTTTGCCATAATGGTGTGTTGATTTGAAGGAGTTGTCAACAACTATACCAAGGTTATTCACCTTAGCGACGATATTAAGTGGTTGAGGTGGAAAACCGATAGTCGGGGGAGGGGGGGCAGTAGGTGAAGAGCCAATAGGAAGATGATTGCATTTTACAGAGTTTAGTGGTAAATCCCAGCTTGAAGACCAGACTTTATTCAGACTATCATTCTAGTAAGCACAGCAGCAATATACAACAATAGTTGAGTGTGGATACTCATCAGTAAAATGAATCACCTCAAAAGCAATAAAAGCAAAACTTTAATAATTTGCTTCAGAAGAAAAGAACAAAAGTCAATATTCTTAAAATGTTTTTGTTAATAGAAATCGTTCCAGACATCATTTTTTGAGTATTTGATATGACTCAACTGTGGATTGAACCTATTAGTGAACACTAACCAAATGCCACATGGGCCGGTAGATGCATAAAACTTCATCAAATAGGGATAAAATTCTCTTCAGTATTTTGTCATATAGACTTAAAAAATGTCTTTGTAAATCATGTTAAAAAACATTAATTTACAAAGACATATGAGAATGAACTGGGTGAATTAAAAAATTCACCCAGTTCATTCTTATAATTTTCTACATTATCATTACATTTAACTTGATTAGGTAATTTGTTTAAAAAATAATAAACAGTTTCATTTTTATAAATCAGACTAATTATTTTGAAGGTCTCATGTCAGCTCTCTTCTCTTGTAAAATAGTTAAATCTATTTATTTTAGTTTATTTTTACCATTAAAATCTTTTATTACTTTCATTAGTTTAGTCACTTTTCTTTGTACACCTTTTAATTTTAAATCGTTTGAAGTATGGTCAAATTAACATTTCCAGAGAGAGGGGGAAGGGAAGTAAAACAGACGGAGAGAGAAAAAAAAAGAGAGAGAGAAGAAGAAGAAGAGAGAGAAGAAGAAGAAGAAGAAGAAGAAGAAGAAGAAGAAGAAGAAGAAGAAGAAGAAGAAGAAGAAGAAAATAGAAATTTAAATCAGGCCAAGGTAGAAATCAGTTTTTTTTTATGGAAATAATAGCGAAATTTGCTGCTGATAGAAAAAATGGCTTCCGTCTGTAATTGACAGTTGCTGCAGAAAAGAAAGATGGCTTCCCTGCTAAAAATATCCTGGGTAAAAAAGTAAAATGAGGACTAACCAAAAGTTGATGTTATCAGCCCGACTAAAAGTGACAATACGCAGACACGAACCTAACATCTACTCAACAACTTTCCAACCGGTTCGAAAAATTTTTCTCCAACGTTCTATGCAAACAGCCATAAAAAACTTCAATCAGACGACCCGAGCAGATTCACCAAATCGACGCCCATTTTTCCCGCCACGATTCGCTCACTTCGAATCTCGGAATTTCTGTGGCAAAAAATAGTATCAGTTTCATCTGCATAGACATACTTGTAATAGCAAACTAATTCCAGCATCTCACACCACATGTGAACGACGGAACGACTTCCGTAGTTCCAGCATTTCATTTGAATCAACTAGCACTGACAGCATATCGTTATTACTACTACTTGACACATACACATAAACATCGGCCAACATATCACCTACACAAACTTATAACATCACCACAAGAATAAACTTGCCCGCACACATATATACAAACTCTGACTCTCATGGTCTCATGAGAACAAATTCGCACACACAGACACAATTACCTCCAAAGTTTAATTTAAATAAATATCCTTGAGTTATACGTCATTGTCTTCTCGTTTTTATCTGTTGTTTGATCATTGTTACTATCTTACAAGACCGCAACCATTCTTACTATGTTTCGGAATTTTTTAGATGAGGATTGATAACTTGGATTATTTGGATTACTATTCTCATCTTGGTTGTTAAATCTGCAACTTTTCGGCTGATGTAACCTTCAACCTTCATCAGGTGCTTTTTTTCGAACTTGGGAACCTTCTAATCAAACTTGAAAATCTTTATGTCGAACTCAGATGAGTTACTTCCCTTGAATTATTATACAGGAAGTGGAGACTATTTAAGGCAGACATGCTGACTACTCGGGGTGTGAAATAAGTGGAACAGCAAATGTCTATGGAAAGTTTAGGAAACATTACCATATTAGTTGCAGAACATGGGTATGGAATCCAGAATGCTCCTTTTGGGGAAGATGGATTTTCCCCACATTAAAAAACGACTTTGTGTCTAACTTTAAATAAATAGGAACATAAGTATGGAATTTGGAACTGAACCCTTTATTTGATCCAAGGAGTAGATTGTTCTCGTTCTGTCAGCCATGACCGGGTAGAAGTGTTAATTTATGTTATTCTTAGTTATTATTGCCAGCAATTAGTAAGGATTGAACCTTCAAATTCCAGAAGACTGTCACTTAGAACTGATTATATGCTTCCAAGTCCTTTCAAATTTCGAAAGGTCACAAAGTAATTCATTTTCTTTCACATATTAACAAAAGATTAAAATAGCTGACTTGTTTACAAAGAAACCAAAATACATTCTGGTGAATTTAATTTTGTAATTAAATTATTTTTTAAATAGGATTCTTAAACTTTCGTTTTACTATGATTTTTTATTTCAATAAATATTAGATTAATAGTAAATCAAAAATAATAATAGTGTGCAAGTCACGCAGGGGCGAGAAACCAACACACACACACACACACAGATACACGATAAATGGTCATGCAATTTTATTAATATGGAAATGATAAGTCTTATTGGTATCTTATTGTATCAGACAGTTTGATGTAATTACGGTTAATTCGGTTATTTCGTCGAGTTTACAGTTGTTATACATTTGCTTACAGTAGTATAAATTATTAGAATAGTTATTGTTAGAGTTAGTGTTGTTTTACAATTTGCTCAAGAAAAGTTTAATTTGTGGATCAATTATAACATTTGGAAACTCATTATTAAGGAGGATTTGTTTAATATTAAATTCTATAAGAAAGATTATGTAGGACAATGAAATTAATTTAGGTTTCTTGAGTAAAATTTGATCACAATTAGAATATTTGATATTTTCTTTTATCAAGATTAGCAATTAGAGAATTTAAATTAATTCTCTAAGTACATGGGGTGTTGCTAAAATTCACTGTGGGAAATGAAAAGGGAACGGGTGGCATTGGTATTTTCATTGAAGAGAGATGGGCAGATAAAGTGATTGAAGGTAATCGTGTAAGTGAACGAATCATACTGATAAAGTTGATGGTTGGTGAGAAAATTTTCACAGCTATATCTGTTTATTCCACAACAGAAACAGGGGCTATGTGGTAATTTTTCCTGTTTTTATGTGGGTGACTTGTTTTTTTTAGGAGCGGGAAAATAATCTCTTTGTTTGGTTTGACTTGTTTTTGAAAGAGAGTTGAAATGTGATTTCTGACGTATCTTTCTTATGTGAGCAATGCCCGCCTCTTCAATATCTTTAGAATCTTGTTTAACACTTACAAATATCTGTCAGTCTTCGGCTAAGTTCTGTAAGGTTAAATTTGGCTCACTTTCTAACTGGTTTAGGACTCTAAGTCTGATTTATGCGTCTTTAGATGATACAAATCCTTGCACGAATATTAGACATTTAAAGTTATCCGCGCTAAGTTCAGCTAGTTTGAAATTGTCACAGTGTTTATTAACAACTGACGCGAAAATCGAGTAGTCTTCGCTGTCTTTTCTGATTAAGTTCATGCACTTCCACCTTTTGTGGAACAGAGAAATTTTAGGGCTAAATAATTATGTTAAAAGATTAACAGTTTCAGAAAAAGTCAAGTTGCTGGTTTTTCGAGGTAAAATATAGTCCACGAATTTGGTATGTTCGGTGGTCCTTTATTTTTAGAGCAGTAGGCAAACTTTTTAAAAGTCTGCCCAATTTTCACAATCTATTTTGTATAGATCCTCATACCTTCTGAAATATGAAGCGAAAGTTTTATCCTCGTCTGCGGAATAAGTGAAATTGTCAATTGCACTCCAAACAGTATTTTGAGAAAAAGCAATTTTGTTCTCGGTATTTTGACCCCTATTCAACATTGTTTGTAATAATGCTTCGATTTTGTTCCAGAAAAAGGTTTTGAAATCTTTTTTCGCTTTTATGTTGTTGTTCTCGCTGCCTTTCTTCGATTTTCAAAAATGTTGTTCCAGTAGTATTTCTTCGGGTTTTTTGTTGTTGTATTTGGTATTTAACGAGTTCAGCCATAGTTGATTTGAAATCTTCCATGTTTAGAATACGGCTTTTAGAAGTTTTTTCTTTTCATTCTTCTAGTTGTAAAAGAGAGAAAGAAAATATATAAAACCTTTTTGTCGACAAAAAATCACTTTTTTTTAATAAATCTTTCACATAACAGTAGTTTTCACGGTTAGCACTTTAGTCAATAGTAAAAATAAGGTTTATAATTTCGGCGGTGGTACTTTTTTTTTATCTTTTGGAACTAAATAAATAGAAAAGATAATGTATCGCTTTCTTGTTAAAAATTAACACACTGCCGGAATAAAAATAATGAAATCACTGAGTTTTTTCTTTAAGAGAAAATGGGTTGGTTTCTTCGTAAGAAAAAAAAGAAGAGAAATCACTTTGGCTAAAAAAATCCAACCTACGTGAATTTTTTTTCTTAGTGCGCCGATAAAGCCTGTTTTTAGAACTTTGGAGGTTGTCGGGTAATTTTGCCGTTCAAATAAAAGTCCCTTAATGTACCTCATCGCCAGTTGTTGTGGACCTGTAAGGGGTCTGGAAAGAAAATACAAACTCGGAATTAAGTGTAACAAAGTATATTGAAGAAAGTATAAATACAGCATATAATTAGAGTGGCTGAACGTCTGTCTCAATGCCAGTATTAGACTGAGGTAATTCAAACACTGAGAGATATGTGCTCCTGGTATTTATAGTGACATGGAAGAGTTCTGTTTGAAATTGCATTTTCGTTGGTCTGTCACACCTCTGTTTGAAATAGCATTTTCGTTGGTCTGTCACACCTCTCTTTGAAATAGCATTTTCATTGGTCTGTCACACCTATGTTTTAAATAGCATGTTCGTTGGTCTGTCACATCTCTGTTTGAAATGGCATTTTCGTTGGTCTGCCACACCTCTGTTTGAAATAGCATTTTCGTTGGTCTGTCACACCTCTGTTTGAAATAGCATTTTCGTTGGTCTCTTACACCTCTGTTTGAAATAGCATTTTCGTTGGTCTGTCACACCTCTGTTTGAAATAGCATTTTCATTGGTCTGTCACACCTATGTTTTAAATAGGATTTTCGTTGGTCTGCCACACCTTTGTTTGAAATAGCATTTTCGTTAGTCTGTCACACCTCTGTTTGAAATAGCATTTTCGTTGGTCTGTCACACACCTCTGTTTGAAATAGCATTTTCGTTGGTCTGTCACACCTCTGTTTGAAATGGCATTTTCGTTGGTCTGCCACACCTCTGTTTGAAATAGCATTTTCGTTGGTCTGTCACACCTCTGTTTGAAATAGCATTTTCGTTGGTCTGTCACACCTCTGTTTGAAATAGCATTTTCATTGGTCTGTCACACCTATGTTTTAAATAGGATTTTCGTTGGTCTGCCACACCTTTGTTTGAAATAGCATTTTCGTTAGTCTGTCACACCTCTGTTTGAAATAGCATTTTCGTTGGTCTGTCACACACCTCTGTTTGAAATAGCATTTTCGTTGGTCTGTCACACCTCTGTTTGAAATAGCATTTTCGTTGGTCTGTCACACCTCTGTTTGAAATAGCATTTTCATTGGTCTGTCACACCTATGTTTTTAATAGGATTTTCGTTGGTCTGCCACACCTTTGTTTGAAATAGCATTTTCGTTGGTCTGTCACACCTCTGTTTGAAATAGCATTTTCGTTGGTCTGTCACACCTCTGTTTGTCACACCTCTGTTTGAAATAGCATTTTCGTTGGTCTGTCACACCTTTGTTTTAAATAGCATTTTCGTTAGTCTGTCACACCTCTGTTTGAAATAGCATTTTCGTTGGTCTTTCACACCTCTGTTTGAAATAGCATTTTCGTTGGTCTGTCACACCTCTGTTTGAAATAGCATTTTCGTTGGTCTGTCACATCTCTGTTTGAAATAGCATTTTCATTGGTCTGTCACACCTATGTTTTAAATAGCATTTTCGTTGGTCTGTCACGCCTCTGTTTGAAATAGCATTTTCGTTGGTCTGTCACACCTCTGTTTGAAATAGCATTTTCGTTGGTCTGTCACACCTCTGTTTGAAATAGCATTTTCATTGGTCTGTCACACCTATGTTTTAAATAGGATTTTCGTTGGTCTGCCACACCTTTGTTTGAAATAGCATTTTCGTTAGTCTGTCACACCTCTGTTTGAAATAGCATTTTCGTTGGTCTGTCACACACCTCTGTTTGAAATAGCATTTTCGTTGGTCTGTCACACCTCTGTTTGAAATAGCATTTTCGTTGGTCTGTCACACCTCTGTTTGAAATAGCATTTTCATTGGTCTGTCACACCTATGTTTTTAATAGGATTTTCGTTGGTCTGCCACACCTTTGTTTGAAATAGCATTTTCGTTGGTCTGTCACACCTCTGTTTGAAATAGCATTTTCGTTGGTCTGTCACACCTCTGTTTGTCACACCTCTGTTTGAAATAGCATTTTCGTTGGTCTGTCACACCTTTGTTTTAAATAGCATTTTCGTTAGTCTGTCACACCTCTGTTTGAAATAGCATTTTCGTTGGTCTTTCACACCTCTGTTTGAAATAGCATTTTCGTTGGTCTGTCACACCTCTGTTTGAAATAGCATTTTCGTTGGTCTGTCACATCTCTGTTTGAAATAGCATTTTCATTGGTCTGTCACACCTATGTGTTAAATAGCATTTTCGTTGGTCTGTCACGCCTCTGTTTGAAATAGCATTTTCGTTGGTCTGTCACACCTCTGTTTGAAATAGCATTTTCGTTGGTCTGTCACACCTCTGTTTGAAATAGCATTTTCATTGGTCTGTCACACCTATGTTTTAAATAGGATTTTCGTTGGTCTGCCACACCTTTGTTTGAAATAGCATTTTCGTTAGTCTGTCACACCTTTGTTTGAAATAGCATTTTCGTTGGTCTGTCACACACCTCTGTTTGAAATAGCATTTTCGTTGGTCTGTCACACCTCTGTTTGAAATAGCATTTTCGTTGGTCTGTCACACCTCTGTTTGAAATAGCATTTTCATTGGTCTGTCACACCTATGTTTTAAATAGGATTTTCGTTGGTCTGCCACACCTTTGTTTGAAATAGCATTTTCGTTAGTCTGTCACACCTCTGTTTGAAATAGCATTTTCGTTGGTCTGTCACACACCTCTGTTTGAAATAGCATTTTCGTTGGTCTGTCACACCTCTGTTTGAAATAGCATTTTCGTTGGTCTGTCACACCTCTGTTTGAAATGGCATTTTCGTTGGTCTGCCACACCTCTGTTTGAAATAGCATTTTCGTTGGTCTGTCACACCTCTGTTTGAAATAGCATTTTCGTTGGTCTGTCACACCTCTGTTTGAAATAGCATTTTCATTGGTCTGTCACACCTATGTTTTAAATAGGATTTTCGTTGGTCTGCCACACCTTTGTTTGAAATAGCATTTTCGTTAGTCTGTCACACCTCTGTTTGAAATAGCATTTTCGTTGGTCTGTCACACACCTCTGTTTGAAATAGCATTTTCGTTGGTCTGTCACACCTCTGTTTGAAATAGCATTTTCGTTGGTCTGTCACACCTCTGTTTGAAATAGCATTTTCATTGGTCTGTCACACCTATGTTTTTAATAGGATTTTCGTTGGTCTGCCACACCTTTGTTTGAAATAGCATTTTCGTTGGTCTGTCACACCTCTGTTTGAAATAGCATTTTCGTTGGTCTGTCACACCTCTGTTTGAAATAGCATTTTCGTTGGTCTGTCACACCTCTGTTTGAAATAGCATTTTCGTTGGTCTGTCACACCTTTGTTTTAAATAGCATTTTCGTTAGTCTGTCACACCTCTGTTTGAAATAGCATTTTCGTTGGTCTTTCACACCTCTGTTTGAAATAGCATTTTCGTTGGTCTGTCACACCTCTGTTTGAAATAGCATTTTCGTTGGTCTGTCACATCTCTGTTTGAAATAGCATTTTCATTGGTCTGTCACACCTATGTTTTAAATAGCATTTTCGTTGGTCTGTCACGCCTCTGTTTGAAATAGCATTTTCGTTGGTCTGTCACACCTCTGTTTGAAATAGCATTTCTGTTGGTCTGTCACACCTCTGTTTGAAATAGCATTTTCATTGGTCTGTCACACCTATGTTTTAAACAGGATTTTCGTTGGTCTGCCACACCTTTGTTTGAAATAGCATTTTCGTTGGTCTGTCACACCTTTGTTTTAAATAGCATTTTCGTTAGTCTGTCACACCTCTGTTTGAAATAGCATTTTCGTTGGTCTTTCACACCTCTGTTTTAAATAGCATTTTCGTTGGTCTGTCACACCTCTGTTTGAAATAGCATTTTCGTTGGTCTGTCACATCTCTGTTTGAAATAGCATTTTCTTTGGTCTGTCATAAATAGACGCATCTTAAGAATATCTTTTGTTGTTGTTTTTGTTGGTTTTTTATTTAATTTTTCCCACATTGGATTTATATCTATGCTTGATGGTCGACTGATCATGTTTGGATGACCTAGCACATGGGTGGACTCTTTGAAAGCATCTCATTATCCAGTTTTATTTTATTCATTAATATTTTGCTCCACATGGACTGATTAAAAATAACGCAAACATATAAATGCAACGGTTTATGAAAACGTTTGCGTCACGCTCCATGCACTTGCTTATGTCACGTTACGCATGAGTGTTTAGGAATTTAAAAATAGACATCAAAATCATCCGATTTAGAAATGCGACAACAATTGGGCGGGGGCGGGGGGAAGAAAGTCGTAATTCTATGTGTGGTTGTTTGTTTGTGTGTGTGTTTGTTGTGTGTGTGTGGTTGTTTGTTTGTATGATTGTTTGTTTGTGTGTGTGTTTGTTTGTGTGGTTGTTTGTTTGTGTGTGTGTTTGTGTTTTTGTGTGTCTGTTTGCGTGTCTGTGTGTGTGTTTGTATGTGCGTGATTTTGTGTTTGTGTTTTTGTGTGTGTTTGTGTGTGCGCATGTTTATTTGTTTGCGTGTGTGTTTGTATTTGTGTGTGTGCACATCTGTGTGTATGTTATGTGTGTGTGTCTGTTTGTGTGTGTGTTTGTATGTGTGTGTTTGTTTATGTGCTTGTTTATGTGTGTATGTTCGTTTATTTGTATGTGTTTGTGTGTGTGTCCGACTTAAAGTTAGAAACTACAAAAAATACACGTACAAACACTACATCATCAGATTCAGTGTGATCCGACATGGTTACAGAAAAAAAGAATACTGTAATATTAATTTCCTTAGAGTCACCAGAGACCAAATTATTGCACGAGGGAATCAAAACAACTCTGAAACTCAGTCAAACAGTCAGTCAGCTTTGGTTTTTTTTCTTCTTTTCTTTTCTTTCTTTTTTTCTTTCTTTCTATTATATTGAACCAGTTGCCAGAAGGAGAGAGAGAGAGAGAGAGAGAGAGAGAGCAGGAAGCCCTGCTAGTAGACAGGTACATTATACTGCCAGAGTACCCCTACCTCAAAAAAATTGCAAGATTTTGTTTTTTGGTATTTTTATGTTAGGCTGGGTCTAGTCTACAACATACAAAAAATTGGGCAAGATCTGAGTATAGGAAAGTGTCAAATATTTCGAATATGACTTGTTTTGGTTACACAAGTCATTTTCCATTTACATGTAAAGCACTAACTCGGTCACTTTTCATGATAAATCAATAAATTTTGGATTTTTACTTGTTTTTAGGGTCAATCTTTCACATGAAAGGGTTACCAGTGATGCTAAATTAACCCTTTTACCATAATTAGGGGTACCCGACCCCTAAACCCCTCATTACATCCACATTGGTACCCGTACCCCTAAACCCCTTATTGCACTCACCCAGGTTCACAAACAGGCATATGGATGATTATTTTTATATGGGTACCAGTGGTGAATTATTACTTTCTTCAATTAATCGGGCCTCTTACCTCCGTATATAAATGAAATTTTTTTATAGAGTATAGGATTCCTGAGAAAACAACTGAAAACCCCAAAGAGACCGATCAAAAACTGCCCTCACAAACAATTCACTAGCTCCATATACTAATATACATATATTTTCAGGGTCAAACATGAGTTCAGCCTCCAGTAGAGAAACTTGTCCTTTATGTGAACAGGATTTGGACTGTGATGAGACCGTGGTTCTTCGAGAAAAGGGTGTTGCAGGTGTCAACCATGCAAGTATCGAAAGAGGTGTCAAAGTCATTGTTGAAGCCGGATCTAGTGTTCACATAAACAAAAAGGACATTGCTTTAGCCTCAAAAAAGGATGATTCTGCTCGGCCAGTAAAAGGGGCGCTCATATTTCTCTGGGATGATATGACAGTAAAACGCATTGCTTTTTCTGTGGAACTGATACTACGAAAAAAGATTATAAAGGAAAAAGTGAGGGAAAGATTTGCTATGTGAAGACATGCATTTGCTCAAACTATCCTGGTTCATTGCAAAACAAGAGGGGATGAGTGGGCCACTGCTGTTCAAGGTCCGATCGAATATTTTGGTAGTAATCTTCATGTTGCAGACTGTGTGTATCACCAGTCATGTAACGTTAACTTCCATAAAATGCAAAGCATTCCAAGACAGTTCACATCAGTTGAATTAACCAAACAATGAAAAAGTGGAAGACCAAAAGACAGCGATCAGGATGAAGCATTCGAAAGGGTGTGTGTATTCTTGGAGGAAAACGATGAGGAACAGATAATGATATAGGACCTTGTCGCTTAAATGGGAGAATACTTACGAGGTAGTAAATCAACGGCACATGGAAATCAGAATCTCAAGGAAAAGCTGATAAGTCGATATGGAAACTCTTTATTTGTGACCAAAGGCCGTTGTGGTGTAGGCAAACATTGTGACATTTAGGGAAAAAACCTGTGACATTCTTCGTGAATACTACAACTCACCTCCAACAGATGATAAGGAAGCACAAAAATGAGCAATTCTCAAAACCGCAGCAGAACTCATCAAAGCTTTCAACCAGACTACTCCCAGCTGGCAAGGCATGATGCACCTGATGCATAAGGAGTGCGAATATATAGGACGTTGCTAGATGGCAGTGGACTCAAGGAGATCATGGAGACAGTATATGGTGAAAATGCTGTCATATACATGATGAGCAGAAAGGCAGGGCAACAAGCATTTCGTGGCCACCTGCTGGTGGATCAGTGTCTCACACGTCAAATTGTTGCCAAAATCTTGGAGGATGAACCTGGTTTTTAGGACCAGGTAGAGGAACTTGAACAGCTGTACATGCTGATGGAGACTGGTGAATGTGATTTGAAGTCATTGTTGGATCAGATTCCATCGGTAGGATTTACAACAGTCTAACTCTGATAAGGGATGAACTGGTAAGGGCCTCCAAAATCAGCAATCTATGGATAAACTATCAGCACATGCAAGAATTGCTAGGGCACTTCTTGCAGCTGATCGAATGGGAACTGTGTCTTAGTGTCATCTTCGTTTGCCTTCCAATATTCGCAGCCACTGGTCATCCAAATTATCTAAAATCGGCTCGTCTATATCTCCAGAAGATGTATGCCTTAAAAGATGACAACTCTGCAGTATATCAAAGTTTCTGTTTGGGTTTCACATAATCAAACGCAGTAGCTAATACTGGGCTAGTCTTGGCTCCGATCTTGTCATCGGGCAAACACTAATGCGCTCATTCAAAAGCCATGGTGGGCTCACATGAGGTAGCAGGATGTCCGATCACCAGAGAATAGTTTGGGCCATGTCGTCCACTATGTCATCCACTTACAACCTTGCCATGCATTAACTTACAGCACGAAGTTACACAACAAGAGAACAAGATAAGGAGTTGTCTGCCTCTCGGGTGAGAAGAGATGAGACAGACCTCGGGAAAGTTGCAGAGCAACTAGACAGCTTTAAGCCGTTTTCAGGCGGTGAATTGTTATGCAATATTATCACAGGGATTACTGCTAACGAGGATGTCAATGTTCAGGACCGTTTCAAAATCAGAAAAGACATTGTAGAGAAGATGGATGGACAATCAGTTTTCTCCTACTCTCACACACAGAGTTTGAAAGCAAAGACTTTAGTATCGAGTAAGAATGTCAAAGTTTCTGCAGATCGTAGTATTGACCCAGTACTTTTATTCCAGAGTTTTCTCGTGGTCTCACAGATAGGTGATCTAAGGCTGGATGATCTCATGTCTCTACCCGATGTCTTTATTTGAAGGAAAGCGCATCTTACGTCAAGCAGACACACCACAGTTGGCAGCAGCTCTCAGAAATTATGTTGAAACAAAATTGGACAGTGCTGTGACACAAACCGTTCCAGTCACAGAGCACAATGTACTAGGATCTCTTCTTCACCATTTGAAATGGAAGGAGGGAAGTACATACAGCTCGATTGCAAATAATTATGCCTCATTTACTGTTGAACACTATGGGAGAGCAACTGTCGTGTTTGATGGTTATGAAGTTTGACCAAGTATAAAGGACTGTACTCATCAGTGGCGAAGTTAAAAGCTGAATGCAAGAAAGGTGAACATTACCGAGGTAACAAAATTTGCTGGGAAAAAGGAGGACTTCTTGTCAAATGTGGTAAACAAGCAGCGCTGATCCAGACGATCATGGAATGAATGCGGCAGAAAGGCTGTGACGTTATTCAAGCGGAAGGAGATGCCGATGTTGAGATTGCAAAGGCAGCCATCAATATGTCTGCTTTCAAATCAACCACCATTATTGGAGAAGAGACAAACCTTCTCTTGCTGTTCCGTGCATATGTTTCTAAATGTACTGCATTTTATTTTTGCTCTGACAAGGCGAAATCCTACATTTACAATATCAAGGTTCTCAAGCAGGTGTTTGGCGAAGCAGTTTGTAATGATCTGTTGTTCCTGCATGCCTTTACAGGATGCGGTTCGGTGTCCAGAATATTCGGAATAGGAAAGACGTTGGGGTACCAATGAATCGTCAAGAGAGAAAAGACAATGACAGACTGTTCAAAAGCATTTTCTCTCTCAAAACAAAGCCAGGATGTCGTGGAAACCAATGGTTGTAAGGCAATGGTAGCTTTGTTGAATGCGGATAGAGAAAAACTCTCTGGCATCTATTAGATACAATATGTACTGCAAGAAAGTTGCGAGAGGTAAGACGTTTGTCACGTCAGAACAACTTCCACCAACATTCTCTACCTGTAAATTTCATTCTTTGTGGACTTACTACCAGATTATGGAGTGGATGGGATGTAGTGATGAAATGGTGCCATCTGAGTGGAGGTGGAAGGGAGCAAACTTGTTCAAGTGATGACGGACAAAAGCCCTGTTCCAGATGCACTGATTCAGATAATTTATTACAACTGTCCAGAAGGATGCAATAACCTAAGGTGTACCTGCAGGAGGCATGGACTAGAATGTACAAGTGCATGTGGACATTGCCAAGACGGAAATTGTGACAATATGAAAAATGATCCAGTGGAAGATGATGATGAGGAGTTAAAAGTTTTGAAAAAGCACTGTGACCATAAGTGAATCAGGGTGGATACAACAATGAGTAATGGGTGTAGGGGTACCCATTGATATTGTATAAGGATTTATTTGGCATCACTGGTAACCCTTTTATGTGAAAGATTGACCCTAAAAACTTGGGTAAAAATCCAAGATGTGTTGATTTATCATGAAAAGTCACAGAGTTAGTGCCTCTACATGTAAATGGAAAATGACTTGTATACCAAAAGAAGTCATATTCGAAATATTTGACACTTTCCTATACTCGGATCTTGTCCAACTTTTAGTATGTTGTAGACTAGCCCCAACCTAGCACAAAACCACTAAAAAACAAAATGTTGCAATTTTTTGGGGTCAATTAGTATATTGACCCGTCTATAGTATATATCTATATATAAAGGAAAATATTATTTCTATCTGTCTGTTTGTTTGGTCTGTCTGGCTAAAACTCAAAAATACAACAGATACCAACAAATCATATACATTCTGTTTCAGTATCACCTCAGTTAGGTTTTGGCAAACAATTTACTGTAATATGGATTCGTTTAGGTTCATCAGGGACCAAATTAGTGCTTGTGGAGTTTGAAAAGAAAGTTCTTTCATTCAAAAAATCAAGGAAGATAACTCTATAAATAGTTTTGAAGCAATTAAATATGAAAATGATAAAAATTAAAAAATAAGAATAAAATTGAAATAGAGAGGATTTACTCATTACATCTGATGTCTTTGTGGACAATATTTCAGATTGTTCCTTCCGACACTCTGTGTTCTCTTGCAATCGACCTCTGGATCTTCAAGGATTACCACCAACGGTGTGCTGTACTATGTCTTTTATATTTTGATAATTTGGTGATACCTTTTACTCTTAAGACTTTAATTTCTTGTAAATTGCAATATAGGGAGCTCAACCTCCATGTGGATTCCTACACTGAAGACTTTGATGTTTGCGCCAGAAAACTGAGGGAATGAAGACGACGAGGATCAAATGTGACGTTGCTGGATCTTCAGTCTGCTTGTCTCCAAGTGCACATCAGAGAGTCATGCTGATCGTATCAGATAGTTGTTTTCCAAGGTAGGAGGTACTACTTAAACTAAGTTGGGAGAGAAAACTCAGAACGTCTTTAGCGTCCAGGTCATTTGATGCAGTAAGATGTGTTTTGTTTGAGGTGGTGTCGCCGGGAGATATGCAGCTTTTGGTTGTTGGATAGCTGAACATATAAAGTGAAAATCTCCAAATCAAAATATAAGAAGTATCCTATTAAAACTTTCTAACTACACAAACTTTGTAAATGAAAGATCAAGCGACTTTTAAAATAACGTCTATCCTCAAATACCTTTCACACCCTATCTCTCTCTCTCTCTCTCTCTCTATATATATATATATATATATATATATATATATATATATATAAGGTTAGTGGGAGAGAACCCCAGCAGAGTGCTCGATAATTAAGAAAAATAAAAAATAAGAGCATAATATTTATTAATGTTTGTATTACAGAAGATCAGAACAACATCGGTACCGTCAGTTTCAAATCCTAACAAAGGGGACCTATAAAGGCCTCTTTATCGGACTCTTAAGCCTCTGTTTATGTCTAGCTCCCCAGAAAATGGCTGTTCACATATTATGTGATTCTCTGACAATATTTCGATTCTCTGCTTACAATTAATTGTCACCATTTTTACCAATTCTGTATTTCTATCTGCAAATTCTGCCGGTATTTTAGTCAAAAGAAAGAAACTGTTTTTGCTCGCCCATGACTAAAATACCGGCGGAATTTGCAGATAGAAATACCGAATTGGTAAAAATGCTGAAAATTAAATGTAAACAGAGAATCGAAATATCGTCAGAGGATTACATAACGACGGGGCTGCCTGGGCAATTTTTGTTTGGTCAGAGTGCTCTTTCCCTAGGGCGCTGATTTCAAACCCCCCTTTCCAACCTTGTGTCACATCTCCTGCCATGGGAGGGAGATAAATACATCTATCGTCCTATATATGACACTAAACTGCATCCGGAGGGTGAGATCCTCAACGTTTAAGCTTTGAGAAATGTGAAGTCATCTCTTAGTTGTCATTACTTCCAGATCCACTCTGACCCGGAGTCGTGGTAGTACCTACCAAAATTCTATCTATGGTTTAAATAGAATCTATAATTTACAGACTATTTATTTACAAAATCTATGCCCACAAAACAAATTAATCTACGAACCACTTGTATACAAACTTATGTTTACAGCATGAATAAATATTTGAGGATAGAAAGAATTTGAAACAAAAATGATTTTGTCAAAATTCCTGGATTCGGCATTAAATAACTCGAAAAAGCTTGATATGTCATAAAACAAAATAACCAAATCATATATATTATATTTGATCACGGGAAGAATCTATCATCTATAGTGTGATGATGTATGAAAGTGAAACCTGGCCGGTGAGAGTTGAGGACATGCGTTGCATGGAGAGAAATGATATGAGACTGATATGATGGATGTGTAATGTGCTGACCTCAGAGAAAGATTACATTTGGACAGTATAGGTAGATGTGTGTAGAACAGGAGAGGAACAACAGGAACACGTTGAAGGAATGGATGAGAGTTCTTGGCTTAGTAGATATAAAACAGTTTAAGTAGCAGATTCAGTCTATTGGGTAAGGTCAAGGAAAACATAAGAGAAAATGATAAAAATGAATCTGATGGAAAGAGGGATAAATAAAGACCTGCACAGAGATAGGTTGGTTTGGAAGTCAATTTCTTAAAGGCGTACGATGCATGCCAGCATGCAAAATGGATGTTAAACCGATGATGATGATGATGATGATGATGATGATGATGATGATGATGATGATGATGATGATGAATGTCAATAACCTAAATTAAAATTGATACGTATTGATTGCACAATTAGCAATTTAACACTTTTCCATGTTTATTTAACTAATTAACAAAATCCTGCTGATGCTGATGCCAGACATTCTTGAATAAATTACTCACAGAATTAAAGATAGAAAAATTCTTTAATCAGAGATAGTTGGAGGGAACAAGTCAGAAGAATCTGAGAATGGCTACATTAAAAGCCAAAATAAATTTATTACCAAAACAAAAATGGTTATTCTGAAGTTGTGTCTATTAAATATGCACGTTTAGTGGTGAAAATGATATTTTGAACGTGAGCATGACTTGTTGGATATTCGCTTACCTTTGGGTATAGGTTTTCGCTCGCCATTACGACAACGCACTTGGGTGCCTGTCTGGCCTGCCGTGATCGCTGCTGTCATTATCACCATCACCGTCATGAACAAAAGCATGCGAATGCGGTGGATGGGTTTCAACCGTTTATTCCGACACACTTAACAGAATGTCTGTGTGGGGTAAGGAAGGGAGACAGACTTCAGGGTGAATTTGAGAAAGATAATGTATCACTTTGTCCACTTGTGCTCATTGTCCCGCTGACCCCAAGGAGTCAGCAGGACGACCACTTTTTACATCCGATTCTGCTGGTGACAGAAACAAGAAGAGATCAATAAAGCCCTCCCCCTCACTATCGTGACGTCACTTCCGACTTCTGTTTTGGCCCTCACTCTCTCTTTCAGGGAGCCCTCCTACGATCTCTGCAACCCCTACTAACTAACAGACTGACTAACAGACGGGCAGAGTCTTATTCCATTAATAACGCTGTAGAGAAAAGAACATTGTAGCTCAGAAACTTCATTCATCTTTTTCTGAAGTACAGTTGGTACTTACCTCTGCAGTAGCACATCACTCAGCAAGTCTTGGGCCTGACATATAGATGGCACCACTAATAAAAACGGAGAGGAACAACAGGAACAGTTTGAATCAAGGAGGAAAATAATAGGATCACTAGAAGAACCAAATAAGAGAATATGAGAGATAATCGCCAGTAGGAACAACTTTCACAGGGTACAAAAATTGCAAAATTACCAGAAACACTGAACAGAAGTTTACATGATACGTCAACACAACCGTACATTCAAGATACGACTGTGGGTGAGCCAAATTTCACCCATTGTATTATGTTCACACCTGGCTAGCGAAACAACTCATTTGCAGAGCCAGCAAGATGACTCCTTTGCATAGCCAGTGACGAGGGTTACTAGACTATCTTGACTATTTGTTTACATCGAAGCATTCCCCAGTTTGTGCCGACTTTGCTTGTTTTGGGAAAGCCACTGTCTCTCTAGCACCGCAACGATGTTTCACCTGACAAGGATAGTCATCTTCACCTGAGACAATGGGCAATTCATTTTGTATATCGGCTTCAGTACATAATGTCTGCAAAACTTTACAGCATCATTAAATTCGTCATTGAAGTATATGCAGCTCGCTGGTTGGAAATCAGCAATTGTATATTTTCAATATGATCAAGAGGATCAAGATATAGCCACCAAATGCATTAACTTTCCTTTCTTCTCCTGTGCACTTACAGCCAAATGGAACTTCCATGAACAAAGTTTCTTTCCATCTGTAGAACACATTATCACAGGACTGCTTCATTGCTGACTACAACATGATCCTCTTAAAGTCCAATGTTAACAAATACTTGTCGAGCAGTCCTCTTAAGCAATCAAATCCTACTCTTTCCATCCATCGTTTCCAATCATCTCATAGTATTGTTCATCATCCAACTGACAATCTCATTAACTCTTATCCTCGAGTGGCTTTTGATCTTTGTAAGTGGTGATTCATTAGTACAAAAAAACATTAAAAAATATACAGCACAATGCATTTGCGTTACTGCCTAAAAACGTTTTGTAGTTAATGGCAAAATCAGATGAACTGGAAGTGAAGAAAGAAGCTATAAAAAGAATTTTGGCCATTAGGAAAGCAAACATTCATTCATTTAAAACTGATTAAATTGATTTATCGGATCATTTTAAAGTTATGCTCTAATTTTATCGTAAAAATACAAGCAATTAGGATTACATTTTTAAGTTAACTCCGTAAATTAACTTTTATATTCTTTCAGGAGTGGGGAGCCAGCCAAGAAAAGACTGAAAAAATAACAACAATCAATTTTCAAGCTAAGCATTGATTCCATTTAATGAACCTTTTGCAACGTGGAGTTTGTGAACATGCATTTACAAAAGGACGTTCAGAAAAAGACTGTTTGGAGTTGCTAGATTTTCTCTCATATCCTCAAATTGTTGAAAGGCCAGTCAAGTTGACAACAGAAGCTTCCGAATTTAGTGTATGGGTTTGAAGCAAGACACAAGCTTGTAATTACAAAAGTTGTGTCATAAAATAAGGCCCGGCTTTGTTTCTAAGGGATTTCACATGGCACAATTTAACACTATATGTGTTGATTAGTTGATGGTAGCCAAGTGCAAGTTGGCTCCAGGCCGTGTCTCGACTTTTGTATCATGATGATGATGATGATGATGATGATGATCGTTCTCTGGTCATCAAGTAGTTTTTGATTCTTCCGCACGGCCTGAATTAGGACTGCACGCATGGAACCAAGCCTAGCAAAAGACAACAACACCTTTGGTTTGGTTCACATGTTTATTTGTATTTCTGAAAAACAATAGTAGTGAAACTTAGTTGTTTAAAGTACTCTAATCCCCTCCCCCTTCGATAAGGCTGGGAAGAGAGGCACGTGCCCTCTGACAATCAAGGTACCGACCGTCGAGACACATCCACCACAGGCAAGATCAAACGAGACAGCAAGCAGAATCGATCTCACCCCTCTTCCAACTCTGACATCACTTTCTACAACACGGTCGCTGACAGATGTTGTGGGAAGAGTAGACAGCTCGTCTTCCCCTAATTGTAGTAGGAGTTGTGACAAACAGAATCCTAACAGTTGGTGGGGGATGGGATGGGAGAAAGGAAAACTGCCCTTATCATACAACATATGTTAATCAATTATTTGTTATCGCTTATTGTTTTAGAAAATATAAATTTTCAAGACTGATAATTAGCAGAGAAAGTTTTTTGTTTAGTTTTCATTTTCAAATCCCCTGAATAGCTTATTTTTATGAAAATCACTCTAGATAATGCATGAACAACTTGATGTAAGGAGCTAACTATGGAGTTATCTTCTCTTCTTCGTTAATATATCAAGTAAAGTCAGTCTCTTTCCTAATTTTTCTCATCGATAGCTTTCTTCCTACAAAATCAATATTTTATTCTGGTTTGTCAGTTCTTTTGGTGGATCAATACAACATGTTATTGAGAACAATAAAATATAATTCGATTTAACTCCTTCCAAAAATACTTTGGTATTAATTTGATTATTTCCAAATAAAATAGAACCATTAATTTAATTACCAGGACAGGAAAAAAAGAAGTTTCTTTTTTAATGTAACGGTGTAGGATCTCTCCCCCCCCTCCCTGATGAATATGTGACCCCAATTTTTAAACATGACTGACGAAAGCTCATGATAGGTTGTTTATGTTACATTATGTTTCATCTTCCTAAGCTGTAATAGCTCGAAACCGACGGTATCATATTTGATCTGGTCTGATCTTCTGTAACACAATTAATAAAATGAATATTATGCTCTTATTATTTAATAATTGACCACTCTTTGGATTTCTTTCTACCAAACCAAAGATTATATTGTAGCAGTTGCATGAGAGATCTATTTTGTTTATATGTATGCACAATATGCATTATATCGAGTTGTAGTTCGGTCGGCGTATTGATACACAGGCGATTAGCACATCACTGTGCATGCTCACTATTAAGTTCCGCCCAGCTATTTTCCCGGGCAAATACAAAACAGTTCGAGTAGAGATTTCAACAGACTGCCATTCCCTCTCTCCCCTCGTCATCATCATGGTGACAAGAGACGAGAACAAACTCAAGACCAACTGGAATTATATTACTTTTATGTCTGCCGACCAAGCAACTCAACTCATTTGTCCACGTTTCTGTATTCTTGTTCCAGTTAAATAAATATATTATTGTAGAGAAAACGTTGATGTTTTCCTTCGAACTCTGGTGACTCTTTTCTTATTCAAGTCAGATACGTACAGACACCGCAAAATGGCTACCTCCTGTCTCAACACTCTCAACAAACACCACACACCAACCTCTACAATAATATATAAAGGAAGATAGAGATAGAGACAAACGAGAAAGATGATAGATTATGTAATAAATTTTCGTATATTGATTTTTGCCTGCAAGTGTGTTAATGTTTTATTGATTAGCTTGCTACGTTTATTTGTTTAATATTCACGGTTAAACAATTAATGATTTTTAATTGAATAAAACCGTTAGGTAAGGCCACTTTTATCTTCATTTGAATTTATTAATCTAAACTTTTTAAATGAAAAGTTTACTGACATCAGAGAGGTTAGATCCAGAGCCCTTGCTCCTCAGTGACTGTCCAAGAATGGAAACTTTGGTTTGAGGAATTTTTTGGAGCCTTTCCTCAGTACTGGTCCAGATTAGGACCCAAGCTAAAATCGACTTGGCGTTGGTAGTTTTTGGATGTTTACGTAGACGGCTGGAAAATCCTGAAGTGCTTATCCAATCACAGTGCGAGAAAATAAGCAGACAACAAGTTAACCTTTTAGGGATATTTATCTTAAGAAAACAATCTTTTTCATGCAGAAAAAAACATTTTATAACCCTAACCCCTAACCTTAACCTTAACCGTAACACCGTTTTAACACTTGTTCAGTAACTCTAACCCTAACATCATTTTAACAGTTGTTCAGTGATATTTTTCTTCAAATAAAAAAAATTACGTGTAAAAAAAAAATTTAATCATCTGTTTAGTTTTATTGTGCTTCACATAAAAAGTTTATTCTTCTGTGTTAAAAAACTAAATATTTCTTTCATACAACTTGACTAATTTAATTATTTGATTAAACCCAATCTTTTTTTGACTAATTGTATCCTTGCTTTAAATGTTAGTTATGTTTTGGACGCAGTCAACCGACTTGTCATTCGGCTTTTTCCGGCCGTCTATGTAAACATCTGGAAACTACCAATGCCAAGTCAATTTTAGCTTGGGTCATAATCTGGACCAGTATCGAATTCAAACAAGCTGGGACTTTTAATCAACCTAGTTTCACTCTAATACTATGTGATGATTTCTACAATTTTTATTATATAAATCTTAACCCTGAGGTAAAAATCAATAATATTACAAAATAGTCAAAATATTTATTTATTTTACTGATGCATCACCACTTATCAAGGCCAAAAGCCACTTGAGGATAAGATAGAATGGCTGTCAGTCCAGAGAAGAAGAACCTTATAAAAGGATTGAGAATAATTGCTGGAATGAACCAAGTTCAGATATTCGAAGGGGACTGTTCATAACAGAAATCTGTTGACATTGGATTTGAAGACGACCATGTTGTAACCTGTGGGAAGCAGTCCTTCGGTATTGTGTTCCACAGATCCATCCTTATAACTTCCTCCCATGTTTCCCTTGGCCTGCTCCTGCCAACTGCCCCTGCTACCTCCACTGTTCTACATCTACTAACCCAAGCACGCTTATCCAGTCTTTCAATGTAATCAAACCGACTGAAGGTTATCAGCTCTAAGCCTGTCTTTAAGACTCACGTTACACATCCATTGCATCATTCTCATATCATTTCTCTTCAGAGTTATAATAAAGGGGAGGTAATTAAGGCAGTATATAATATGGCACATATTAAGGATTTAATGAATTGAATAGAGAGGTAATGTCTTGCAGAAGCTGCCTAGACTGTTGTTGTTTGATTAGCAATGAAACCCGGCGTTGTCTGTGAGCAATAACTTGTTTATTTATCTTCTTTGTTAAGTTACGTTTTTTATTTATTTTAAGAGAATGATCATAATATGAATTTATTTTAAATTAATAAGTGTTCAGACCTCAAATACCGCAATGTATTTTTTTTAATACGGCCATGAGGCAAATTGATTTATATGGAACTTATCCGACTTATTCGCTTTGTGGTTGAGAAGAAGAGCATTAATTGTGTGGTAGTAAGTCCCCATTAAAGTAAAATGGTCAACCATGGCCGAAGGCGACCCAAAGGCTCCCTTTTTTTATTAGCTACTATACCGGGGTGTAGGGGAAGGTGTAACTCCTTTTCCAGGATTACTTCACTTACCTTGATCGTCAGATTATAATGCCGAGTGTTTAGCAAGAGGGCATCAATTACCATTGAGTTATGTTTGAAAAGAAATTCTATTTTAAATGTGACCACACTCGCCACATGCTGGATTGAAAAGGGATGAATTTGATGCTCAAATCTCTGATATCTGTCTGTCCCACAGAGCTAGCATCATGGATTATCTCCCTTACTACCAGTTTCATACAAAAAATCACAATACAAAACAACTGAATAGCAAAAAATGAAAACAGAAATAACACAGATAAATATAAAACATGTACAAAATAGAGTTATAATTGTCAGAAATAAATTCCCACAATATTTTAATCACACAAAATACATGCTAAAATATTCTTTAGTTCTGGGATTCAGTTATATTTAAAAAAAAATTCTATTTAATTGTTTTAATTAGTCGTAAATTGCAATTATATCACCAAGTGATCCATCTCGTACTAAGTGTCGGTCTATCACTCTCTCACTCTCTCACTCTGTCATTGTATCTTGTTTGACCCTTCACTCTTATTTTATACCGTATATATCGCTCACGTTTCTCTCTCTCTCTCTCTTTCTCTCTCTCTCTCTCTCTCACTCTCTCTCTCTCTCTTGCTCTGCTTTTATTAACAGTCACAGGTAATAAAGAAAGGACAGAATAAAAAGATAGGAATAGTCCATTATAAACAAAAGAGAATATCACTACATTTAACCTGTAGTTGTAGAGGAAAAGAGGGAGAGAGAGAGAGAGAGAGAGAGAGAGAGAGAGAGAGAGAAGGAGAGATAGCGATCAGAAAAAGGCTAATTTTCGATTTTTGTCTTTTATATTTTAATTTTTAATTTCGAATATCGCAAATGAAGTAAAACAAATAAATAAAATCTATTAAAAAGCGATACACTCCTTCCACTAGCATGGCTTGGCTCTGTGGTAGAGCATCGAGCTTCAGTCTTTGGGATCCTTGACCCGGCGTTGCCCGGGGCTCTCCCTCCTCCTCCTCTCCGCAAGCAAAATAGGATATTGAGCACTTTTCTCCCGGACAACGCCGAGTATTTAGAAAATCCAGACGGCCTCCAGAGCACTACTAAAATTACTCTTACCGATCCCCCCTCCTTTTCTTCTGCACAATTAGCTCTATCTAGGACATCTAGCACTTTTCTCCCGGACAACGCCGAAGCCTCTGGGTCCTAAATTGACGAAGCCCCCCCCCCCCCCGGTGCTGGGTCCTATACTGTAGAAGCGCCCAGGTGGCTATACTGCAGAAGCACCCCCCCAAAAAAAATCCCCCCCCTCCAAAAAAAAATTCTCCCCCCCCCCCCCCACCCGCGTCCCAAACATTCTCCCCCCCCCTCCCCCCAAATAACTATTTTAATTTTAAAAGATATAAGTTTAGGTTGCTAGGTGCGGATGTGATTGAGCAACCTTTGTTTCACTGTTATTCATACAGACAGAAGTTATGGGACAGAAGTTATGGGATGACTTGATACAACCGGACAGTGCATTTTTATCAAGTTGTTACATGAATACATTGGCTGATTTCAAAATCACCAGTAAATAACATTGAAAAAGTTTTAAAAAATCAGACCCGCCCCCGAAAACTGGCCCCGTTGACCCCCGGGGACATTTTTTTTTGTTGTAATTTTGACATATTATGATCCCAGGATATGTGCGGTCCTAAAGATGTAAACTTTTTGACATGTCGCCGCATAGTTTTTGAGGAGAAGCTGGCCATACAAACAAACAGACATACAGACAACTGCCCTTTATATAGGAGATTTTTAATTTCGAATATCGCAAATGAAGTAAAACAAATAAATAAAATCTATTAAAAAGCGATACATTTCTTCCACTAGCATGGCTTGGCTCTGTGGTAGAGCATCGAGCTTCAGTCTTTGGGATCCTTGTTTCAAATCTCGCTAGTTTCAGCCATGCTGATGAGTCGTAACACGATGAAACACGTGTCTGTGGATAATTATATTTATTTATATTTTATGGTAGGGGCATCACATTGGTGAAGGGAAGAATTATTCCCATCTAGCATTTAGGTAAAATGCTTTTTCGTTTATACGAGTATCGCAAATAAAGTAAAACAAATAAATAACATATATAATTTTTATTTCATGTATACACGTATAATATTATAAGGTGATATGATATATTGTGTATAGATTTTCAGTATTTACACTTCAACAGTCCTCAATACGTGAGTAGAACTTAATAGTAAAGTATGGCACTTAGCCTGACGATTCCCTGCAGGGATGAAACGCGGACGCCTCTGTGTAGCTTAATTGCCATACATATATTTTCATACTTTACTATATATATATATATATATATATATATATATATATATATATATATATATATATATGACAGCATTCATTCTAAATTCTGTGTGTAATAAATCTCTGCAGGGGGATTCGAATCTAGTAAAAAGTAATCTCTAAAAAAAAAATAAAATAACATGAATATTATCAATTTAGATTAAACTTATTAACAATGACCTGCACCAGTAACTTGACATGTTACTATGACAGTCACGTATTAATCTTTGTTTTGACTTGTGCACGGCTTGAATAGTAGAGTTGTGGTTGGCTCGGATCATGTTACTTTGAATTAATGAATAAAACATTAATGAAAAATCATTAAGAGTAAAATATATTTTACTAGCTGTACCTACCCGGCGTTGCCCGGGATTCACTGAAGTCATTTTAGTTTTTAAGTTTTATTTGTTTGCACATTTTTTAAACTTATACAGAAAAAGAAATAACCTTTTAGTTGTAATTGAGACACCTTCAAATAAAAATATAAGTTATTTCCCATATTTTAAACTTATAGAGAAAAGGAAATAAAATTTTAAGTTGCAAGGGAGCCAACTCTTAAAAATATGAGTTATGCTCCATTTTTTAAACTTATACACCAAAGGAAATAAAATTTGAGTTTTAAGGGAGACAACTCTTTTTATATTCTTCAAATAAAAATATGAGCTATTCCCCATTTTTAAAACTTTTATAAAAACTAAATAAAATTTTGATTGTAATATGAGTTATTCCCCTTGCTGATTCAGAGTTTTCAGTCATAATTGACAAATGTTTTCATATTACCAGTTGTCCAGGCTGGACTACAAAATAGTTTAAATAAACTTTATCAAAGTATGTTATTATAGCGTCAATAACATGGTACAGCATTAACAACTGAAAATTGGCTAGTCAGAATCAAATTTTTATATGTCGGCTCAAATCCTATTTAGGTCCAACTTTAAAATCTCACAAGATAATTTTCCTTTAAAGATTTTTATTCTTGCTGCATAATATTGTAATATACTTGTGTCCATAAATAAGTATTCACTTGGATGAAATTTTTTATCAATGTAATTATTTGAGTCATTGAATATAAGAAATCTACTTACTATCTACTCAGTAGGAGTTTCCACACAAGTCATCATCAGTGATTGCTCACTGGCAGTAATCGATAGTGTTTCCTGGAGTCTTAGTGACAACAAGTCTCCCCAGATTTCCGGTGTGAATCATTTTGCGTTATTGCAACAGCCGTTTACCAGTGATTTCTCGCTACCAACGACTATTGGTTTTCTCTTGAATTTGGGTTGCAATTAACTTCCCCAAGGTCCCAGTTTTCTCCGCATCTTTCCAGGGGGTTTGGTTGATGCTCTTTCTCCTCGGTTCTTCCATCCTCCTTGACCCTTCACGTCTATTTTGTGTGAATAATAATAATAATAATAATAATAAGGGCATTTTATAAAATAACTAGTAGAATACCCATCCCAGGGCAGGTATAAGCAATAAAAATAGCATTAGTTTTTAATGTTTTTTCTTTATTGGGGGGGGGGGGTACGGTACGACTTCGGTGGCCCACCCCTAAATGGTAAAATTTACAAAAAAATAAATAATGTGCCCACGTTACTCACCCTGTTTCCTAGAATACATATTCCATAATTCATAATTATAAGGTTCAATAGTTTAGGATTTTATCAATCACATACATATTATTAACGCTCATGTGCATGCACAAATCCCTTTTAAAATGTTTTTTTTATTGCTTATACCTGCCCTGGGATGAGTATTCTACTAGTTATTTTATAAAATGCCCTTATTATTATTATTATTATTATTATTATTATTATTATTATTATTATTATTATTATTATAGTTTACAAAAAATAATGTGCCCATGTTAGCCAGCATGTTGCCTAGAATATATATTCCAAAATTCATAATGATCTGTTTATTAGTTTAGGAGATTACCCTGTACATAGATATACATAAATATATACACATACCTAACCTTATATATAGAGATGTGGGTTTTGTTTGTAAATAGAAACAAAAGTAAATCTATATAGTTAGTAAAATAATGTGTTCATGTCGGAAATGTTTTTAAAATGTAAAAATCTAATATTGTCTATGACATCATAGTAAAACATATCTCAAGACGTCCTTTTTTGTTTTCAAACATTCTTTGATTGCTTTTTTTTTTAAGTTGTCTAAAAACTTGTTATTGTTTTAAAATGAAGACGTATCGTTAGAATTTCGTGTTTTTTTATTTCTTGTGTATTATTTGTTCAAATTTGTCTAAACACGTGTTTTCTTTTTAAATGAAAGAATTAAAGATCGTATATAGGAGAATTGATATTGTGTCTAACTTTGCCCCCGTAGGGAGGTAAGTAGATATGGAGAGCGAGTTATGTTAGTATTACATAGATTGTTTCAACCAATGTAGCATCCGACACTATTACAGTAGCACTGCCGCTTGCTGTCTTTTCACTGAAACATTTTATTTACCTGTCTGAAATAAAATTAGTTTATGTACTATTATGATTTTAAAATAATTTAAAGAAATAAATAGTCTAATATTTAAGCTAAACACATATAACTATTTATCTAATAGCTGAAATAGAAAAATGTTGGTATTTTTTTTAAATTAATGGCATAAGCGAATGCTTCTATTTAGCTGGAATAAGTATTTTCAGAAAGAAACTAAAGTGAAATGCATTATATTCGTGTAAATGTCATGCTTGATGAACAAAAAAGAAAAATTGGCTTGTCCGAATCAAATCTCGATTTGTCAGATGCAAATCTATCGATGACAAACTCTGGGAAATAGACCGGCATTTTTTTTTTAAATGAAAGTCGCTCCAGAAGCCTAGTTTTTGACATATTTTTATGGAAGTTGTTCTTCTTTATTTACTTTATTTAATTATTTTTTATGCAAGTCGCTCCAGATAAGGCATAAAGCTATTAAGTAAGTAGCTAACAAGAATGAAAATGATTAACACAAAGAGAGAAGATGTCTATTGAACTTAGTCTTGAAAAGACAAAGGCAATATGTAGGAGGAACAGTCAAAAGGAAGAGAGTTCCACAAGCCTGCAGTTCTTGAATAGGAAGATTTATTATAACTAGGTACCTGAACAGCAAATTGATGAAGACCACTAGACCAACAAGTCAAACGAGCTGGAACAAGAGAGGCAGGAAATAAATCAGACGATTCTAAAGAACACATTTTATTATATAGATAAATAGCAAAATATTACATTCATATAATAGTTTTTATAAGTTTATGTTCATTAACTATGCATAGAATAATGTCTTTGTTTTTATAATGTTCATTGTAAATGAGGGATATAGTTATTTGAATTATTACTTAATAGGTAAGGTATTAGCGGTAAGGTTCTTGACATTACTAGGTCATTTCTTTCTAGTCAAAACTTGCAGAACTCTGAATGGTGTCTCCTCATTCTCTTTTCCTATCAATGCTGGTGTTCCTCAGGGATCTATTCCAGACCCAACACTGTTTCTTCTTTATATCAATGATCTTCCTGAGAATATTATTCAGAAGATTAACATCTATGCTGATGATACCATTCTATTCTGGTGTTGCTTCTCGCCCATCTCTCTGGGATCAGTCGAAATATGCAGCTGATCTAGATGTTGACGTGGGTTCGGTTGAGGATTGCGGGCTTCATTCTATTAGTTGGAATGTGATGCCCACACAACAACAAAACAAATACAAAATGTAATGCTTGGAAATTAAAGATTATAGACAGAGAAGAACGGTGGAGAGTAAGCACATATGTTGGGCGACAATGGCCTCCTTAGTATAGAATTTAATACAAAATGCAACCATTAATTATAAATAATAGATTAGAACACACACACACACACGCACACACACACACACACACACACATATATATATATATATATATATATATATATATATATAGTAATCCAGGTAAAGTAGACACCCACAAGATAAAAATCCACAGAATTTCAATTGGGCTTATAAAAAATGTGCTTTTTGTACATGTCTGTATAAATAAAAAATAATTATATATATATATATATATATATATATATATATATATATATATATATATATTTATAAATAAATATTAATTATTTATTACTTACGGACATCGATGTTTCATGCTAATGCAATCTTTAGTGCAGGAAGTTAATTCTCAATGGTCGGCGGGCTCGAACTCCGATTACAAATCGCCACTGATTCGCAGTCAAGAGCGTTAACCCCTCGGCCATAGGGAATTAGCTAATAATTAAAGAGGAATTTAACTTTGTAAATAGCGAGTCGGCGGCTAATTTACACGAGCAGTGAAAGTGATCAACAAACTGTGTTTGGATCTTGCATCAAGCTATTTGTACTGCTTGTTATTAAACTCACTCAGAGTTCCCAGCCTTTTAGTAAAGGGGGCTTATAATAATATTTATAAATAAATATTAATTATTTATTACCTACAGACATCGATGTTTCATGCTAATGCAATCTTCAGTGCAGGAGGTTAATTCTCAACGGTCGGCGGGCTCGAACTCCGATCACAAATCGCCACTGATTCGCAGTCAAGAGCGTTAACCCCTCGACTATATATATATATATATATATATATATATATATATATATATATATATATATATATATATATATTAATTGATCAAGTTCAAATGTGTTAATAAAGTGAACATAAAACCAAGTTTTTCAGAGCATTTATAAAATTACATAAACAATATTATAGCCTTACGTCAATCAAATAACGTTTCAATGCGTATTACCGCATCTTGTCAAAGGCATGACTAAAATAAATTCAAAATCAATTTTGAATTTATTTTAGCCATGCCTTTGACAAGATGCAGTAATACGCATTGAAACGTTATTTGATTGACGTAAGGCTATAATATTGTTTATATATATATATATATATATATATATATATATAGATATAGAAGAAAAAAGAGTGATAAATATGCGACGATTGTTCAAATTTATTTCAAATTTCAATTGTTCAATGCAAGGTGTATTCAGTAATAAACTAGTGTTTATTATTCTTTCCTTAAGCCAAGGCTTTTCAAAGATCGAAATCTTATCATCAGAGGAGAAATACAGATGGATAAGTTGGCTTTCGAAAAAACCAAAGTTCAAATATTTGAAAAATATTAAAATTATTATTAAAAGAATTTTTGTTAAAAAAACGCAGTGAATGAAAAGAAAAGTTCCGTGAAAAATATATGCAGATTGTCCGGGTGGTTAATTTCCGTTGAAAAGAAGTCAGATGAATTGTAGAATGTGAAGAAAACTCTTTGCGTGGGAGCAGTGTGGAGAAAGTGCTCAAAATATAGGTAAGTCCAGACGCACTTAAAGGGGATTGAAAAGAGAGAAACTGGCCATTTTTTGATATACTTCCAGGACCAAATAAGGCAGATGATATCTCGTTCAAGGATTAAATCCAAATGAAACAAAACAAAAAAGGCAAAACGGTTAAAGATTTGGGGTTAGGGGGGAGGGTTTATGAGGTACGGGATTGTTTAAATAGCCGCTTTGTGAGTTGGGAGGAAATAAAAAAGAAGGAAAAGGAACAGGAGGAAGGGTTGGTATGGGGATGAAGTTAAAGTGACAGGGTGGTTGAGGGTGTGGGCGGGCGGTAGGATATATGTTTTGGAGGGTATGATTAATCTGAAGCGGGATGGGAGTGTAGAGATTGCTGATTCTAAAAATAGAATTCAAATGAGTGAGCTTCTAACATTTCAGAGGTGACAAGTGAGGCAGCTAAAACGAATTAAATTGCAGTTACCAGTTAGGGTTTCTGGGGGTTTAAAAAGGGTTAAAATAGAATTAGTTAAAAGCATGGTAAAATAAATAGAGGTATGAGAGAGAGTGAATTATTAAAATTAAAAATTAAAAATTAAAATTTAAAAGGAGCTAGGGAGTAGTTAATTTAAAAAAATTAAAAAAAATTATTTTAAAACCAAAATTAAGGGTTATATGAATAATTAGAAGGGACATTAAATGACCAAGGAGAAAGAGGAGGAAATAAATTAATGGGAAAAGAGTTAGTTAAATTAAAGATCAGGTCTGTCCTACTCAGTTATATTGAAATTTAGGAGAGAGGAACAGTATAAGGGATAAGGATAGGTTGTTTGAAACAGTTTGTTTCGATTACAAGTAATAGGGGTGGGATTTGGTTGGTTCAATTAAAACTTGAGTGCAGTGTCAGTGTTATAATCTATAGTTTAAATGGTGAGTGAGTCGTAACAGGGTGACAATTAACAATTACAGTTTAAAATTAAATTAGATATATAAGGGAAGCTTGCAAGGGGTTTCCAAGTAGATTGAAAATATGATTTGAGGGGATGGGGGTGAAATTGGTCAAAGATAAGGTAAGGTGAGCAAAAGAGAATATACCGATAGAAAATGGCTTGCGAGTAGTTAGAGGGATTAGGATTATTCAGAATAGGCCAAAATAAGTAGTTATGCAACTAGCCTGAATCAATCAATTAGTTAAAAAAAAATTTCTCAAGGGGGGTATGGAGGCTATTAAGGAGATAGGATAGAAATGCTAGTAACAATTGAATTTATATAAGTGTTATGGGGCAGGGTTGGATTGAAAAATTAAGCAAACTTACATTTTGATGCTAGTGTGTTAGAGATCTAATAAGAATTACAGGGGGATATAAATGGACCCAATTAGAAGGGAATTCGAAGATCGTAGTTAAAAAGAGGACAAAAAATTACAGGGGAAGATGTTGCTATTAGGAGGAGTCCAATATAAGGACAATATAGTGGATGTGTGGGAGAATAAGAAAGTGAGAATAAGAGGCCATGAAGGAGTTTGTGGATAGGTTTACGGACAGGGGAAAAAGTGATAAATATAAGAGGTTAGGAGTAGAGCAGAAGTAAAAGGATAATAGGAGCTATATTGCAGATGAGGAATAAATGTCTAGATATTAGATATGTTAATGATCGGTGGGAAGTAGGAGGAATAATGTTAGTTCAATCTACTATAGGTGTTACGGGTAGATATAGTTGTTAGGTGCAATGGGAAGGAAAAATTTATTGGGAGGGTTAATTGGTGAGATTAGGGGCGTTAAGAATAGAAGTTACAAAATTACCCTGGGATATAGTTTAAGGATTTGTCAGATGCTAAAAACGGGGGGGGGGGGGGTTATTGGCTGGGAGGAGGAGTGTCAGAGGGGGTAATGAAATTAATGTATTTAAATTTTCGCTTGTGTCTGCAATTTGAAATAAGTTCATTTTTGGAGTTAATAACATTTAAGTTCTTGGGTGCAGTGGCTATCATATAAGTTTCCAAGGTACATAGTTGGCAGAAGGTAGAACCAGGAGTATATGAGTTTGACTTTTTTAATATAGACCAACTTAGGGAGTAGGGGATCTTTTTGATGTTAAAACTTTTTATTAGGTTGGAAAGAGAAGTGCTAGTGGTACTATTATTATTGTGTTTAAAAGAGTAGATATGGTTAGAGATTCGAGTCTTAATGGGGAAAGCACTAGCACCAATATAGGTATGAATTTTGTGGTGGGTTGTTGTTATATTATTTGTGTTGTTTATATTATTGGGGATGCTTAAGGAAAGAATAATAAACACTAGTTTATTACTGAATACACCTTGCATTGAACAATTTAAATTTAAAATAAATTTGGACAATCGTCGCATATTTATCACTCTTTTTTCTTCTATCTCTACAATTGCTCTATCTCGTATATTGAGCTAATCCTCTTCACAATAGGTTCCATCTACTAAAAGTTTTTACTTTGGTTTATATTTGATCCTATATATATATATATATATATATATATATATATATATATTCTGAAGATGATCGCAAAGATCAAAATCGCTTGAATTACCACGAAAGACTCGGAAACTCATTCTGCTGAGTCAAGACAACGATTTATAAAATAACAAAAAGAGAAAATTCCCTCGTCCTTAATCAGACATGTATCGATAACGATTTGCTGCCTAAATACACACACACACACACACACACACACACACACATATATATATATATATATATATATATATATACATGTAGAGATAATAAAGATACCAATGAAATTTTATCTTTAAAATATATCCTATCTTGAAAAGTCAAGATAGAGCAGTAATATAAGGAAATGAAGTGATGAGAATAAAAATTGGAAAATTTACAATATTTATTAAATCATTAAATAGTTCAAACAAGGAATATATAAATAATATAAATAAACTTTTTATTTACTTTATATTATTTATATATTCTTTGTTTGAACTATTTGGTGATTTAATTAATATTGTAAATTTTCCAATTTTTATTCTCATCACTCATTTTCTTATATATATATATATATATATATATATATATATATAGTGTATAAAAAAATATATTTGTGTATATATGTTTTAATAAATAGTCAAAACTTTCCAAACAAAAAGCTCGATGAATGTTAACTTTTAACAATAGAGCATATATAAATAAACAATATTACACTAACTTCCAATGACTAAGTCTTTATTCATTTTTTTCAAAATGCAGACGGTCCTATTACTTGACGGTCCGTTTCATACATATATAAACAATCAGGAATAGATATGTATATCTAACTATGTATTAAAAATAAGATGGTGCCTGTCTATGATCAGGAAAATCTGGAAATGATCTTTAGACTTCTGAAAAGTTGCATTTATGAAAAATCCTGGATATACATGTCTATTCCTGGTTCGCTATAAAGATTCCCTTGTTTGATAAGATGCACCGGAAGAAGGTTGGAGGATACATCAGCCGAAACGCTGAGAGAATAACATCCAAGATGAGATCAGTAGTCCGAATAATCCAAATAATAAAAAAAAATATGGAACGCATAATAATCACGTGGGGAAGAATCTACGAAATGGCGTGATCACTACAGAGCACTTTGTGAGGACCAGCTGCATTAACAATATTCCTGTAATGGTAGCTGATTAACCATCGTAAGAGGAGTTATACAAATAGACGCTAATTATAAATATTTTCGCGCCATCTCTGCACTAGAGTTGGGTTACAAGTGGCTATTACACAATTTTCTGTCGTTACTTTTTTGACATTTCACAGGAAGCCAAAAAAGGTCAACATTTATCTCTTTCGAAAAATAAATGAAAACATAAAATTTTTATTAAAATGTCAGATTTATTCACGTAAAACAGGTGACTTTACCCAAAATGCATCATTGATCTGTAAAATCAATGATATATAATGCAGTCCCTATCCGTTGAAGGTTTTTTGTTGATTTTTAAAAATTCCTCCTCCTCCTGCTCATCCTCCTCCTCGTCGCTCTCCTCCTCCTCCTCGCTCTCCTCCTCCCCCTCCTCCTCCTCCTCCTCCTCCTCCTCCTCCTCCTCCTCCTCCTCATCATCATCATCATCATCATCAGAGAGTTGAGTACGATATGGAGCCAAATAAAAATCATCATCGGTTTAACGTCTGTTTTACATGCTGACATGTGTTGGCCGGCTTTTAGAAATTGACTTCCAAACTAACCTATCTCTGGCAGGTCTTAATTTATTCCTCTTCCTCTCAAATCCATCCTTATTCATTCTTCCCATGTTTTCCTTGGCCTTCCCATGCTATCCTACCTGTTCTACATGTACTAACCCAAGAACTCTCATCCATTTTTTCAATGTGACCAAACCAATAAAGTCTCCTGTTTTAATATACATCGGAGGTCATCAGATGTCAGCCTGTCTTTAACACTCACATTACACACGCATTGTATCATTCTGATACTATTTCTTATCATGCAACACATATCCTCAACTTTCACTGGCCAGGTTTCACCTCCATACATCATCACACTGTGCACACATGCCTGATAGACTCTTCTCTTGGTCAAAAGTGGTAAAACTCTGCTGGTTAGTAATGGCAGAAGTTTCTTGAACTTACTCCATCCATTCCTAACTCTTGCAATCACACTAGCACCAGTTACTCCCTGTGCTCCAATGGTATCACCAAGGTAACAAAATTTCTTAACAACCTCAATAGCCTCACCATCCAAATATTTTTTTTTCACATCTGCTCAGATGTGAAAAAAAAATATACATCTCCACTGTCTTACACTTCTTGCATATAAACTGGTTATCATCTCTGAACCTACGTGTAATTCCACTGCATTTCTTGTGTATGCAATGCTTACAAGTACCATAAAAATGAGTTATTCCCAACTCCTTTTCCACAAACTGAGCAGAGTAACTTTCTTCTTTTTGAGGACTTTCCAACGCTACAACTATAAACATGCATTCGGCGGTTTCATGTTTGGTGGGTTCCATGTTTAGTTGGTTGCATTTTTAGTAGGTTGCATGTTTGCAGTAGTACATGCAAATGGCAGATTTGACTAAGAAAAGAGAAACCAGCCAGAAATGAGAAATATCTCTTTTTTGAGGTGGACCACCTACTATTCAATTTGTCCACTTGAAAAAAGTTAGTGTCTCTTTAAACGAGAGTTAATGCTGATAGATAACGCCTCTAAGAAGTAATGGGTTTTCAGATATGACGTTCCCTGTTGTTGTTATGATCTACTAGAGTTTTTCCAAAAATAATGGCCGGCTAGATACAGGACCCCCTAGGCCTTAGGTTTTTGATGACTCTCCCGTGTCAGGGACATGTCCATCGCATCAAGTCAGCAGGCTGGAAGACCAAAGTTGTCTTAGGATGAGCTGTGTAAACGTGACCGTGCAGCCCTGGGGATTGTGAACTTTGATCCTTGCGACCACCGAGCCTTGAGAGGAAAACTTCGATCAAGACTAACAGACATCCCCCCCTCTTATAAAGGACTAATCAAAGGCTTGTTAAAAATAAATCGGATGATGATGATGGTAATGATGATAGATTGAAAGTAGATTAGCGTTTTCAAGTGGGTGTCTCTATGATCTACTCTAAATGGCACCAGTGTCTATATATATTCCAGTAGGATGGTTTTCTGGGGTCTGACGGTCAGAGTTGGTACTGTGGGCGTCTCACGGTCAGTTTGGTTTTCTGGGGTCTGATGGTCAGAGTTGGTTTTCTGGGCATCAGTTGAAGTTTGTGTGCCTCTCCAAGCAAGATGAGCCTTGTGCTCTAAGCTAAGTTATTGTCCCATTTGCAAGTCTGTTGTTGAAGTAGAAGAAAACGAGTATTTTGTAACCTCCAAACGAAAAATTTAAACCTCTGTTACTTGTTTTAAACTAGAGTTGTGGCTTTATTTAGAGGGATACTTTTTCTGTTGCAGCACTGACTGAGATAACACAGTCGACACTGCAGGCGGTGTCGGAATCGAGCAACCATTTTGGACCAGGACAATGAAAAGATGATCACGGCCTACGCAGTGAACGCACATGGATGCACGTTCATACAACCACCGATTATTACTTTAATCTTGGTGACATTCACTCTCAAACATTTACTTTTCATAGTATTCTCAAGCAATGGCAAAAATATACAACCTAGTGCCTATCCCCTAAAAGTTTTTTATTGACTTTTTTTTAATTCTTCGGAATTAAGCAGTAAATTTTCAGATTATATTAAAATTTGAAAAAATTATTTAGTCCCTGTGGTCACAGTTTGGGGAGTCTGTGGAGTAAGAGGTTATGACTGGCTACCAGAAGGGTGAAGCAAGAAAGAGTGCTGCACAACATTGCCTGTTCCATCAATACCAAGACAAAAGTGGGTCACCTTTTCCTCAAATTACTCGACAAACACTTCCCACCCACAAGTGACCTATACAAACTTTTTAACAGAAATTCTGTTAAGGTCAGCTATTCCACTGCCCTTTCAATAAGAAAAATTATCTCTGCAGAACCCAAAGCAATTATAAACGCAGGCTGCTCATGCCAAGACAAAAACAACTGCCCCCTAGAGGGAAATTGTAAAATCGATTCAATCATATATGAAGCAACCGTCACAAACCAGAATACCGGTAGTGCAGAAAAATACATTGGGATGACGAAGGGAAACTTCAAACAAAGATTATATGCACACAGAAACTCCTTCAGATACAAAAACAAGGCAAATACGGCATTCGCGACCCGAATATGGCAACTTAAAGAAGAAAATACACCCTTCACCATCAAATGGAAAGTAATTGAGAGAAAACCATCCTTCTCTCCAGCCATAAACAGATGTCCTCTAAGTGACGCTGAAAAATACCACATTTCAAGGGCCATCATTGATCCGAATACAGCCTGTTTGAATATCCGCGATGAAATCTTTAAGGGATGTATCCACAAGAGACAAGCACTACTCATAAACTGGACCGACCGATTCACATAATGTCTAGCTACTCCCCCCTCTACTTCCCATCATTACTAATATAAACAAATTAAAAAATACGAACAAACACCTCATCAACCCATATCCACATAAATCTCAAGAGCAAAAACTTCGACTTTCACAAAAATATTTAATTAATTTATCAGTCATTAGACTAATCTAACAAATCCATTTAAACAACCTCAAACCTTTATATTTCCAACAAAGTTACCTCCCTTAGATCCAGCAATTTCTTTATTAAAATTACTCCGGGCTGTCTAAAAGAATTTTAACACGATATTAACTAACGGTTTTTCCTTTTAGAACGCACACCTTCAAACCCCAAAACAGTAATGGTTAATGATACAAATTCATAAAATTGGCTCACGGAAATTACATAGAAACTTTTTTATTTTTTTATTTTTTATCTTTTTATTTTTTATGTTTTAATTTCAAATTTTATTTTAATTTTAATTTTATTTTAATTTTATTTTCATTCCCTTTAATCTTATATTATTATATCTCTCCAAATCTCCTCCGGTTTTAAATCTCAACAGTTTCATTACACTAAATTTAAATTCAAACAAACATACACAACACACTGAGCAAATAACGCGTCCCAACGAGAGTGTCATGTGACTTCACATTTCCAAAACAGATGACAACAGAAGCTGAAGAGAGCCGGATGGCTAAGACTTTCCGTGCTTGAAACCGACGGTACAAATGTTGTACTAATTTTTCTGTACCAAAATAAATAAATATTATGCTCTTAATTTTTAACTTTAATTCTTAATTAATCGAGCACTCTGCTGGGATTTTTCCTACTATATTACAAAGAAGTTATATATATATATATATATAATAATCTGAGAATTTGGTGTTAGATCAATATAGTAATTCAAAGATTTATTTTCGAAATAATTAAATAACAACAGTTTGACGAGCAACATGCAAGCACCCGACTTTTCGACACATTGCTTGCCCTATGACAATCTGAATCATCAGCAGCAGTAGTAGCATATCCAAAGGATGAGGAGTGGGTCGTTGGCCAGAGCGTCTGGTGAGGTTGGTTGTTGCGACGGTCGATGGATCTGAGAGCAATCGTAAATGACATGTTCTGCTGTTTCTTCTCTCCCTCCTCATTTTCTGCACACTTGATCTATAGCCCGTCTGCTCTTCTCTAGCCAAGATTTGAGGTCTGAGTGGTGACCACTTCTGAGACGACTGACGATGACTTGCTGCTGTTTTGTGAGGGACTTTTAGTTGAGGGATGATTGGTTTTGAAGAACGTCAGGATGAAGAATGTAACTAGGTAGAGTTAGTTGTACCTGGCTGCATCTGACTGAAATAGAATATTGAACAAGAAAAACGGTCACCATCTTTCATAAATAAGACCACATCACCACAACTGAATAAGTATCAACTTTCATTCAAAAGAACACTAGAACATAGAGTTGCGAGGGCAGCAGGCCTTTTGGTAGAGATGTAATATAGTTTGAGGTCTTGAGTTTATTCCTACCCCTCGTGACTGATGATGACGAGGGGAGAGTGAAAATGGCAGTCTGTCTACCTCAGTCTTGACTCGAACTGTTGTATTTCACATGCATCCAGCTGTGGGCGGAAATCGGCAGACTTCCATGCACATCTCAGTGGTGTGCTAATCGCCTGTGTATCAATACGCCGACAAAATTACAACTCAACATAATGCAAGATGTTGCGCATACATATAAACAAACAAAAATAGATCTCTCATGTAACTGCTACAGACTGCTCAGCTAATTGATTAAGCTTCTCTCCATGATCCCTGTAGATCCTCCTGACTTATTCATGCCTGTACGGAGATGGTTTTGTGGGTGATCGCTGCTTTCACTGCGTCATAGTGGTGTTGGGCTTCTGACTGGTCTTCTTTCATCCCTTCTTTCGCCTTCTCATCTGTCATCTCGTTGCCAGACGTCTCTCAACCAGCAGCAAGAACATGAAGAACGCCCCACTTGTCTTGTTGCTTAACAATAACAACTGTACCACTATTGCTTGCTGGGAGAGTGTAACTTGGTGGTCCGCGCTTTGGAAGGGTTGTTAACGTCCTACTCCAGCTCCCGCAGTGGCAAACGATAGGCACATCTCCTTTAATGTAGGGGTTGATCCGTCGTCTAGCTTGACAAGTTTTTAGCAGGTTTTAGGCAGCGTTATTAGGCGTCATGAATTCTCTCCAGAGAATTAATTACCTAGCTGAGACCATCAACTGAAATTGAATGCATCTTATAAAAATATAATTATATTTCATTTAAACTTCTGAAAAAGAACATACAAACTCAAAGTCGGCTGGAGTGGTCTGCACACGACCTAACTGTCACAAAGTCGAAAATCTAACTGAAAACTATCCCTCGCTGTGATAAAATCGAGAGAGAGAGAGAGAGAGATAGGGAAAGAAGGAGAGAGCGAGAGAGAGAGAGAGAATATATGTATGAAGAAGAAAAAGAGGTAAAGAGAAAGTCATAGATGCTCTCAATCCACAAGTCCCGGATGAAATGTTCACCGGGTTCAGTCTCTTTGACTTTTCAAACTTACTGCGATCTCTCAGTTTTATAAACATCTGTCAAATTCAGCTCGGCTCAAATTTGATTGACAACACACTCCTTCACACTAACTACTGTACTGACATTTTGGGGTGACCACACAATTGTCGATTTTTATGTGTCTCTGTACGAGGGCAATAGAAGTCACCCAGAAGGCTTATAAATGTGGGGAACTCCAGTTCCTTCAAAAGGGTCACTATCGTTGTGCCATACAATAACAACAGCAGCAGCAGTAGCACAGACCTAAATTCCAATCCCTCCTTAATGCGGCAGATCTGTGGCAACAGGTAGTATCAGAGCTATGCAGTTGGGAACTTTGGTACTTAGTAGGAACACACAAGGTGGATTGGTCGAACAACCATTGGTATAAGGGCCGCAACCTGGCTAAAGAGGCTCTGGTGAAATCCAAAAACGTCTACTTAGGGATCCAGTGGCTTTTGTTCATTCTTGCCAATGCGTCTATGGACAATCTATGGCAAGCAAAGACATTCAGCCATTTATGCAATTTATTGCATTGGTGCATGTGAAACTGCCACTCAATGTCTGCAGATGACGACCTTCTTCAACGACCTGGAGCAACCGCTGGTCTCTGTTGATCTAGGTGTCTGGGGTAACCTGAAATCCTTCAGGAACATGAAGTGCTCCACATCTACAAGAAGGAACTCAATCAAATGCAGACAATATCGGCATCTCCATCAAAACACATCAGGCATATTTAATTCAATAATACAACAAAATATTTAGAAATATTCTCTATATACTTATCGGCAAATACACAAACACAGTTATGCTTATACTTCATTTGCATATTTATTTTATAAAACGTTTCTAATAAATTAATATCCTGTATATGAGTCATTTGTAATTTTATTCCCCAATTTTCTTATATATATCATATACTTTTGTTGATATTAAGGTAGTTTTTTGCTAGTATTATACTAATTGAGCATGTCGAACTCTGAAAATGAACAAACCATACCCGGCGTCTCCTCCCAATGACTGATAGCGACTTTTGCTATGCACTTTCCATCGCTGTCAGCACTTGTCCCCTCTACGGTGCAACCCTTCCTCACTGTTGTAGGGGAGGGTGCAATATTATAGGGTCAGAGTTACCAGACTAACAGGACTCTGGTGAAAATCCAGGAGAAGTCGACAGCACGATCTGTCGTTCTCTAGTCGTTTCTGCCTGTGTCAAGCAAAGACGTATCAGGAGTAGAACCGCAAATCAATGGAATGAAAGTGGCAACGTTGCTTCCTTTGCGTGTTTTAGGCCAAATCTTTCCCGACTTTACATGCAACTGCCGAGCCTTGCTATTCATGGTGTCGAGGGTAAACACCTGCAAATAGTCGTGACCAATGAGGAGGACTTCATGCAGACCAGACAATCCTGAGGCATGATCTATGCATCTGTTCACTGAAAATCAAAGATAGATACCTTTTTTCTTTTAAAAGTAAGCAGTATTTTATTTCAAAATATTTTTTTAATTCCACTCAAAGGGAAGTAACTCTGTATAGATGAACACCGAGTTATGGCCCTTTTTAAAGTTTGCAGTCATTTGAAAATAATTCTGACCTGGAGAAAATATTTTCTGGAAGGAATTGAATCGAATTGCATTTTATTCTTCTTAACAACATGCTGCAACGATCTACAAGAAGAACTGATGGATCAAAATCAAATATTGATTTTGTAAGAAGAAAGCTATTGATGACAAATAACCGACTGACTTTACTTTATATATTAGATATTAGATTAGATAAAGATGATGACTAAAACTCATGCTCGAGTATTGTCATCACCTGATATTTTTTATTAAGTATAGTTTCTGGTACAAATATGACAAACATGCAGACCCCTCACAAAGGAAACTGTTTCATTGTTCTGGTGGAACCTAACTTGACGTTTAAGGCCTGAAATACATTTTTTTTTCATATACTCTGCATATAGTTGTGCAGCGCGATTTAGCATTAGGGACGCTGACTTCAACTAGGGTTGCTACTCGCTCCCTCTTGTCCGATATCACTATGTCAGGTTTAGCAGCTTCGTTTTCTAAGTATGTAGCTGTAGGGATTGTATAATCATAGTGGATGGTGTATGGCTTATTCCCAACAGTTCTTTCTAGTATATGTTCTCAGGACTTGCTGCTACACTTGATGTTCAATTTTTTGCAGATGGTCCAATGGAGATATTCACACACTTTCTTATTTCCTATTGTATAATAGCTGTCCCCCAGCAGAACCTTACAACTGGATATCATCTTGTGTGACATTCGAGGCCTCCAACTGAAGTAGATTCTTTTTCACATATTCTGCATCTAGAAACACCATTCAACTGTAGTAAAAAAATTGGAGACGCTTGTTCACATTACATTTACATTTCTGCATGTTGGTACAGTCGAGGAAACAAGGGGCAGGGAGGGGGTTCCAGAAAAGAAGCTATTAGAATAGAAAGCATTCCGGCATCTGGGGACCTGTACAGTGAAGGAGTGTGATTTTGCTGTTTGTCGCGTTAGTAGAGAGTATTCATGCACAAGTGCAGCAAGTTCGTTGGAGCACGTTTCATTGAAGTATGTGTAAAGCAAGCACAGTAACTCTGAAAATGAACATTGCAGTAATGGAAGAAGGGGCTGGAGCTTGGTAGATAGTGTGGGACCCGGTACGGATAAAATAAGTTAGAGTTCTCACAGATTCTAATTCAATGATGCCAAACTGCTTGCATACATCTTGTTGAATTTCTCATTATGGATGCGATTCCTTTCAAATGATGCCTTACCTTACTGACTTCCTTCACATCAAACAATTAAGATGGTAACTTCCCTCATCGATCAACCTTGATATTTGTTTTCATCAAAGTGTTCTTTATGCAGTTTTTATACCTTATTTTGGGGTTTGTTTGGTGGGCGCTTCTCTTCAGCTAACTCCATATAAAAATTGTTTCAAAATCCGGCCATCAGTCATTCTTCACATATGTCCATTCCATCTCAGATGATATGGAAATATCTCAAATTCAATGCTGGTGCACTGACTACATTCAAGAACTTTAGTGTCACTTATACATTTTCCATCGTATACCCAGTACCTGCCATAAACATTGTTGGTGAAAACGTTCCAGCATAGATATTTATAGAGAAATTGACATGAATATATGAACTAGATAGCTAGCTAGCTAGATAGCTAGCTAGCTAGCTAGCTAGCTAGATAGATAGATTGAAATACCAATGAAACCATAGTCAAACATATCATGGCTAGACATGTTTCAATCGTAGTTTTGATAAGCTTGATTTCCTCAGGCCAAAACATAAGTCTACACTCTCTATATTTTCATATTGAAGAATAGAGCAAAATTTCAATCAGTAATAGTCACGTGACTAAATTCAAATTATCACTTTTGAACATGCAAACCGTAAAATTTCTATATTCATATTTCAGACGTCGTCATACATATATAAACAGACTGAGATAATAGCCGCAGCTAAGAGAAGGTATACAGAGATGACCAGAAAATGCATTGAGTCACAGAAATTAGGAACTCGCGATTTCTTTAAAATCTATAATAGCGTGGTGAATAATGGGCAATCAATAATTCCCTCACTATCCAACCACCATGAAGTCGTCTGCATGGCAACTGATAAGGCTGAACTGTTTGCCTAGAAGTTTGCAGTGAACTCCACCTTAGACTCCACAAACCACTCCCTCCCAAATTTCCCACTGCAAACAGAAGCCACACTTGATGATCTGATCATCACCCCTTCCCAAGTCTGGAATAGATATCATAAAAAACCTTGATATCTCCAAAGCATGTGGACCTGGTCTTATCCCTGCTATAGTAATAAAGAAATGCTCTGCTGAGCTGGTCCCTGTCATCTTCAAACTATACAACAAATGCCTTGCCGAATCTTGCTTCCCTGATGGCTGGAAAATTGCCTCTGTGGTACCAATGTTCAAGAACTCTGGTGAAAGAACTGACTCACACTCTTCACTAAAATCTTTGAATCATTAATCAATCTAGCAATAGTCTGCCATCTCGTTAATGCTAAACTTCTTTCTGACCAACAGTATGAATTTAGGCAAGCCAATTCTACTGCGGATATTCTAACGGTTATCTCTAAACACGTATACTATGCACTAGACAAGGCAGGTGAAGCTAGTACGGTAGCGCTTGATATATCCAAAGCCTTTGACAAGGTCTGGCATGATAATCTTCTCATGAAAATTAATTTGTACGGTATTACTGGACGAATATTTAATATAATTAGATCCTTCTTAGCCAAAAGAAAGATCCAGGTTGTTCTCAATGGCCGTACTTCTAAACAACATGACATTAATACAGATGTACACCAAGAGTTGATCCTTGGACCATTATTGTTCCTGATTTTCATAAACGACCTCCCTGATTCAATTGTGTCTGAAATGGGAATATTTACTGATGACACCACACTCTCTTCAAAACGAAAACGACATGTCCAAGACAATGGCCGAATCTTTAGAAAATGACCTCTAGTCTGTAATGGAATGGGGACATAAATGGATGGTAACATTTAATGCTACTAGACAAAACTCTTCCCCTTTAACAACTATAAGAAACCTTTTCAATCATCGATTGCCATGGCTAATAGAACCCTACCTGAGAGTTCATCATTTAAACGCCTCGGCCTAACACTCACAGTTAACATGAATTCGAACAAATACATAGAAGACATTGCCAAGGCTGCTGCAAGGAAGATTGGCTCCCTCTAACGTGCTAGAAAACTCCTTACACCTGCCAGTATCCTATATCTCTACAAAGCCACCATTTACCCATTCATGGAGTATTGTTGTCACATCTGGGCAGGTACACCAACTACTAGCCTCTCCCCCTTAGAAAAAATCCAGAGAAGAGCTACTAATGTAATAGGTCCCACACTATCTACAAAGCTCCAGCCTCTCTTCCATCGCCACAATGTTGCATCTCTGTGCTTGTTTTACAAGTACTTCAGTGGAATGTGCTCCAATGAACTTGCTGCACTGTTGCTTGACGTAAATACCCCCGACCGATCTGACAATCAGCAAAATCGCACCCCTCACAGTAGAGGTCATCAGATGCCAGAAGGCTTTCTACTCTAATAGCTTCTTTTCTCATACTGCCCGCCTTTGGAATTCCTTCTCTGCTCACTGTTTCTCAGACTGTACTAACATACAGAAATTTAAATGTGATATGAACAAATATCTTTCTGCATAACTCTCCATTTTGGATGCCCTTGCAGGTATGACCCCTAATTTACAGTAGCCTCTGACGCCTCAGTGGCAACGTGCCTTGTTTGGGGTTAATCAAAGTAAAAAAATAAAATAAAAAATAAAAAAAGATATATAGACACGTAGAAATGCCAGTCAAAAACTTCCATGCAATTGTGATTTCAGTCATTCTCAGATGATATTGACTTGATTCAGTGCTGATGCAATTACTCCATTCAAAAACTTCTTGACTTGATTTACTTGACATGACTTGTGTGCATACTCCAAAGAGCTTCGCCACATGGTTAAAAACAAAAAGCTCTGCCACTTATCCCAGTTTTGTGCCAGTCTTTCAGCTGTCAGAAGCAGCATACCAGTCTCAATCGTTATCTAGTCAGCATCTTGATCTTGGTGGTCGCCCTCTTGATCTTTCTTCAATGAAATCTTCTTGATATGATTTCTTATGTTTCGCAAGGTTCTGTGGTGCAACAGATATAAGTGCTAAGTAATAATCACTTCTGAGTGACAGTCTTCTGAAAGTGGAAGGTTCAATCCTCAGTACAGTCGATACTAAGATTGCAATTACAAATTACTTCAGACTTCTACCCAGTCATCGGTGACAAAACGAAAGCAAGCTACTCCTGTGGATTAAATAAAGGGTTCCATTCGAAACTCCATACAGATTCCTGAGTTCAACAAGACGTACCTGAAGAAGGCTGGAGGTTACATCGGCCGAAACATTGTAAGAATAACATTAAGAACAGTAGTCCGAATAATCCAAATAATACAAATGATTTCTTTACATAGTTGGGGGTCTGGTAGCCGGAAACATGTCCAAACCACATTAATCTTTCTTTTTTAAAAAAATAATTTCATTGATGGATCTATTAATATTAAGCCTTTTTCTGATATCTGTATTTCTCAGTCTTGTCGTGGTAGCTGTACACCGTTCCCATTGTTTACAAAATTCAAACACACCTCCTTCAAAGCGTAGGCGTTAAGATACACCCCCCCTAAATACCATGGAAAGTTAACTCACTCTCTGCTGAGAAATACAGTTGGTCCAGTTTCCTCGATTCCTGTTGACCCTGCTTTTCCTGATGTCCAGGTTCCGGAAACGCCTTTCCTGCTGTCCAGACTTCAGCTTCCTCATTCCAGCTTTATCCTGCTTCCAGTGACGTCATCCCTGTCATTCCAGCCCTTCCTGCTTCCAGTGACGTCATCCCTGTCATTCCAGTGACATCATCATCAACCCTCTTTCTCCAGTTCTTCTCCATCATTCACTCTTGTACTTATGGTGCAATAAACACAACTTCTATTTTTACAACTGTCCATCTGCATTTGTCCTCTCTTCTTTGCCATTGCCATATTTTTGCCTTGTTTCTACTTTCTTAGTTGTAAAACCGATCACCCTGATAATCAAAGTAGCGTTGCTGTCCAAGCGTTGTACCAGCGTTGCCCAAGCTTCCGGCCCAAAACTCCTCTAGACGACCGGATCCTGCAACAGTCTATCTTACAAAGTTACTCTAACGATAGTCCTTAAAGATTTAATTTAAAAGACTGAGCTTCTTCTCATGGTTCTGCCAGTATAGTCCATGTTCAAGAACTTCAGTATCACTTATATACATTTTCCAACGTATACCCAGTATCCGCCGTAAACATTTTGGAGGAAAACGTTCCAGCCTACATAGATAAAAATATATATTCGTAGTTTTCGATATGACTAAGTCCACAAATCCATTCATCTGTAACAAAAAACAAACGTCTTTTCCACAGAGTTATCTCGTGACCTTCATTCACGTTTACGGATAAGTCTTTTGAAGTGAAAGTTTCTCTTTTCTTTTTCTTTTTTTTTTTTAAATCCGTGCTGAACGTTTGAAATAGTTGACGGTATGCGTCAACAAACAGTTTCTAATAACATGTATTTGCTTGCCAATTGTTTGGAGACCAAACATCCGGGCTGATTTGCGTTTGACTGTTATGCAACCAATCTTAACGTTTGACCTATTAATCCTCTTTCCCTTTCGTTCCTTCTTTCTTATGGTAGACGGAGTAGGATGGAGGGGAGGATTCGTTCGTCATTATTTATCCAGTGTCACAAGGTCTATCATGGATGCAAAAAAGAAATATGGAGGCTATGAATGTTTCAGCGATGGTTTGTTTGTTTTATAGCTGTTTTACAGCTGTTAAACTTGGAGGATCAGACATGGTTAGAATCAATCATAATATATGCCCCTATTTCACTATATATATATATATATATATATATATATATATATATATATATATATATATATATATATATATATATAAAGATAGATGAAAGAAGAGGGATAAACATGTACGAATGACAAATTTATTTCAACTTCGATTGTTCAATGCAAGGTGTATTCGGTAAAAACATGTTTATTATTCTTTCCTTAAGCCAAGGCTTTTCAAAGATTAAAATCTTATCATCAGAGGAATTACATAGATAGATAAGTTGGCAGTGGAAAAGCCAAAATTCAAAATTTAGAAAAAATATTAAGTAATAGAGAGTGTTTGACACCATTCTTCACCCCAAACTCTGCAAACATGTTGTCGTTAAACTGTACAGTGCTCATCATGCCATCGTGGAAGGATTTTATGATGTTGAGGAGTTTTGGTGGGCATCCGATTAGTGGGAGCATCTTGAATAGACCGTCTCTGCTCACGAGATCGAATGCTTTGGTCAGGTCTAGGAAGGCGAGATACAGAGGCTGGTTTTGCTCTCTGCACTTCTCTTGCAGCTGGCGTAGGGAGAAGATCATATCGATAGTTGATCTCTCTGAACTAAAGCCGCATTGAGATTCTGAGTAAATTCGGTCGGCAAGAACTTGCAGTCGCAGTAGTACTATGCGTGCGAATAGCTTGCCAACGAAACTCAACAGTGAGATACTGCGGTAGTTATTGCAGTCACTGCGGTCCCCTTTGTGTTTGTAGAGTGTGACGATGTTTGCATACTCATGTCCTGAGGTACTGAGCTCTCTCTCCAGCACTGTATTAAAATGCTGTGAAGGAGCTCAAGTATGCTAGCTTTTCCACTTTTTAAGAACTCTGTTGGAATATAATCCTTTCCTGGGGCTTTTCCAGATGGTAGTCTGTCTATTACCTTGGATAGTTCTTCTATGGATGGCTGCTTGTCGAGTTCATGCATCAGGAGGAGACGGTCAATGGCATCTAGGGTAGACTGATGTACCAAGTTTTCCATGGAGTAAAGCTTGAAGTAGACTTCTACCCATACGTCTAGCTGTTTGGCTTTGTCTAGTATGGGTTCACCCGACTTGGACTTCAGTGGTGCAGTTTTGTTGATTGTGGGTCTGTAGCAGTTTCCTACAAGTCGCCATATTGTTTAAATATCAATGTCTTCTCGGCTGCCTACTGATTGGTTCAAGCAATCTACTTCCTCCTTGGCTTGACCAATCTGTGGCCTTCTCTTAAGTGAATCTCAGATGGCTAGCATAACTATATAAACACTTGAGCACCATCTGCCCTCTATCTTTTTCTTCGTAGGCACGAGACCCCCCTCTCTCTCTCTCTCTCTCTCTCTATCTCTTATTCCTTCTTTGGCACTGTCAAACACACATCTCCCTCTCTGGGGACGCAACAAACATCTTCCCGGGGCTTTGGCCCTGGGTTCAACTTCAACAAAAAGACAAGAAGCCAAAATGGCTACTGCCTCATACACGTGAACTTAATATAACACGCAAACACATAATTGCTTACATGTGAACTGACTTTCACACTGGTGTACAGACACACATACTTACATACACACATGGACGCGTCCTGACACTGTAGCCGGTGTACAAACATTCAATATTATAAACAATTCTCTTTTCCCCACTGGGGAATTATAATAACGGAAAATTCCCTAAATTCTGTCTTCGTCAATATCTCACATACACACTAACATTTCCTCTTCGTCACACTTCAATCCTACATTTTGGTGACCCCTAGAGCATACAGCCTTCTGACAAGCTTGTGGGTCTCGTCTTCGAACTTTCCTGCCGCAGCCTCATGGACCTTTAAAAGTCAAGAGAAAAAAAAAGGGGGGGGGGGATTGAATATCACCATAATGTGCAAAAACGGGGAAAACCAGATTCCGCAAAGATATAAAAATAGGCAATATATAGATGTAATAAAGGCAAAGTATTTTCTTTTTAGATGGCTCTAAATAGATCCAATTTGTGAGACAACTCTTTTTGCCTACAGAGCGATGGTTTTTGCATGGTAACACTCACAGCCTCCAAAACCTTAAGATGGTGTTTGGAACGGGCCTTGTGTACAGTGCGAAAACAACCATTGGAATACGCCTCACCGCACTTTTTATTATCATACAAGTGCTGTCCAATGGATGAATCGTGGACTTGCGAGCCTCTGAATGTACTCTATAAATGTTCTTTGTAGAGACCCAGATACGTCCGTCGATATATTACTCTTTACGACACGTGATCTGCGAAAACATGCAGGGATGTGCTGGACCACTCTGACTTCCAAGCGTTGAAGAGTACGACACACATAGTCAGCTTCACACTGACATTTGAATTTGTATATTATCAAACTTTTCTGTAGTGTAACAAGTACATCTTTCTGAAATGCTGGGAAGCCAGTTCTAGTGCCAAACACCACTCGGGGCATAAAAACAGCGGGATACAACCGATTAAATTTTAACTCCTTTACTGATAGAACCAATAAAAGGAAGTTTCAAATAGACGGAACATTTGGGTGGACCTAAGAAAATGTTGGCATTAAATTTCGCAAGTTTTCGATGAATACATTTAGAAATTAGACCCTCAGGGAAACCATTGTTAATAAGAATATCAGTTATCCTTCTTAGTTCATCCGCAAGTTTGCTGGCAGTGCAAATCATAAGTGCGTGGTGAATAGATGTTTTGACTAAACTGTTCTTTCTACTCATGAGAACAAAAGAATTCCAACTGATATACAGGCTCGTAAATGTCGGTTTCCTATATATAGTTGTAGTGAATGTGTTCCCCGTCCTTTCCACTAAAACGTCCAGAAATGGTAAAGAGTCATTCTGCTCTTCCTCCATGGTGAACTGTAGTGCTGGGTGGAGCGAATTCAATTACAGAAAAAAATAAAGTAAAACTAAACAATCTGCTTAATTTGAAATGATTAAGTTTATTTTGTTACCTAATTAGAGTAAAAATATTTAAGCCTGGGTGAGGTTCGAACTCAGAACCTTTGTCTGTAAGTATGGTGGTCTAAACGATTGAATCACAAAGGTATGTATAATTGATGATGCTAATAACAACTACATAAATGGGAACGGCTGCTTACAGTTTTTTTTTTCTTTCTTCCCTCTTTCTTTACTTTCTCTTTCTTTCCTTCCTCTCTCTCTCCCTCTTTCTCTCTCTCTCTCTCTCTCTCTCTTTATAGTTGAATGTGGATAAGTGAAAAGCAATGAAGAAAAGGAGAGAAAATAGCGAAAAGGACAAATTTCCTGTCTTTCTTTTTTTCTTAACAGTGAATCTCTAAAAATTTGTTTTCTTAAATTTGTTCCTGTGAGAGTAAAACTGATTCATCAAAATAAAATATCGATCAGAATTAAATATCGATTGGAAATACAATATTTGCCTTATGTGACTGACGTAACACTAAGGAAGGTAATTCAGTACATAACATCCGGAACAACTTATTTAAAGTATTATGTACAAATTGAGAATTGTTTGTGGTTTTGTTCTGCTGATACTCTATGATTAAGATATACACTCCACTTTTTCTCTAATTTTTCCATTCCAGATGTAATCTCTCAGCAAGATTCTTAATATAATTCAATATATATCCAAGCGAATGAAAACATCGGCAGCAGCTGGCCGAAGTATTAGTACTGTTTTTAATGTAAACACAACAAAAACTGTATTCTCAAAGTGAATTTATAGAAAAAACGTGAGTTTGGTTTCACGAATTGCCAAAATATATGTTTTTGTGTAAGTAAAGTAAATTCTCTATGTAAACATGTATGTGCAAGTTGTAGTGGCCAGATATGTTTGTTTATGTTGCTATATGCATGTTTGCCGAGTAATATCATAGTAAGCAGCAGCAGCAGCACCTTCTAACGACCAACCTTTCCTAACCATGGTAGCAACATGGTTGTGTCAGAGCTACCCGGCTAACAAAGTTTGGGTGTAAATTCAGGAGGAGTCAACATCAGTATCCGTCGTCCTCTGGCTGTCTCTTCCTTTGCATGTGGACAGCAAGGGCGTGTCATGCGTCAAACCAGAAATCCATGGAATGAGTTTAAACACGTATCTTCTGCACAGCCACTATTCCTTTGTGTGTTCTAAGCCAAATAAAAGGGTTTATTACTGTAAGTGAACAATGCAATGCGTCAGTTCAAGTGAAGGAAAAGAGAAGTATTCAAGCCTGGGTGGACCACTCTTAGAACAATGGGACAGTAGAGAAGCCCAATGCAACCAGTGGCAAGCGTCCAAGCCATTCTGGATGCCCCAAGTAGCATTCGTTCAGCAGAGCTGGTCAATATCGTGAGAGAGTCAGTTCAGAAGTCCGAAACTGTGTGAAAACTGAACTGCAGACACTATACCCATCGCTTATTGGTTCCAGCAGGCTCTCACACTTCAAATCTGTTCCGCGATTGGCTGAAAAAAAAAAAACTTAGAAGGTTGTATGATCAGTTTTAAAAGTGATTTTGAGAGAACATCTCAGATCTCAGACCCTTTTTTTTTTCTCATAGACTATTTTAAATAAATTATTATTATAAATGGAAACCCAGGATCATTACGGAACTCAAGAAAGCGATCAGGAAGGAGGTCAGAGCCATTCCCCAGTCGGTTTATAAAGATATCATGTACACATTTTTGCTGCACCTCAAGAAATGCACAGAGCAAAATTGAGGTCATCTCGAACACACGCTCTAGAATAAAGAAAAAGAGGCCAAACGCTCTCCTGTTTTGATATCCTGTTTTAAATACAATAAACCAGCTGTCACCAAAGTTTCATTTAATTATTCTAGAAAATTAAGAAATGTGGCACATCCAAAATTAGTACCCGTTTCTTTTTTTGGTAATCCTGTATAATTGTCTAATTATACAATAACCTGTTTGACTTATTTAATTCCTAAACAAAATCGTAATTATAAACAATGGTTTGGTCTGTCTGGTTTATGGCAAATCTAACATATAAAATTAAGTTAGTCAGATTTTTTAGGTTAGACTTAAATATTAAATATCACTGTTTTCTTCTGAGTAGCCATTCATTTTCTTTAGCATTCGTCCATGTTGTTAGGATAGATAAAATTTATTTCGAATGAATTCTTTTTAAAAAATACTTTATCTGACTAGGATCATTTTCTGATGGCTGCTATATACTTTTTCAGCAGCAAATTCATATTAAAATGGACGCCATATTTCTTCTCAGCAGCAAATTTTCTTCATGATAGTAATTACTAATAATACTCTATTATTGCATTCATTATTTAAAAATAATATTTATATAATATAATGCTGTTATTACTATAGAAACATATGTGCTAATACCTAGAAAATCGCTGAAAAAGAGAGGGGACGAAAGTAAGGAAGATATAGCGAGCAGAAAGAGACCCATTTTGACTTTTGTCTTTTTATTTTTTATATTTAACTGACTTTGCAAACTCACTTTTTTCTGATTCAAACAATCTAACCCATGCTGAGATTAATTTTTATCATAAAAAGAAAATTTCTAACATAGTTAAAATTACTTAAAGTAATTTTAACTATGTTAGAATTTTTCTAATAAGATAGGACATTTGTTTGGATATTCACAGGAAATACGTGCTTGAATTTATTCCTATTTACTTGGATTGATGACTATTTGGACTTTGACTTATTATTACGTACTTGGATCGATTACTACTTGGACTTATTATTGCTTACCTGGATTTATTATTACTTAGATTTATTACTACTTGAACATATTACAACTTACTTGAATGTATTACGACCTACTTAGATCGATTACTTACTTGGATTTATTATTACTTGGATTTATTATTACTTGGATTTATTATTACTTAGATTTATTACTACTTTAAGTTATTATTACTTACTTGGATGTATTACTATTTGGACTTATTACTACTTATCTGGATTTATTATTACTTAGATTTATTACTACTTTAAATTATCATTACTTACTTGGTTGTATTACTATTTGGACTTATTATTACTTATCTGGATTTATTATTACTTAGATTTATTACTACTTTAAATTATCATTACTTACTTGGTTGTATTACTATTTGGACTTATTATTACTTATCTGGATTTATTATTACTTAGATTTATTACTACTTTAAATTATCATTACTTACTTGGTTGTATTACTATTTGGACTTATTATTACTTATCTGGATTTATTATTACTTAGATTTATTACTACTTTAAATTATCATTACTTACTTGGTTGTATTACTATTTGGACTTATTATTACTTATCTGGATTTATTATTACTTAGATTTATTACTACTTTAAATTATCATTACTTACTTGGTTGTATTACTATTTGGACTTATTATTACTTATCTGGATTTATTATTACTTAGATTTATTACTACTTTAAATTATCATTACTTACTTGGTTGTATTACTATTTGGACTTATTATTACTTATCTGGATTTATTATTACTTAGATTTATTACTACTTTAAATTATCATTACTTACTTGGTTGTATTACTATTTGGACTTATTATTACTTATCTGGATTTATTATTACTTAGATTTATTACTACTTTAAATTATCATTACTTACTTGGTTGTATTACTATTTGGACTTATTATTACTTATCTGGATTTATTATTACTTTGATTTATTACTACTTGAACATATTACAACTTACTTGAATGTATTACGACCTACTTAGATCGATTACTTACTTAGATTTATTATTACTTGGATTTATTATTACTTGGATTTATTACTACTTTAACTTATTACAAGTTACTGGAATTTATTACTACTTAGTTGGATCGATTACTACTTTAACTCATTATTACTTACTTGTATGTATTACTACTTGAACATATTACAACTTACTTGAATGTATTACGACTTACTTAGATCAATTACTTGGATTTATTATTACTTGGATTTATTAATACTTGAACTTATTACAACTTACTTAAATTTATTACTACTTGAACATATTATGACTTACTTGGATCGATTACTACTTGAATTTATTATAGTACTATTTGAACTTATTACAACTTACTTGAATTTATTACTACTGACTTGGATTCATTATTATTACTACTTAACTTGAATTTATTACTACCTACTTTGATTACTTGAATGTATTACGACTTACTTAGATCGATTACTACTTAGACTTATTATTACTTACCTGGATTTATTATTACTTAGATTTATTACTACTTTAATTTATTATTACTTATTTGAATTTATTACTACTTGAACTTATTACAACTTGAAGTATTACGACTTACTTGGATCGATTACTACTTGAACTTATTACAACTTACTTGAATTCATTACTACTGACTTGGATTTATTATTATTACTACTTAACTTGAATTTATTACTACTTACTTGGATCAATTACTACTTACTTTGAATTATTACTACTTTCCTGGTCATACTATTCCAAACAGGTTGAGTGTATAAATGCCCTCAATAGATCCAACAGTATTTGAATTCAGCATAGTCAATTCCATAGTGTGCAACGACATCCATTAGACAAATCATGCACCCCTTCATTGATGAAGATTTGGGGGATTCCAGCGGAAGATAAAATAATGTTTAATGACATTTTAGTTTGTTCGGATTGCAAAATGAATTTGATGGGAAATGACACAAACATTTGCTGATATGGGAAAATATTCAAGCGGAAAAAGCACTTTGCAATTTGAAATTATGTTTTTTCCCTCGGCCATTGTTTTTGGTATTTCTTTTATTTGGCGTGCGCAGAAGTTTGCAGCACTTTTTATTTAAAAAGGAAAATGTTGTATTCGATCTATAAATGTTTTCACATGAACTTTTGTATAGAGTGAGTAAAAGATGCTGCTTGCAATAATGCATAAAAGAATAGAGAACTCTAGGCAGCTGATGATGTGTATACAGACATATATAGGTATTATGATTTCCATTCCTTCGTAGTTGGTGGCACAATGGGTAGAGATTTTGACTGTTGATAAAACGGTTAAGTTTCAATATCAGTTTGAAGCACTTCTTCGTCTAGCCACACAGAAAAACTGTAATTCAGCCAAATAGTCTGTATGTTATGGAATTAATAATCCAACGTAATGAAAAATGAAAAATGAAAAAGGAACCCGGAAAATTGTTTACGACGTGTCGTCTCTATTGTAACAATAAAGATGAAACGTCGATGAACATGTAAACAATTTTCGGTTTACCTTTTTCACTTTTCATATATATATATATATATATATATATATGTGTGTGTGTGTGTGTGTGTGTGTGTGTGTGTGTGTGTGTGTGTGTAAACGTTGTTAAAAATAACAGAATTCGTCTGTTTAATTATAAAGGTATAATTAAACAGACGAATTCTGTTATTTTTAACAATGTTTACATAAATGAGAAAATGCTGCCTAAATACACACAATATATATATAAAACTAAGTTGAGATAAACAAAATTAAAACATTATTTATATCAGTTCCAAGAATTCAAATACAACAAATATTGGCGTACGATCGTTTCTAAAACGATTTGGAATATTTTATTTTGTACTAGCAAATATATGCTCCTTCCGGTCGCTTTTTTTTACTAGGTTGGGAGCATGATATCATAATACGCCCCCCCCCCCCCGAAGAGGTAATGACTAAGGGGATTATATCATTACGAACGAACACTATCCTCTCTCCCCAAATATAAGTTAATGCCTGGGAGGATGATAACATGAAACAGAATAGATAGTAAACTACCCCGACCCCGTAAAAAGGGGAGAAAGTCATCCTGGGGCGATGATATTGTGAGGAACGATCATATATTATACTGTCCCCTTCCCCCCAAAAAGAGAAGGTAATGCCCGGGAAGAATGTATTATGAGGAATGAAAATATACTACACAAACCCCAAAAAGAGAAGGTAAAGCGACGGAGTACCCCTTACACACACACACACACACACACACACACACACACACACACACACACACACACACACACACCCACACACACACACACACACACACACACACAAAAAAGAAAAATGGTGTGGGGTTATGTCTGGTCGGAAATACCCTCTCTAAGATAGAGGAGGTAATACCTGGGAGTATCACCTCATAAAAGGTAGAAGGTAATGCCTGCGAGTATGGTATGGCAAGTTTGATTGTACACGTAAAATGCCGAAATGTAAAGTGGGCTGAAAAATACAGTCGCCATCTTTATAAACAAAGTGAAGTATGCAAGTCTATAAAGAACGATAACTTCCTTTCATAATTTTTTCATTTTTCTTAATTAAAACATGTTTATAACCGTGAGTAATCGTTCTTCCTTAGCTAGCCTCTTACTTGACTTGTTTAGATGGCGATGTTATATCCACATATTTTGCCCCATAAAGCATAAAAAAGAAACAGGGGACTTGTTGGCACATGTTCCCCTACGCATAAAGAAAAAGGGGTGCAGGTGGGCGACGACATGTCAAAAGGGGTCAACAGGAAGTTCGACAGACAGGCTTTCATAATTCAGCCCACGCATTTGTGGGGGCGGAGGATTCAACCAATCAAATGGGAGAATACTGTTGCTATGCAGAGGAGAGGCCAGGAGAGCGGGAAAATCGAAGCGAGAAGAAACTCAAGGAGAAGGTCGTCGAGCGGCGTTGAGAGCGGACGTCTAGGAGATTGGCAGCTCACCCCGCTGTCATATCGAACACTTTATCCCCGCACACAAAATCAAGAATAGGAAAAGTGGAATTCGAAAATTAACGACTAAGAAATACAGCGACGTTTAATACTACTGTCTACCGGACACTAAAAGAAAAAGCCTGGTCCAACAAAATTGACTACGACAGACCAGTCAATCATATTACCTCTCTGAAGTCGAGATTACGTATATCTCGGGACCCTAAAAACAGCTCGTTAAGAACGGACCACAGAATCTAAAATTCTGTTAAAATATCCTTCCCTCCGCCGTCAAACCAAAAAGGTATGTGTTTACGACATAAAATCAAAAAACAAAAAAAACAACATATTAATTCGTCCTAAAATTGAACTTTCATATTGTTATATATTGTCGTGTTAAATGATCTCATTCAATCGTTCCCCGCGATTTTAAAACATTTACCTTCATATCTCAATCTCCTGTAGGAGGAGAAGGACTTCTCATTTGTATTCCTCGAATTACATAAGGAAAAAGACTTTCCTATTTTCATTTTTCATAAAGACTATAAGCCTTCTTAATTGCTATATTTGGACTTTTAATTCTTATCCTGACTGATCAACTTTCTCGGAATAACAAAAACCAGCCTCTTATAAAGAATTCCGTTTGTGCGGAAAGAATATTAGTTGATCTTTTGAAAAAAATAAATACTTGTTATGTATTGTTAATTTGTCTTGGTTGTTTTATACAAATATATGTTTATAATTTGTGATACGATGTGTTATTCATTTTCATGGAGTACGGGTTGTTTTCCTTTCATCGGGTTTTCAACCTTTTCACATTTTTACATTCGTGGCTGAATTACGTATATGTAACGTTCAGTGTCCTAGTACCACAATTATATCAGCGACTATATTTTTCCGATCTAATTTTTATTTTGGCGTTTCACGTGTACAATGAAAATTGATATAACTCAGGGTTTCTTTTGTTTTTTTTAAGTAAAAAAGAAATAAGGTTATTATGAGTAATGCCGAAACTTATTTCACTTTAAATAATTTACGTGACTGAAATAAGAATTAACGCCAAATGAAAGGGAAAATACCCCTTTTCCTAAAGAGTATGGGTTAATTCAAATAGTCAGTATGCCTGTTTTTGATTAATTTATTTAATATTAGGGGGGGGGGGAGCGAGAAATTTATTAAGAAGTGAAAGAAAACTTTAAATTAAAAAAAAAGCTTACAATTTAAACAGAAAGTCCAATTTTATTGGTTTGCATTTTGAGTAAAAGACGTTTTTATCTCAGACTTTATATTTATATATTTTGCTCTTTTATTTCGTAAATAAATCATAAAACAATTTAAAAAAGAAAATCTATCGTCGCTAGAATATGGGAGAGTAAGAGAGAAGAGAGGCAGGTAGTGATGACGACGCCAAATTTTATTTTTAATTATTTTTAAAGGAGTCTCCTCTCCTTGCTTTTGATGAATTTTATTTAGAGGAGGATGTTTTACCTTCTTTTTCATAGGATGTCATCACCTTCTACAAGTAAACCCTGGCCAAATATTCAAAATAACATAGTATTCGAAGCCCAAATAAGATCGCCTCTGCATGGCTTATACGAGGAATAGTGCCCTTTCTCCTAAGTGATGTTACCACAAGTAACAACACTAAGCTGGATACTCCACCAGACCAGATGCATTCTGGTCCTGGAATCCAGAAAAAACAAGCAAAGACCACAAGAAAAATATACATAGTTAATAGGTCCATTGGGGAGAGTAAAATTATTATTGTTCTTCACTATTTTACTTAAGGTTTGAGAGGTAGGGAAGATCTTAAAATAAACATTCGAAAAAAGAAAATCTATCGTCGCAAGATGGAGAGAGTAGCAATCCTAGTTGAAGTCAATGTCTCCAATGATACCGGCCTAAATAGAGCTAAGAGAGAGAATATAACTAAATGGCAAGATCTTATAATATCTCCAGAAAGAGGCCCCTTGAGCTAACTGAAGTACAATGAAAAAAAGTAGAACTATCCCAAGAATATATAGATAAGGAAGCTTCTGTCGACTGGCTCAAAAGAAGATCGCGCCACTATGATCAGAAGAGGATGATAATGGCTGGCCAATATCAAGGTCTGCTGACCAATACTTTTAAGAAGATGAGTGGTCGCAACGACAAGTGCAGGTTCTGCCACACAGAGTGGAAAATGTGAGCAACCTGACATCCAGTTGTAAGTTTATGATGGGGGACGGCTAGTACACAATGTAACACAAAGGAGTGTGAAAATATTGCCACTAGAATATCTGCACAAATTGAGCACTCAGCAAGTCCAGGGAACATCTACCAGAAGCAACCATGAAAAATGAGTCATACACCATCCGCTATGACTATGCAATCCCTACAGCTACATACTTAGAAAACGCAGCTGTTAAACCTGACATAGTGATATGGGACAAGATGGAGAGAGTAGCAATCCTAGTTGAAGTCAGTGTCTCCAATGATGACGGCCTAAATAGAGCTAAGAGGGAGAATATAACTAAATGCCAAGGTCTTATGTACGACATGAAAAGAAATTGGAACCTTAGGAAAATTTCAATCATTCCAGTAATCATAGAAACCACTGTGTTCTTGATAAAGAACTTAAAAAAGTACCTGGCGAATATACCCGGTTACCCAAGTGCAAGAAAGATCTAATCAATTGCACTTAAAGGGACGGCTAGAATCCTAAAAGGATTTCTCGATTGGAGTCTTAAATTGTCTAGCATCTGGTATGATGCTCCTTCCTCAGCAAAAGCAAAGCAAAAAAAAAGTAGAGATAATGGATTCAGCCTCCCTTGTTGTTTCAGTGCGGCCTCTTTCTTTGATGCCCTAAGCATGTGCTTCTTTTGCTTAATGGTTAATCCAGCTCTGAATATATATATATATATATATATATATATATATATATATATATATATATATATATATATAGGTTAGACATACTGTCACAGTTGTTTCTATTTATTATCCACCACCTTGTATTTATTTTTGTTTGGGTCCCGATGTTATGCTGGTAGATACTATTAGTTTGGGAAACACAAATGAATTTCATTGGAATAAAATCTATTACAAGAAAAAGAATCACTCATTCATTTAACATATAAAGTTATTTTTTGAGATTTTAAAAGTTGGATCTGAATAGCATTTAAGCTGACATTCAAAAAACAAACTTTTATTCACCACAAACAAGGCATATTGCCACTGAGATGTAAGAGGTTAACGTGATTAGGGACCAGATTTATAGCGAACATCCTAAAAAAAGTGAATAGTCGACCATAGTCGAGGGCGACCCAAAGGCTCCCTTTTCATTAGCTACTACACTGAAATGTAGGGGAGGATGCCACTCCTTTCTCAGGATTACTCGACTTACCCTTGATCCTCACCTTATTATGCTGAGTGTTTTAGCAAAAAGGCATCAAGTACCATTTATTAAGTCTTTGGTATGACTCGGTCGAAGATTGAACCCTGGTCTTTCGGCCTATTAGCAAACACCCTAACAATTATGCCAAATGGTCCGGTCAAATTATTGATTAGTATGTTTTAACCTCTTCATTTTTGTTATAAATTATTTAAATTCTGTCAAAATATGAAAAAAGACTCATTCAAAGTTTATCATGCAGTCGAGGACTATATTTTGCCAAAGGAGAAAACATCACAAAAAGGTGGACCAAAGATAACTCCAGGAACAGCTGTTTCATTGCGTTATTTTGCTAATTCGCCTCCATCGAGGTCAGGTGAGTAAATATGCAAAAGTGTCCCTGATTATTGTAGCTGTGTCTAGTCAGCTTTTTCTGTTCCACAGGGAAGGCCTATAGGAACTAAATCTTAACATAAACTGTAAGGTTATCTCCTATAATTATCTTTAATAAAAGAATTGTAAAAGAAAGGAAAACAAAAGCTCTTCTATAAATAGCAAATTATATATATATATATATATATATATATATATATATATATATATATATATATATATATATATGAGATACAAAATGTCTTGCCGTCTATGAATGGATCTTATGGTCCCTGTGGGAAATGCATAAAAAAGGTTTTTGTATTTTTTGTTTTTTTTTTGTTTGAGGATTTTCTCCGGACATGATATGGAGATCTTCTGATGAGCTGCAGTAGCAGAAAGATGCCGGTAACTATATGTTTATTACTGGTTGTTCGTTTCTGTGCGAAAAAATTCGGCAAGTAAAAATATGAATAAACACTTGGTCATTGTAATTTAAAATACTATTGTTTATATATATATATATATATATATATATATATATATATATATATATATATATATATATATATATATATATATATATAGTGTGTGTTAGAGAGAAATAAATTCCAGAAGGAAATCCGGGTATGAGAGCTCAATGTAATAAACAGAGCAAGAATAAAATAAAATAAAATAACACGGAATCACATAATCACTGGTGCAATAATTTATTTCGACTCTATGGTCTTATCAAACATACAAGCGAGGTGATTACATTTTTGAAAATGAAAAAAAAGAAATTCACACTCACCATTTCAATATACATATAGAGAGAGCGACAACATATTTAATACATATCTTGAGAGGGGGGAAATGAACTATTTAAGACGTAAATCGAGGTAGACGAGAGTGACAGCATATTTAATATATATATATAGAGAGGGGGAAATTGCACGATTTATAACGGAAGGCAATACAGTGAGGGGGAGAGAGAGCAATATATATATAGAGAGAGGGGGGAAATTGTATGATTTATAACGCAAGGCAATACAGTGAGGGGGGAGAGAGAGCAATATATATATAGAGAGAGAGGGAGAAACTGTATGATTTACCACGGACGGCATGTAGGGAGTGGGGAAGGAAGTTGAGGTATCCTAAACGGGGTCAGCCTGTCTAGGTCCCCTAACCACCCAACCCCAAGCTCCCTCAAATCGTCTCTGAAAGCCGGAAATTAAAGTTATCCGTCTGGCGATTGAGAAACCAGCTTGGAGGTGGGAGGATATAAGGAAGGAAAAAGCTGAAAATAGATCATCAGACAACCAAGGTCAGAGACCATGTCATATATATATATATATATATATATATATATATATATATATATATATATATATATATATATATATTCAATCCAGTCCATATCAATTCAAAAATAAAACAATTCAATTTACCCTAAGGTTAATGCGCTTTCCAAGGAAATTAATCATAAGTCCATACCATTTTAAATAAATTATTTGATTATATGATAATAATAATAATAATAATAATAATAATAAAATTTAAGAGAATTTTGGCAATATTATTAATAGCTTATTTGATAATAATACTACTAATAATAAGATTTAAGAAAATATTGACAATATTATTATTAGTTATAAAAATATTAAAAAATATATAAATATATATCAGCTATAAAAATATATGAAAAAAATATAAAATATATAATTATATATACATACATATATACACATACATACACACATATACCTATATATATATATATATATATATATATATATATATATATATATATATATATATATGATTATTTTTATTTACACAGACATGTACAAAATCTCCGACACTGGCATGTCGATGTTATCGATCAACAGCTGTTCTAAACTGAGATCTCATCAGGCAGAGTTAAAATCCGATCTTAACCTTAGATCATATTTGGAAAAAATGTAATAAAGAGAAAAGAAAATAATTTTTAAATTAAAATTTGGAAAGTCACGTGGTTGAGACCGTTAAAAATTAAAATAAAAAATAATATATTTTATTTTACCCTATGTAATCATTTAGTTCTTTAAAGTCATTTAATCATTAATACTTTAATCAACTTAAAATCATATCTTCGTTGCTGGCCGGCATCGTCATGTGTGCATGTGTGTTGCTTTCCTTTAAACACCTAGGCCAATTCCGTTAGCTACCATCAAAGGCCATGCGACATGTCTTTTTGATATAATTATTCAAACAACACGTTCTTAGAAGAATAAAAGAAGTATTTTCAGATGTTCATCTCGTAGCTGAAAGAATGGGAAGGGGAGAGAGAGAGTTACTTATGTTTTAAGCACATTACTTAATTATTTACGGTTTTGTTAGATGATCTTAACAACGTCTCTTCTTAGTTCAGTCGCTTCTGCTAAACTATTAAGAGTCATGGCCACTACACTCTCTGTTATCATGTCTGACATAGAAAATTAGATATAGAGGGAGAGAAAAAGGCAGTGTAAGAGAAAGATAGAGAGAGAAAGAGAGAGAGAGAGAAAAAAAGAGAGAACGAGAGAGAGAGAGAGAGAGCTACTAGCTACTACAGGGTGTCCCAAAAGTCACTGACACTGACTACCAAATCCTGAAGTCTCATAGCAAATTCCAGTCTTTGCTCATAATCCTGAGGCTGAAGCTGCTGGACAAGCTGAATTTTGTATGGAAACATGTCAATGTCATGCAACATCCTATGTAAGGAAGATCGTGAAACTCCCAACTGTCGGGATCTTCTTCTTATTGAAACTGTTGGATCTTCTTCCAGACTTCACTCCAATTCTTCCCAATTGTCTTCAGTTTTTACTGAATAAGACCTTCCGGATCTCTGGAGGTTACATTCTGCACCTTGTTTTTGAAAACGGCTTATTATGGCTTTTATGGCATTTACACTTGGCGCATCTCTAGTGTTAAAATGTCGTCAGTAACACCGCTGGGTTTCTGAATTTGACCCATGTGACTCAAAGTGGAATGTGGGTTCGTTCCTCGATGCTGTATTTGCTCATGATAACGTTGGAAGGGTAGCTTCAACTACTTTGAAAAAAGAAAAGAAAAATATTTAAAAACAAAGAAGTTATGAATTTTTTTCAAGTGTCAGTGACTTTTGGGACACCCTGTAGTAGATGTACCTCCCCACCCCATCACTATTTAAGATAGGAAATTACGTGATTGTTGCCTTAAAACGAGGCTCTCCTTCTCTCAGCATCAGCTCTTCAGCTAAACAGGTCATATATGACCCCCAAGCTTTCTACTCCAAACACACCTCATATAGCAGGTAAGTCTTTCTTCATGTTTCACGCTTGTTTGTCATTTATGACTTGTATCTGTGACACCATGTGTATTTAATTTGTATTGGGACATTTCTGTTATAATCTTATTGTATTCATGTCATTGTACCCGAGTGTTTTATTTTTGTATTATTTGAATTATTCGAACTACTGTTCTCATCTTGGATGTTATTCTTACAACGTTTCAGCCGATGTAACCTCTGACCTTCTTACGGCGCGTCTTGTCGAACTCTGGAATCCATACGGAATTTCGAATCTAACCCTTTATTTAATCCACGGGGGTAGATTGTCCTCGTTCAGTTATACCAAGTAATTTTTATTATTATATTCTTAGTATCGCCTCCAGAAGACTGTCACTGATTATACTTAGCACTTTATCCGTTGCGCCACGGATCCATGTGTTATTCTTGTCTTTCCTGCATTCAATGTTAGTATATCATAGATATACTAATGCTAACGTTGACCTTTGGATGATATGGAATAATACTGTCTCCCCAACACCTTCAATAATGTTTTATACTTTATAATACATTATATGTATTGGGATAACTCAATAAGTTCTGGGCCTGACATATAGATTGCGCTACTAATAAAAAATTCATGATTTTTATAAAGTATTAACCTTCAAATGGCATGTGTCTTACATTGTCCTCGTGTATATATAAATATACATTTTTATCTATATCTCTCTCCCTCTCTCTCTAACACACACATATATATATTATAATCCAGTAGCATGAAAATTTATGACATAATTAACATTTTGTAATCATGCTTCCAAAATTTTAACATTAACAATATTTATTTGTGTGTACACGTGTTTCAGAAATTAAAACTATTATCACTTTTACAATAAGATAGAAAAATTGCTAATTTTATGATTTTTTTATGATCGAACATTTTATAATAGATCTTTTTATGATCAAACATTTTATAATCGAATAAGATCGATTATGATTAGACTCTTATTTTCCTTGGTGGACCTCTTAGGACTACTCAGGACCAATACCACATATAAAAGGTCACCAAAATGGCCCAATTTCTACTAGACTGATTGTCGAGGACAGATCCTCAACTGGTATTTAGCAGTCCAGTCTCAAAGCAACTGAAGCTGCGGAGAGACCGCTTCGTAATCTCCTTTATACATAGTGTTTGAAAGAGTCCATATATTCCCGAAATAGGGTAGATCACCATCACACCATAACAATTAAACTCCTATTTAAGTCAAGTATGTAGATTATATGTTATCTCTCTTGGGCCATTTTGGATTTGGGGGGTTGACTATTTAAGTTGAGTCTGATAGAAAGTGGAACTCTTCGGTATCTAAGACGAAAAGAGATTGTGTTGTTGTATTGATGATATAGATGAACGTGACAAGCTTTGACAAAATAAATAATAAAATTTTAGCCCAATCAGATTATTAATTTACAAATGACAGTTATTTAAGTGAAGCTCCTGACGAAAATGATCGACTGACTCGTGCTACATGTGGGTCTATGATGTATGATAATATGAAATGCATGATACAAAAGATTTTGGGGGATCCTGCCACAATGAATGGCCAGATGCGAGCACCAGGTGTAAAATCTGAACCTGGTTTTTGTAACTAGGAAAGTAAAATTTCCAGCAGTTATTGTCAGAAAAAAGTTATGATTGAGTCCTGTATAGTGAATAATGAAATTCCATTGCTGTTGAGTAAAACCTCCATGAAGAAAGCTGAAATTATTTTTAATTTCGTGAATGATACAGCAAGGATTCTTGGTGATGTGATAGATTTGGTTTGCACCTCATCAGGCCACTACTGTATTCCACTTACAAATTTATTTAAGAAGTGAGGGGAATTGAGAGTGTCTGCGGTGTTACACATCGCTTCTGTCAAAATCTTAACACTGGAAGAGAAAAGAAAAAGGGCAATGAAGTTGCACAGACAATTTTCACATGCCTCAAAAGAAAAGTTGTGTAAACTTGTTAGGGGAAGTAGGGAAGTTTGTGATGCTGAATTCCTTAAGATAATTGAAAAATGTTGTGATTCATGTGAGGTGGTATGAAATATAAATGTATACCATTACGTCCAGTGGTAGCTATGTCCATGGCTGATAAATTTAACCAAGTTGTGTGTATGGACTTAAAGAAACATATTCACAATAAAACTTAGATTTTGCATGTGATTTATTCTGCTACAAGATATTTTTCAGCCTGTTTAGTGTTTTCTAAACAACAAGATGAAATCGTGCAAAACATTTACCAAATACAGGTATCATATTTTGGTGCACCTAGAAAGTTCTTAAGCGATATTGGAGGTAATTTTCAAATAAAAAATAGAGAGAGATGAATGAAAATCTAAACATAGAAACTGCAACAACAGCAGGTGAATCTCCATTTAGCAATGGAATTGTGGAGCGGCCTAATCAGACATTTTACAAAACTATTGCAGATGTGAAATTTAAACCAAAAATTGCACTTGCATGGGCAGTAAGTGCCAAGAAAACTTTACAAAATAATGGCGGTTTTAGTCCAAACCAATTAGTATTTGGAGTTAACCCTAACCTTCCGTCAATCTTAGAGGATGAACTTCCAGCTATGGAGAGTTCATCTAGTGATATTATACGTCAGAACATGAAAGCTTTACAGTGTCAGACAAAGCTATATTGTAGCTGAGTCAAGTGAAAGAATCAGGAGAGCGCTCAGACATAAGGTGCATTCTTTTCAGAAATGGTGTATGAAAATGGTGATAAAGTTTATTATTGCAGGAAAAATTTTAAAGGCTGGAAAGGTCCTGCAGTGGTGCTTGGGATAGAAGGACAAACTATATTGGTTCGCCATGGAGGAGTTTATTATTTTGTTCATCCATGCCGATTTATGAAAGTAAAGGATAGTAGCAATATGTATCAGGCTGAAAAGAGATCAGAATTTAAGACTGGAGATGAAGAACCACCTATGAATACTCTTGATGTCGATGAGGAGGATGATAGTCATAAATATTCTACATCAGATGAAACTGATTCCCAGAAGGAAAATACGTCTCTGATAGTAATGTAAATAATAGAGTAAAACCAATATGAAATTCTTTTATTGAGTACAAAATATGGAAAATATAAGGAATGGGGGAATGTTCATGTGGAGGGAGATGAAGAACCAATATGTGTTAATTGGGACCATATTGATTATTGGAAGGAACTACCTTATCCAGAAAATGCTGTTCTGCTAACCGCAGATCAAAAAATGTCTCAGGATGTTGTGGATGCTAAAGAGAGAGAGAGTTAAATAATTTGATTAATAGTGTAGTATTTGAAGTAGTTTTCATTGAAAAACAGGCTACATTATCTTCTCGCTGAATAATATCTGAAAAATATATAGATGGCGAAAAGAAAACTAAGGCAGGATTAGTGGCCCATGGTTTTGAAGAGGACACTAGTAATCTTAGGAAAGATTCTCCCACTTGCAGTAGAATGTGTCTACGCTTGGTATTTTATACAGCAACCTTGATATCCTGGAGGGTGCAATCTATTGATATAACAGCAGTATTTCTACAAGAGAGGTATTTTGACAAGAGAGGTATTTCTGCATCCACCGTGTGATGTTTGTCCAAAAAATGAGGTTTGGTGTCTTAAAAGATGCATCTACGTATTGAATGAGGCACAACATAGATCGTGGTACAAAAGAGTTAAAGAAGTATTCTCATAGCTGGGAGGCACAATTAGTTCGTACGACAATGTCTTGTTCAAGTGGTATAGAAGTGGATCACTTATAGGAATTTTGGTTAGTCATGTGAGTGATTTTGCCTTCTGTGGTAATGCCGTTTTTCAAGAACAAATCATAGGAAAACGAAAGAAAATATTTATGGTCAGCACACATCAAGATGGATCATTCAAGTATCTGGGGTAGAAGTTGTGCAAACTACAGAAGAGGTGGAAATAAAACAAGAATCTTATATTTCGACCAAAACACCAATTAGCATAGGATGACAGATAAATTGACTGCAGCAGAGAAAGCTGACTTAAAACGCTTAAGTAAGCAAATGGTGTGGGTTGCTTCACAACTAGATCTAACTTATGAAACGTGTGTTATGTGCAATACAGGAAAACATCCAACTGTGAAAATACTACAAGAGGTAAACAAGGCACTGTCTAAATTGAAAGCGAGGAAAATTGTGCTAAAATTTTCTAATTTAGGTAATCCGAAAAAAATGAGAGTCTTAGCATATTTAGATGCTACATATGCTAGCCTGAAAGATGGATCATCTCAAAGTGGTTTCATTGTTTTCATTCAAGGCGAGAACAAGAAGGTGGCACGTATTAGCTGGCAATCTAAAAAGTTGGACAGAGTAACAAAATGTCCATTAGCGTCTGAAACTTTGGCATTGAGTGAGGCAGCAGATGCTGGATTCTTGGTCTCTTCTTTAGTGCAAAATCTTTTGAGAAGGTGTCAGAAGGGGAAATCGAGGTATTTTGGATAGATGGGAAAATACAATTGGCAGATTCCTTAACAAAAAGAAGTGCTTCTATCCTAAAATTGTTAGAAGTACTTGGTACAGATAAATTGAAAAACAAAACAAAAAAAAAACATGCTACGTGAAGGTAGCTGCAATGTGGATTATAAGTTATCTCTCTTATGCCATTTTATAGATTAGAGTGATCTCCCTTGATCTGGGTTTGACTATTTAGGTTGAGTCTGATAGAAAGTAGAACTCTTCGGTCTCTAAGACGAAAAGAGATTGTGTTGTTGTATTGATGATATTAACGAAAGTGGCAAGCTTTGACAAAGTAAATGATAAAATTTGAGCCCAATCGGATTATTAATTTACAAATGACAGTTACTTAAGTGAAGCTCCTGTTGAAAAATTTCAAAACAATTGAAAAATTTGAATTTCGTGTGTTTATAAAGCATTGCTTTCTGATAGGGGAAAATACTGTTCAAGCAAACCAATGGCTTTATAAGCGTTATTTGAACTCTGCTTCACCAAGAACAATGTTTAGGAGGTAGTATGCTGACTTTAAACGCAGTAGTACAGATACAAATGATGCTAAACGCTCAGGTCGCCCCAACTCATTTTGGCCGATTGTAAGTTGAAGTTGCATGAGATAGCAAAGGAGTTAAAGATATCAGAAGGCAGTGTATTCACCATTTTGCATGAATATTTGTCAATGAGAAAGCTGTAATCAAAGTGTCATTGGAAACTGAGGCGTATTTTGAGGCTGAAGATAAAGCGTTCTACAATTGTTAGAGAAGTGTTGGAATCACCTTTGAAGGAGACTATGTTGATGAATAAAGTCGAATTTTGCCTCAAAGTTGTTGTTTTATTAATTAGTCCTGGGACTTATTCAGTGATGTGTTACTAATGTTTTTGGGTAAAGGCAGGTTAAAGTACAAGGTTGATAACCAAAAGCAGCCAGGAAAATATAAGAATTGGATTAACAGACACATTTTTGGGAGGAAGGACATAGTAGCATAAATTGGGATAACATTGAACTTTGGAAATTCTATATAATGGGGCTGGTCCCATTGTAATGCGGAAAGAAACTCTGTTCATGGATATGTTAGATGCACAGAGATGTTATTATAGTACCCGGGTGTTTTATCCTTGTTTATTCCCATCGTGCATTAAGTGTTAGTATATCATGGATATACTTATGCTAATATTAGACTCTGGTGGATAGATAATAATAATAATACTCTCTCTCTCTCTCTTTCTCTCTCTCTCTTAACACTCCCAATAGTCTCATTGAGTTCACATGGTTGAGCTTCTTCCGGGTGTGGTCAGAGTATGAAAGTGTCATCTATGTATCTCAGTCACATGGTGTCAATCCTAATGCCATTTTTTTTTCAAAGTATTCTATGTATATGTTTGCCATCACTCGAGAGAATGATGAGAATTTGCTAAGAATTTTAAAGCCAGAAATGATTTTCTATTCGACAGTTCAAATGCTTCCAAATGCCTTTCAAACTTCGAAGAGTCACAAAGTAATTCATTCTTTTTGCAACTATTAACAACAACTTGAAATAGCTGACCTGTGTACGAAGAAACGGAAATTCATTCTTGTGGATTTAATTTTATAATTGTTTTTTTTAAAATAGGATTTTTTTTTAATTCAGTTTATTTTATGCTATTGCATTTTTGATTTCAAAAATTCTATTGGAAGTCTCTCCAGTTTTAAACGAGTACAGATGTATATACGCTAATTAATTAGTAAACGACTAGTCGTTCATTGATTAACTCCTTGATGAAGAACTCATTGATTTTGAATGATGCGCTCTGACAATAGTGCAGACCCACTTGCACTCGTCTCTTGAAATTTTCAGACTCACTTGCAAACATCACTTTGATCGTCTTTGCAAACTCGCTTACAATGTATGAGCATATTATTTTTGTTAGCAATTTCTCGCAACGTTTTTCATAATTGATATGATCAATTACCTTGAGAAAGGGCCTTTTCGTGCCTCGTTTAGAACTCAGCACTCCTAATAACAAAACTGGAAGTTAATCCTTCGACAGCTTCTTTTGTGAAAGAGGTAGACATAATTTTGTCTCTCTTTATGCATCTCCCTTTCTATCGACCAATCAGGCGACCTTAAGACATTGCTATCAGCAGCAGCTGCACAATCTGTATAAAAAAGCCACACATTTTTGATACTCTTGACTTTGGGGATTTAGTCTTACACTCACTGTCAGGTGATCCACGACGATGACAACAAGCAGCAGTAGTAGCTGTCCGATGACTATCTACAACAACTACGACAAGCAGCAGCTTCCAATCCTGCCCTTGCACCCTACTCAGCATCCTGCCTGTAGCACCAACTCAGCGACGACAGTAACAGTAGCAGTACAGTCAGCTCCCTTAGCGATTCCAGGTGATGGGTGACATATCAACACTGCAAGGAGAAATCATGATCATCATCCACTGCATCAGCTACGTCCTTGGTGATTCATTGAGTCATAAAACACAAGCAAAGAGATGTATTTATTTCTTTTATTATTTTTTCACACAAGTTTATCACTTTTTTGTTGCTATCACGTTCATTAGACCTTTTTATTCCTGCTGTTACCACCACCACTGCCATCATCATCACCACCACAACCACCACTACTACCATCCACTGCAGCAGCTTTGTTCCTACCTGCAACATCACTACCGATTCGGCAACGACCCTAGCAGTACAGCAGACTTCCTTAGGGAATCCAGACAACATACCAACACTGCTAAGAGAAATCATCATTATCATACATTGCATCAGCTCCGTTCCTGGCGATTCACTGACTCATGAAACACAAAGAGACATATTTATTTCCTCGAAAATAAAAACAATCTTCATCGTCTTTTACGCACGAACTTGTTTCCCTTTCGTTGTTCTCACGTTCATCACACTGTTTTTTCATTCCTACTTGCTAGCAGGAGTCATGGTACACTTCTCAAACCGGGCCTTATTTATCTCATCCGTATCATCGCTCCCATCACAAGTTCAACTTTTAATGATGAATTTAACGGTTCTTCTATACGATTCTAAAATTCATGCGTTCCTTTCCAAAAATGAACCATATTATTTGACTCTTGCCGGTAACATGGATTAAAATGCCTTACCTGTTAACGAAGGAATGGAAATGCATTCTAGTGGATTCATTTCGTAACTCTCTCTCTATATATTCATTTAACATCACTTTTCTCTTGTCCAGAGGGTCAGACGTTTTTTGATATTTCACAAGCTCATTTAAAAAAAAAATTCAATTTGGAAATCAATTTCTAATCGACAGTTTATGGCTTCAAAATCACTTTCAACCTTCAAACGGTCACAAATTATACAAGCCGGCCATTTTAAGCAATAAAAAATGACCGTGATTTTGAAGTTGCCTAATACAAAGTAAAGGTAAATTCCTATTTCAGTTACCTAAATTATTTATTGTGAAAAGGATTTCGACATGGTTTGCGCATTTATTTTTTATGTATTAATGAGTCACCACTTATTAAGGCCAAAAGCCACTTGAGGATAAGGATTAGTTTGGTTTATGGCATATAAATCATCTATTCGTTATTTAATGCCGAATAAAGTTGTCAAATGTAATTCTATAGGTAGGATAATTATTTATATTCCTAGAATACATTGCTCTCAGAATACATTGCATTACTCTTAGAAAAGATTACTCTCAGAAAAGATTACTTTCAGAAAACATTACTCCTTGGCAGTGGTAATCTCTTTGTTCTCAACACAATTGACCCTCAGTCACCGCCTTCTAGTATCTATTTGGGAAGAAAATAAAAAGGAGAAATAAGGTTTTGATTTTTTGAAGAATCAGATTGAATAATACGGGTGGGGATGAACTTATAGATACTAGGGCATCAGGTGACCAGCCGATTGATCTGATCAGGCCTCTCCAACCTTCCATCTAGCCTAAGTAACGGCCCAGTGGAATATTGCAAGTCACCTGACCATGGACTGCGCAACCACCAGGATGCTGTCCTAAGGCCTCAAAAGTCACCACCCACGGCCTAAAGGTTGCCCCGTTTTCGGGGGGGGGGGGGGTGCCCCTCTGCATAGGGTTGCAGTTGCCGAATTCGGGATAATGATTAATGAAATTGTCAATTGGATGATGAACAATACTATGAGAGGATTGGAAACGATGGGTAGAATTGGCAGAATTTGATTATGTAAGAGGACGACTCAATAAGTATTTGTTGACATTGGACTTGAAGACGACAATGTTGTAGTCTGAAGTGAAGCAGTACCGTGGTATTGTTTCACAGATGGGAGATTCTTGGAAAGAAACTCTGTTCATGGACATTCTGTTTGAACTTATTTTTACTTACACCAGGATTTAGAAAAAAATAAGTTGTTTGGGAGTAATTAGAAGAAAGGCAGCGTTCTCTGTCCGTGTTTCTGCTCCGTTGAACAACCTACCAGAAGAGGTTGTGATGATGACTACCATATCCAGGTTTAAAGCAGCCTTGGACAAACATTCAGACCGTATGTCGATGTAAATAACTTCTACCTGTCTCTTTACATGGCTTGTTGCTCTTTGCTATTTTTTGCCAAATAAATTTGATTTGATAATGCGGAAATCCATTACACTCTAAATACTTTAGATGGCTGAAATAGGGATTTACCAAAAGTAAATTCGCGCCTGAATTACGGTTTAATGGTAAAAGTCAAGTATTATGGTAAAGTTGTGCTCCTAAACCAAAAATAGAATTCGCTTGACGTTTTTGGTTTAATACATTTTTAAAAAATTTGTTGTAAATTTTCTTGCGTTTGGTAACAGTTATTTGTTATCTATTTGTTTTTGTTTTTTTCACACTTTTTTCTTGTTAACTATACTGCCCAATCAAGTTTATTTATTTTAATTTTTCAACACTTTAGGATTTTTTTAATCGAAATTATTTACAATTTGTTTTATGAAGCTTCTCATTATTCTTCATTTTTCAGATCCACGTGTTTGTGTTTTTAATTTAGCAAAACGTTTTTGTATTTTAATAAATCTTTAAAAATATATTTCTTGAATTATTCTAGTGTCAACTATGATTCACGCAGAAGCAGAAAACTTTTCCGGGTGAGGGGGGTACATTTTTCGATGGGTGTAGCGCTTTCATAAAAATTAGATGTGACGAGCAGTCCTATCCGGCGTTGCCCGGGAGCATAGATAACAAAATAGAAGTTTTTTTTTTTTTTGAAAAAAAAGTGCGTGTAACATCTCTCTTTTAAAATTCCCCATCTCTACCCCTGGCAACTGGTTCAATATAATAGAAAGAAAAAAGAAAGCAATCAAGAAAAAGAAAGGTGACTGGCCGATCTAATTTCAGTGTTGTTTATAAGAAAGAAAAAAAAGTATCTCCCCCTCATTCACTAATGTGATCTTTGGGAATAAAAAGTCAAATATTTCTTTTTACCAGATCCTGATCACAATCCGATAATATAAGGTTCGTAAGTGTATCTTGCGTAGTTTCTGACTTTTATCTGGACACAGACAGAATTACGATTTTCTTTTATATAATAAATTAAACAATTAACGTTTAAACAGCGGCCTTTTCGTCAGTTTTCTACAACTCTTTTCATTTAAGATTTGCCATGGTAAAATCTTAACATTTTAAAAAGCTTCGCTATTCAAACGTTTCCACTTTCTCTGATAATGTTTGTCATTTAAAAAATAAAATAATTCTCTTTCCCCCAAGTCGACAGGAAATTCACATTTTCACTCAAAATTAATACGCAATAACTTCCGGAAACCACAGGGTTGATTACAACTACTAAAAAACCCAATATCGATAAAAATGATTATCCATTATTTAAAAATAAATGGACTCTATTTTTACTTTTTACTTTCTAACATTTAGAGGATGATGAAAATTCACTTTTAATCACGATCAAAGCGCGCACTATTTCGCTATCGCCATTTTGCTGCGGATGCTTCCAGTTGAAGGTCACAGCTGCTATCACGCGGTCGAGCTTTTCGCCGTTTTGAATTATGAGGTGACAACGATTATTTTTTATGGGGGAGAACTAGGCGGCTTTTTTGTTACCATAATATTATTCAGTCTCGATTCTTGTTTGAATTTGCAGACCTCGGAAATTCCGTCTGATTTGGTTTGACCATTTTTAAGGAATACAAACGTGTGTAGCACCGGCAAATCTACAAAAAATAAAAAAATAAGGTAGGTGGGTTCCTCGGGAATCACTAATTCAGTCTCTTATTTTTCCATGGCTGGCTGACACAACACGATTCTTATGCGTGTTGTTATTTTATATTTATTTTAAAAAAATGCAGAAAAAATCCTGTTTCAATGCAAATGAATTGTTCTCAAATGTTATCTTGTGTATGTCACCCTTTTAAACAACTGTGATGAATTATAATATTTTTTTCCTATGGTGAGTTTTAATTACAATACAAAGTAGTTTAGTTTGAAGTTATTTTAATAAAATTCGTTTATATAGGGATATCTTAGGGGTTTATATTTTGAATGATTTTAAGTTGGAAATACGGATGGATTTAATGACAATGTATTCAATTCCGCCTATAATGATAAAAAATACTTTGTTTTTGTTTTTTTAAGTCACGAAAAAATATTCGAATTTCTCAATGTTCGAATTTCTCTTTACGGAAAAAAAAGACAGCAGTTTTTGCAAAAACACCGGTAAAACATACGAAGAATTAGGGTTGTTTGATCTTTTCTGATAATTAAAAAAATAAACTATAATTATTTTAACAATCGATGATGCAAACCAAAAATGCAACTTAAATGATAATTTGAATCTAATATAAAACATATTTATTCTAAACAAACTTTTATAAAAACCTTTTCTCAAAACGTAGCCATTTTTTTGCTAAGTTAACTTAAAAAAAAACTTTCTTTTAATTTTCTTTGCTTCATATTTTTTTAATTTAATAATAAACGACCCTCTTTTCAAGTTCTTAAATAAATGTTTATGATTTGTACAACTTAGAATCATTTTAATCTATGAAACCGGTTCTTCGACATTATCCTAGTTTCTAAAAAAAGATCAAAAACTTTGAATTTGTAATTTTTGGGGGTGTTGTTAAGCCCTTGATACTTTTAGTGTTTAAGACTAGTTTTTTTTTTTTTAAATGTGAAAATATATCAAAATTTAAACTTTAAACACGTTTGATCGTGATTACCCCCTTTTTTCATCAATATTTCATGTTGCCATTGTGACAAATTAAATTCACTTGATGAATTATTTTTTAAAGTAAATTACAAAAGTCCAAATATAATAATAAAAATCAAATTTAAAAACGTGGTTATCTTGAACTTTTCAGCTTTAAGATGGCTGCCATTGAAAGCATCTTAACCAAATTAGTTCTAGTGTTATAACAACTTCGTTCGATTAATAATGTAATGACCACTGGTCATTGACCAAACAATACAGTAATAATATAACCTAATTATTACGTTATTGTTTGGTCATTAAAGCTGAAAACTTCAAGATAACCAAAAACGTTTGTCCCTACCTTTTTAAAGTCTATTTCTTGTGAATTTGTCACCCATAACTTCAGAAAGATGGCATACTCTCAATTCAACTTTACAATGAAATTTTTTATATTATATGAATATAGTATACAAATCAAATTGTAAATATTTAATCAGATAAACCCCAAAAATGTCCTTGTGTATTTTTTTTATTTTACCATTATTTCTGAATTAATCCAGTTTATTCAGATAATGATTTACATTAGATCTATTTTTAACCTGATTATGCAATTTGTTCAAAAAGTGTATTCACTTTTTAAAAGGTTTTGATTTGAATTAAATCTGATCCAATTTTAAATATTTCATCGGATAAACCCTAAAAATGTCCCCGTAAATTCATTCTTTTATCATTATTTCTTAATTCTTTATTTTAAAAATGGTTTACAGCGAATTTATATTTTTAACCTGATTATGCAATTTGTCCAAAAGTATATTTTACTATTCAATAAAAGGCTGATTTAATTTTTTATCAGCTCGTTTACAGTGAACACTTTAAGAAAAACAACTTTTAAGACTGTAGACAAGTTCTCTTATAAGTTTATTAAATGCGAGCTTTATCAACCCGGCGTTGTCCGGGAATCTTTTTACTTTAATTTTTCTTTAACTACATCGTTTGTTTCTTTTAAACACATTGTTATATTTAGGATTTTGAAAGTAAAAATTAATTATTACGGTATCGTTTTGGTCATTAAGTTATTAATTGAACCAAATTGTAAAAAAAAAAGTATAATAAATTTTGTTAAAATAATGTTTTAATCTCTAAAATTAGTGGTATAAAAAGCTTCTAAAACTTTCAAGCTTGAGGATTTGCTATGATTTTCTATTATCCGGCAGTTTAAATGCTTCCAAATTCGATTCAAACTTCGAAGAGTCACGAAGTAATGCATTCTCTCTTTTAACTATTAATATTAATGGCTGACTTGTTTACGAAGAAACGTAAAATGCATTTCGGTGGATTTAATTTCGTAATTAAGGTATTTATCCAGATTAGGACCCAATCTAACCCAGTCGATTTTAGCTTTGGTTCTAATCTAGATAAGTACCATATTTGTGTTTTAAAGTAGGATTTTAAAAAGTTCGTTGTAGTACTTTACGCTATTGATTTTACTGAATCAATCAATTGTAAAAAAATGTGTAAATCACGTCTAGGCGAAAAACAACCGCACGAGAAGTTGTCTTATAATTTTACTAATACAGAAGATTACAATTTTTATTAATTCCATTTTGTTGTTGTATCCTGAATTTGTGAATCAATCCCTCCTCCAAATCCGTTTCTTTAAAAAAAAAAAAAAAATCCATTTTAAAATTGCTGTGTGCCAATTTTTATTTAAATATTTCTCTCACTCGTTTTTCTTTTTAAAAGTAGCACAAAGTGAATTCCAATCGAGGGTGTAGGTTTTCATTTTTGTTTTTACATGAGATCTTTTCGTCTTAAACCGGGTATTCTAACCGACATATCTCACTTCTTCTTGGACTAGTTTTTAAGACTAAAAGTAAGAAGACCTATCATAATTCTTGTAAATTCCTCCCTCTGTAATAAAACCACCCTTTCTCTCTCTTTCTCTAGCAGTTTGAGATGATAATCTCTATATTTATAAAAGTATAAGACAACTTCACGTGTGTCTGTTTTTTTTTTTTGCACGACTACTAGAAATGAATTTATTTTTTTCTAATTTATTTACTATTGAATTTAATTACGAAATTAAATCCACCAGTATTCATTTCGGTTTCTTCGTAAACAAGCCAGCTTTGTTAATAGTTAAAAGAAAATTACTTTGTTACACTTCAAAATTTGAAAGGAAATAACGACTAACAAACGATACAGCAATGATTAGTAAAAGAAAAACTGCATAGTATAAAACAAACAAACTGCAGGTACTTCTACAGAATTTGAACCGAACTGTTTTTTTTTAACCGTAACCTAAGTTTTAGTTCGGCAAAAGTCGGTTTGTTTCGGTTCAAATTCTGTAGATGCACCCAAAAATGAAAGTGAAGACTCCCGGGAAACGCCTTATGGGTACAACTAATTATATATAAATTGGTTGCCATGACACTTTTTTTTCGTGGTCATGGGAAATTCGAAAGTCATTTTGAAGTCTTTAAATTGGCTGATAGACGGTAATTTGGCTAGAATTAAAATGCATGTATAAAAGTTGAGTATGATGGTTCGTGTGTGCTACTGCTCTTAAACCAAATAAAAAGCGCCTCTATTCTAGAAAAGAACTATTTTTTTAAAATTCCAATACTAAATAACTTAACAAGCTCGACATATTTCACGACATTACTGTAATAATGAACTTATTCTTTAGCCCCCCCCCTCTTCTTCCCAATTTTTCTTTTTTTTTCCCGAAAATATCTACATTGTTTGCCAATATTCCGTCTTTAAGAACGAACAAATATGGAATTTCAAATAGCTTTTTTTTTTCGTCTTCCATAGATTCCAACCGCCTTTTTTTTACCGGGCGTGACCGTTTCTTCCTCCCCCCTCTCCTCTTAGAAGCCTCCTTTCAGTCTCGAAAGACAATGGATATTCCCTGTAAGGATGCATGCGCGGGGAATCTATAGTGGCGCAATCTCCAACCGCACCTCCTCTGAATTGGCATTGTTCAAGTCTAGTGGCAAGAAGTCCAAGACGACTGAAAACAATGCCGGGGTGAGCAGAGAGAGAGAGAGAGAGAGATTGGTGTAATTTCGGAGTTTTTCTTCTAGACTAGTTGCACAAGTAGTCTACCCTACTATTTAACCCATAGCTGGAGGGTAGATATATGGATTCATACCTTTCTCAAGGGCATTAGTGAAACTGTTGCAGTAACTCCGCTAGAAATAGAACCCGGCATGCCGAGCCTGTAACCACTCGACCACGCCACATTCATTTCCTCTCTTATTAAACACATATCCGCATCCTCTTCTCTCCTCTTGATGTGTGGCATATTTGCCATATCAAAACGTACCCCCCCCCTCTCACCAACCATCGCGCAATGGGGGGGGGGGGTGCTTTTATAATCTTTTCTTTAATAGAAACGGAAGCCTTTTTTTCCACCAGTTTAAAAAGGATTATTTTGAATTTGACTCATTTTCAGCTGAAAAATTCCTTATTCTTACAGTATTACTTAGTAAGATCAGTGGGAGAGAACCTCTAACAGAGTGCTCGATTAAGAAAAATTAAAAAAATAAGAGCGTAATATTCATTTATATGTATTACAGAAGATCAGAACAACATTGATTTGAAACCGACGGTATTAATGTTGTTCTGATCTTCTGTAATACATATAAAAAAAAAATATTCTTACAGTAGTAAGGAGTACTAAATTCCTTTTTAGTAGTTGTATTCAAACTAATTTCCATCTTGGAACTATGGGTTCTATTCTTTAGAGTCATTGACGCGGTTGAGAAATACCGTTTTCCTCTTTTTAGTTTAGAAGCTAACAGCACAAATGATCGATAATACTTGAATTTAATGTTTAATCATTAATTCTAGTCAGAGATTACTTTCGAACCGATAGTTTAAATGTAAAAAAAAGACAAAAAACGTCTCTTTCGAATTTCTCATCGCCGTGGCGATCATTATTTTTGTTATATAACTATCGCTGCCTCCCCGGCACTGTCCGCTTTTTTTCTTTTTTTTTTTTAAATAGTATTCATGAAAATTAAATTTAATTATTGCGGTTTCGTTTGGTCTTTAAATTATTAATTGAACCTAGAATCAAATTGTTATAAATTTTGTTAATGTGATCATTTTTTAAAGTTTCTATTTATAATATTATTAGATGTAAATAGCTTCCAAAACTTTCAATCTAATGAGGAATTTGCTAAGAATTTTAAAGCCTGTTTAAATCCCTTCAAGTTTCGAAGGGTCACAAAGTAATTAATTCTTTTTTAGTAAACTATTAACAAAAGATTAAAGGTAAATGTTGAGATTGTATGTCTAAACAGTTTCTTTAAAAAATCGAATAAAATTAGTGTGTGGGTGATTATATATATATATATATATATATATATATATATATATATATATATATTAAAGAAAGATTATGACAGTGAACGTTTTGGAGTTAAAATCAATTTAGTATTACGTAGTAATAGGGGAAAAAGACGTTTTAACACCTTTTTCGTCTTGAGCGATACAAAAAGAAATCATCGTTCCATAATACACTACTTCCGGTTGCAGTAAGACGCAATTTTTGTAAAAAAAAATCTCGGTTCTCGCATATTTGCACATTTTAAACTTTTTTATTTCATATTACAATAGGTTTTAACTTGAAATGGTTCCTCATGTAATATTTAAAAAAAAAAAACAAAGTAAACCCATTTTTATCGCCTATATACACGATTTTTTTTTAACGATCTCAACATTTATCAGATTAAAATGGCTGACTTGTTTACTAAGAAACCGAAATGCATATTGGCAAAAAAACTATAATCATGATTGATCCACTTAATTTTATTTCTGAAGATTGTTGCGCACATATGACGATTGGTGTGTCAAGAGTGCAGTTTTAACTAATTAAAACATTTCTTGCCCAGAACTAATATATTTTAGATTTTATTTTTGTATTGCCAACCAGACTTAGGGTTTGTATTGGAGTTAATGAATGGCATTCTATTTTGGTTGAATACCCCCACACACACATATTTATAAGATAGAAATAGACGATGTGTGTGTGTGTGCGTGCGTGCGTTTCCAGCAAAAACAAATAGAATGTCATTCACTAACCCCAGTATTAACCCTAATTCCATTGTGGCAATACGAAAAGTCTGAAATATACTTATAGAAATTTTCAGCAAAAAACAAAACTTGCGGGTGAGAATGAAGGAAACGGTGCGCACATGCACATTGTGATTATAAATTTTTAGCGAATTATTTTTGTGAAGTCTCGTAGAGGCGAAACATACACACACGAAGTTATCTAAATTTTAATGACACGAAAATGTCAGACACGATGTTGACTTCGACATTAGAAAGTGATTTTTAAGCATTTAAACAATATATTATGAAGTAATTTGTTGCTAGAATTTAAGTTAAAACGGCCAAAATCAAGTATTATGGTGTATTTGTGCTCTTAAACCATGGAGTGGGGCAAACGGTATTTTTCAACTGCGCCCTACTCTAGAAAATCAGGTGCTTCTACAGAATTTGAACCGAACCAATCCGACTTTTCCCGAATTAACTTGGGGTTAAAAAAAACCCCAGCTCTGCTCAAATTCTGTAGAAGTACCGAAAATTACTATAAAAAATGTCAGAAATGTCTAAGAAGGAATCGATAAAAAATATTATACAGATTCCTTTGAACGGTTCTTTCACATGATACGAAAATCAATGTCTTTTGGTTTGGAAGCACAACTGAATCATAATACTTGACGTTTGCCAATGATTACTTTCTAATCGTCAGTTTAAAGGCTCTTAAATCATCTCACATCGTTATCCTCATTAAAAATGACCGCCATGGTGTTTACTCGCACTCCTGAGAGCGTAAAAGGTTCGATAGTTATTTTGAAGTCCTTAAACTCACGAATGTAAAGTGATTTCTGTCTCAAATTAAGCTTCAACGGCAAACAAAGTATTATGGTTAATTTGTTGATTTACCCGCCTTTATTCCACGAGGGCTGGATGTTACACAAGGTCCGGCCTCATATGGGGTGTGGCCGTTTCGGAGCACCACATGGCAGGTAACAGATTCTCTAAAAATTGCCTGGTCGGACTTTTCAGCATTCCCGGTGTGGGCACCTCAAACGATGAATCAATACCTATTTCTTACGGAGGAGGTAATGTCTGGGATGACCCCCTCCCCTCTGGAGAACAGAGCATATACTCCAATCTGATCCTAGCCCGTGGGATTGGCAGGATAAACGCACGCATTTTAGAACGCGCTCCTGTCCTGTCAAAGAACCAAAAAATGGTTTCGATCTCATGGGAATGAAAACAAAATATTTTTTTAAAGAATTGATGTTTTTGTTGATTAAAAAAAAATCCTTCCTAGAATGGAGTCGCGGTCGATAAATACTGTTTTACTTTGAGCACAAATGAACCAAAATACTCGACTTTGACCCTTGACAGAAATTACTTTCTAATCGACATTTTAAGAGCTTCAAAATCACTTTTGAATGTCGAAGACTACGATGTAAATTGTAAACATCGCCTCAGACATTTTTTTCTTCTCATGTTTGGATTAATAAAATTGAGACAACTTCTCGTGTCTATGCGTTTTCCTCATCTCAACATAAAACATACTATTAACTTAACAAAAACTAGTTATAGTTTTATAACAGTTTGGTTCAATTAATAATCTCATGACCAAAAGATACGGTTATAATAAAATTTAACAATTCTATTAAAATAATTTGATGGAAAAAATAAGCGGCATTAGTAAAAAAAAACAAAAAAAGCACCCGAACGTACTTATGGGATTTAAATTTCAACATTTCGTAGGACGTCCGATCGATCTTATTGCAAAAAACGATTTTAAATAAAATATATTTCTTCATTGAATTATCTTTCCAAAAATGTAAATATTTATTTAGAAGAAATTAAGTGGAAGGGTCAATGAGAGGAACAAAAATGAAAGTAAGACTCATGGACAACGCCTTATCGATACAGCTACTCATATATAAGAAGAAAGTGCTTTTGTAGCCTTTAAACTGCTAATTCAATGATTATAAAGGAATTTATGACTGAAATTAGAGTTTATAGGTCAAGGTGGAGTATCATGGTTCATTTGTGCTTCTAAATCAAAAAAGAAAACAGTATTTTTCAACTGCGCCTCTATTCTAGAAAATGTCCCACCCCCTCTGTTTTAAACTAACTTGTCTAACCTGCCAAACTGTCATTCTATATAATAAGTGACTCATCATAAGTACCGTTTCGCTTTTCTCTTTTTCTTCTTCTTCTTTGTATTTTAGTCTTTTTGACTGTGACACATTTTTTTTTCTTAGTAGACGGTGTTCTTTTTTCCTTTCGTTTTCTTTTCCTTTTATCTCCCCCCCCCCACACACTTTTTCTCTCCTTCTCGTGTTTTTTTTTTTTTTAATTATTTTTTTTACTTGTACTATTGAAAAAGTAAAAGACCTTTTTAAAAATCGTATCGGCTTAGTCATTATTTCTCTGTAATCCCCTTTCCATCATTTGAGGGAGGAAATTGAAATATAAACAATAATTTTGAAGACTGGAAGCAAAATAAGTACCCCCCCCCATCTCCATCCTTTCATAATTTTTAATCTCTATTTCAGTCAGCTAAATTTTAGTGAAAATGGGTTTGAGCATTATCCCCAAACTTATTTTTACTTAAAATATCTTTTTTAGTAAACATAACAATAAAATAACATTAAAAACGTTGAGTTTTATTGTACACGTGAAACGCCGAAATAAAAACTTCTTTATAAGTAAGTCATGAGACTAACTAAGGAAGAGAGATAACTCAAGTTAATAACCCTGTTATTTAACTCGAAAATTATGATGTAACCGACAGACTTCCTTCGGGTATATCTTCAAATTTGAGAATCTTCTAGTCAAACTCAGGGAACTGATCAGTAGTAATTCTATAGTAATAAGTAGTAATATTAGACATGCAGACAAGATTAGGTTTAAGGCTCTCAAAATTCATACTAGAATTATGAACCCATGGCGTAATGGTTAAGTGTTGGTTACATGGCCATAAAGGATGGCCACGGTTGGTTAACAATCAGTTCTAAATGATAGTCTTTTAGAGGTTGAGGGTTAATTCCTTACTAAGAATAACAAAAATTAACACTTCTACTCAGTCATGGTTGACGGAATGAGAACAACCAACACCCATGGATCAAATATCAGTTTCACACTGAAATTCTGTCCAGGTCTCCCCAAAAGATTCCCAAGTTGAACTAGAAAGTTCCCAAGTTAAAAAACTGCACCTAAAGAAGGTCGGCAGTTACATCGGTAACAATCAAGATAAGAATAGTCGTCTGAATAATCAAAAAAAAAAATTTTTTTTAAATGTCTGAATAAAAAAACTGTTGAATATAAAATAAATTCTAAGTTGAATTGAGATTAAAAACAAATGTCAAGTATTATGGTTCAACTGTGCTCCTAAAGTAAAGGAATGCATGCATTTTTGTATGCACTCCTTTGGTTTCGAAGAATGACTAATGCTGTCTGTCTCTCTGTCAAGTTTTTATAACTGAACAAAAAAACACTTGTTTTACTGCTTCAAATCACAAGAGAAAGCTTCCATTTTCTTTTTACAAATGTTTCTCTCGTTCTCTTTTTCATGTTCTTTGAGTTATTAGCTTTGATTCGACCACCAAAAATAGTTGGTGTTTCTGCCATTGTGTAGTAGTTACCAATGCAGATTATTGTCTCAGCATGTTCAAATTTACTCATTGGATCTATTGCTAACAACCTTGGAGCAAGATATCAATGTCCCCTCTTTCAGGGTGAAATCGTAGAATAAACCTCAGGCCATGGTAGAGCAGCTCGTCTCAGAACACTGATACAACACCTGCAACCATGTAGATCTTTATCACGGTGCACCTGTACCAACAGTAATTGCTTACTGGATAAGGTAGGTCGTCGTCTTCACAACGTATGGTCCACTGTAATCAAAATTTATTTATGGGGGGTAATCTGATAATCAGACGTTTGTATAGCGTTCTCAACGGGAAAGTTCATTACGGTCTGATTTGGATAAGTTTGTCAGAAATTTTTGAAAGCATGCCCAATCTGTTTCAAGCAAATTCATGTGTGACGGTCGACTGATATTTATTGCCTTGTTCTTCGACAATGGAATTTGAATAGAATCAATTCTCAAAACTACATTTGGAGACTGGTGGTCAGTCAGCTATGTCGGTTTGGCCAAGTTGAGAAGAGTGATTTTTTTTTTTTTTTTTTTTTTTTTTTTTTTTTTTTAATAAAAAAATGCAGAGATCTTGAGGTGGAAGGGAGAAGGAAAGGGGACGACCCAAAGGAAACTTGGATGCAAACCATCAACAAGGATCTTTGACAATTGAATTTGAACAAAATCAATTCTCTAGACTACCAAGCTTCGAGACTGGGATTGCAGGCTGCCAGAAAACGTCAGATACTCGATGAAGGGAAATAATTCAATAAAATGTATATGATGAGGATTCTTGTGACAGCTTTCTGTCTGCCGAAATGGATAGTGTTACCTATGATGACATTCGTCATGGCTAATTATTTTTGCTTTTACAACTTTTATGAAAGTTCTAAAAGTAAATATTGATTTGTCAATTTAGGTTTTTTTTTTTTTGGTTTTAAAAATTTTATTTGAAAGATTAAATTTTTTATTTGTTTTGACTTCAATTCCTTTGCATCATTTTTCTATGTGTTCTGGATTGCTGTCTCTTATGCTAGAATGAAATATAAGCAAAGAGAAAATGCGTCTAACAAATTACCATTCTCCATGTTTATGTGACATTAAGTAGTGATCAACAAATGGACATAGCCTCTTGTAGAGATGTGAGGATGCAGATAAAAATGAAAAATGTAGAAAAGTTTGATATGAAGTTCATTTATTCCTTAACTGATTCAAGATTTGGTAGTAAATCATTCAGCATCTTAAGTTTGGCATTTCCAACTCAGAATCTTTAAGATACAATCTCTTTTTGTGTCAATATCTATGCATTCAGTCTTCTGCCTTTTTTCTTCCTCAACTAAAATGCACCAAACATTAATGTTATTGTTTTTTTTTCCCCTTTTCCTTTGCAAAACTCAATCATGTTCTGCAAAGCCAAAAACAAAAGTAACAATTTTCCTCTACAAAAAAACAAACCAAATACCATGAATAAATATTTGAAGATAGAATTTGAAGCATAAAAACTTTTACCAAAATTAAATAACCCGGAAAGGGTTGATATGCCATAAAATGAAACAACCAAACATGCTTTTTTTCCATGAAAAATAGACCACGACAGAAATCGTAAAATGAAATTGTTGCCATTTTGGAAAAAAGGTGTGGAACACATTACTGAGGGACTTCTTTCCTGCAGATTACAACATGGTTGTTTTCAAGTTTATATTGGTAATCAAATTTTGTCCATTTCCTCCATCGTTTTCAATTTTCTCATAGTACTGTTTCACCATTCAAATGAGTTTCATTTTAACCTTTATCCTCGAGTGACTTCTGGCCTTGATAAGTGGTGACTCATTCGTATAAAAATAAGTTTCTAAACTAACGTTATCCCAACCATGATCTTATCTCGAATATAAATGTTGATTATTTTTTTTTAAATTCTCTTTTTCAAATTACTTGTCAAAACTTTGTCTACATTGTTTTGTATTGTTGAAGCCAGTCATTTTTGCAAGAGTCTAAGTCGTATTTTTTTCATCTGACTCCATCTGTCTTGTAAGTATCCGTTTATGTAAAATGTGATATTTTCAATTCGGGGAAAGATACGGATGTCCAGTTTTGTGGTTATGGTTGGTTTCTATTAAATGATGGAGAATCCATTTTGAATTGATTTTTGTTCTCAAGTTGTTGCAGGTGACTTATCGTGTGTCAAGTGTCTTTAACTCTGGTTTTGAGCAAATTCTATTCCTCTCTAACGAAAGAAAAGTAGATGATCATTAAACTGAAGAGGACAAAGTGTGACCCAACTGTTTGTCTGAAGGCTTCTCATACAACAACTATGAAAGATTTTGGTGGAATTTAAGTTAGGAAAAATCTTGCTGTTATCCAGAAAATGTGACCCAGAATGAATTTAAATTCTCATCAGAGTTTGAAATCAATTTATGTCTTATTTTTATAGGACAAACAAAAGATAAATTTCTTTTTGTATTATTCGGACTAATGTTCTCATCTTGGTTGTTGTTTTCACAATGTTTCGGCTGATGTAACCTCCGACCCTCCGAATGTGCATTTTCTTGAACCTAGGAATCTTTGTCAAACTCGGGAATCGAACTCCCCTATCTAATCTACAGGGTAGATTCCTTTCGCTCCATCAGCCATGACTGGACAGGAGCATTAATTAATTTTAATAACAAAAAGATTAACACTTTTACCTGGTCATGGCTCACGGGGCAGAAGAAATCTACCCTTATGGATTAGGTAGAGGGTTCGGTTCGAGGTTCCGTATGGGTTCCTGAGTTCAATATAAAGATTTCTAAGTTCAAAAAGATAAACCTGAAGAAGGTTGTAAGATACATTAGCCAAAGCGTGAAAATAACAACCTGGCCAGGTTTCACTTCTATACATCATCATCATCACACCGTGTACACATGCCTGATAGATTCTTTTCTTTGGTTGGCAGTGGTAGCACTGCTGGTTAGTAATGACAGAAGTTGCTTGAACCACACTAGCACCTGCTTCCACCCTGTGCTTGGTATCACCAAGGTAACAAAACTTCTGGACAACCTCAATAGCTTTGCCATCCAGATATATTTTCTCCAAATCTGAGTTCTCATTCTTCTGTTTTATACTTACTTTTTCTTTTTTATAGAAATTGCTCCAGACAAGGCATGAAGCCACTTGATGTAAGGAGCTAAGAAAAAAATTTCTACTTCAAGGTCAAAAACTAGCCAACGATAAGTGTTAGATGGATAGATTCTGACCCAGAAAATAGCAATTCTTCCCCCTTTGTCAGAAACCTTGCTCATGAAATGTGAGGACTACAATACAAAATAAGGATTATGAGGCTGCTGAAAGTAAACCCAGGGTCCATTTTCTACTCTCCTTGCACACAAATTGGTTATCCTCTCTCAATCTACCAGTAATTCTGCTGCACTTCTAAATGCACACATTGAATGAACTCCTCTTTAGAATAATCATTGTTTAATTACTACTTACACTTTAAGGCATTCCATTCATTGACTCGACACAGGATTGTATTTGTAAAATCCTCTATTGGAAATTGACTTGTTACCATGTGTAACAGGTGTCTCATCATGATCCGTTAATCATTCTTTAAAAGAATTCTCTAACAAGTTAGAGTGCAAGGTAGATAATAATAATAATAATAATAATAAAAAAAAAAAATACCAAAAGTCAGTATTTACCTGCCTGCTCATGAGGGCAAAGTTAGACACAAGGTCAGTTTTTAATGTGGAGAAAATCCAACTCCCCAGATGGGGGCACTGGATTGAGGCTAAAATAAAAATTGCCTCAATCTAGAATGATTTCTCCGTCACTGACTGAGGACAGAACAGATGAAGTGTAATATCAGAGAAGATACAACACTTTGCTTCTAGCCAAAAGGCCAAGGAACTACATATTATTTGGATTATTCGGACTACTATTCTCATGTTGGTTGTTATATTTACAGCGTTTCAACCGATGTAACCTCTTCAGATGCATCTTTCAAATTTGGAAACCTGGTTGAACGAGACAATCTTTGTCAAATCCTTTATTTAATCCATGTGGGTTAGATTGTTCTCGTTCTGTTGATTAACAATCAGTTCTAAGTGACGGTCTTCTAAAGGTTGAAGCTTCAATCCTTTACTACAAGCGATAACAAAGAATAATATAAATTAAGACTTCTACTTGGTCATGACTGACGGAATAAGAACTATATCTTCCCCGTAGAAATTCCGTACAGGTTCCCAAGTTTGAAAAGATGCACCTGAAGAAAGTCTGACATTATGGACTCTTCCAGACACGATGTATAGATGGAATTACGACCAAGTCTCGGCACTGTCTCTCTGTAACATACTATTCGGTATTTCTGTAAATACAGTCTTGTAAATATATTGTGTTGTCGTATTTATTATCGGCCCTTCAAGGTCACAACACATTGGCCGAAACTTTGTGAATATAACAACCAAGATGAGAATAGTAGTACGAATATTCCAAGTAATCCAAGTTATCAATCCTCATCTAAAAAATTCCGAAACATAAGTGATATCTGAAATTTTCTTTATTTCTCAAGCTTATTCAGCTATCTTTGTCATATTTAATGTTGAACGGAAGAGATTTTGATTGGAGGAGATTGTGTAACGTCATTCAGTTCTAATATGATCATGTGACCTTACACTTATAAAGGAATCAACATAAATTAACAACGCAATTCATACAAATTAAATTATATACATATTTTATTTACAAACATCAGGAGGTATGGAGGATTTAAAAGTTTGTATGACGATAGTTAAGTCCAGAATATTTTGGTTGTAATAAACTCGACAAATGTCAGGCTCCTGCTGATTGTATGAGTATGAACAGTTCAGCTTGTCTAATCTTTTCCCACAAGTTGTTGAAAGTAGTGATTTTTTTTACATAAATGTTGTATGTTACTGTGGTAAGTAATTTAACACTGGACTGCAGAGAAGCTGTGCTCTTTTCTTTCATAGTGTGAGAATAGGCTCCCAGCAGCTTGGCACAAAATCTTTAATGAATACTTTTTATGCTTTTGGTGGAAATATTGTTAGCTCTTATAAGCTAAAAAATATATTTTCTATTTTATTTGAACTCGGAGGCGTTTTTTTGGTTTTTTTAAATAAAATATACAACTCCTTTTAAAAATTTTACATTCTGACTTGCGAAAGTTTGTTAGAATTTTGGAAAGAATGTTAAGCAGATCTAAGTAACACGGAATATCTTATTCAATGAAATAGGCTTCAAAGAACGGATATTGCCTAACTATAACTCTGTGTGTATGTATGTATGTATGTATATATATATATATATATATATATATGCTGAATAAATGTGGCAATGGGGGTTTGAAGTATTTGGTGCTTTGTACTAGTAGGCTTATTTTATAATTAGTGTTTAGCTGATTTGCTGAGCAGTCTAGCATGCACACAATGTGGCTAGCAGATAAAATAGCAAATTTGCATTGGAGGCAGGTTTTGGTGTCAATTAGCGTAAATGTACTTTATTCTGAACTAGTTGTACATCCCTGGTGTTACCCGGGAGTCTTCTTTTTTATTATTATTTTTTAATAGGATTTTATAAGTTAAATTTAATTATTACAGTATTGTTTGGTCAATAAATTATTGATTCAACCAAATTATTATAAAACCATAACTAATTTTGTTATGGTGATGTTTTAATCTATTTATAAAATAATTGGGTGTAAAAAGCTTCTAAAACTTTTAATACATGAGAATTGCCTAATAATTTTAAAACCAGAAATCACTTTAACAGTTTAAATCCTTTCAAATCTCAAAGGGTCACAAAGTAATTCATTTTTTTCCTCAACTATTACCAAAAGGTTAAAATGGCTGATTTGTTTACAAAGAAACAAAAATGCATTCTGGTGCTTTTAATTTTTTTTGCTTTAATTGGGTTTCTAAAACTTAAGTTTTTCTTTGTAGCTATCACTAGCAAATTTGATTGGTTTTGTTTTACTGCTAGGGTAGACAACGTGAGTAGTTGATAGTAAGGTAGGCAGAAAGGACTGGGAAAGATGGATGTCAGGTGTTCGAAACCGTTGCAAGTTTGATTAATATTGGATAATTCTGTTCTAACATTTTGGGGTGTTTTTATTTTTGTTGGGTTACTTTTCTTTATTAATGTATCTATTTTGACTTTATTCTTTAGATTGGCAACAGTTTTAGTACAACTAACAATAACAGTTACAGAATTAATAAAACTAACAATTTTTATGTTACAGGATCTTTTTAGATGAGGATCGATAATTTGTATTATTTGACTATTGTCATTTGAAATGGATGCTTGCAGTGGTGTTCCTCAAGGCTCCGTGCTGGGTCCTATTCGCTTTCTACTTTATATAAACGACATGCTGGAAGTGATTGGTAGATTGGTGGAAACGTGCTTCTGTTTGTAGATAACGTCAAATTAGTAGCTCGTAGAAACGAAATTGACAATCTCAAGTCTAGCCTTCAACGTGCCTGGAAATGGTCCATATTGCAGTGGGATCTCCTGACTCGGCTCTTACTCTCGGCAGTGACATGGCTCCGCTCAAGTAGGCGAACAAGACAAAAGATTTTAGCCTTCTCATTGACTCTTCCTTCAAACCATCTAAGCACTGCATTCAGGCTACAAACAAGGGAAGGAGTACTCTATTTCTTATTCGACGTTCTTTCTGCAAACTCACTCCTGAAATATGTCTCCCTTGTCAGACCACTGTTAGAGTATGGTGTCCAGGCCTCTGCTCCATATCTATGTGTGATATCCAGCATTTGTAGAGAGTTCAGACTGATTACTCGAATAGTGCAGGGTCTATGAGATCTGCCCTATGAAAGCCGACTCAAGAAACTTAACCTTTTCTTGAGCGCCGAGGATTATGCAGTGATCTCATTTTGGTCTACAATCTCCTCAATGGTCATTACGATATATCTCAGGATCTATTATTCACTCCTGCACCAGAAAGAGATCTACGCGGACACTACAAGAAACTGTTTCACCGCCGATTTCGATTGAACCGGAGAAGGGCCACCTTTTCAATCAGGATCCCTAGGCCTTGGAATAGACTCCCAAGAGAGGTAATAAATGTGCCAACAATGCAGCAATTCAAGGTGAATTTGAACAGGTGCTGGTCTACTGTATCCTCTTCTGTGTAAATTTCTACCACCCTTTCCCTACATGTCAACTGAAACATGCTTGTTTTATTTTTTTCAAAATTAATTGAATTAAATTGAATACTATTCTCAACTTGATTATTATTTTCACGATGTTTCAGCCAATGAAACCTCCAACCTTCTTCAGGTGCAACTTTTTGAACTTGGCAATCTATACAGAATTTTAAACTGAACCCATTATTTAATCTACAGGGGTAGATTGTTCTCGTTTCATCAGCCATGACCAGGTAAAACTGTTCATTTTTATAAATGGTTCAGTTTGAAATTCCATATAAGTTCGACATACAGATTCCCAAGTTCGAAAAGATGCACCTGAAGGAGGCCAACTTTTACATCAGCGGAGATCTTGTGAGAATAATCACCAAGATAAGAATAGTAGTCCGAATAATCCTAACCGTTATTATGCTTCAAATGAGATAATAATGAAGGAATATGCAAGATAGGTAAAGTGAAGCTGATGCGAACAACGAATTGCTCACTTCACCGGAGATAACGGCCGTTCATACCAGTCGAAGCACCATTGACTGTGTTTGCGATGAAAAGGGGACAGTGATTATCCCAAACAAGCAGTTGTAGACAGACATCCGGGATAGCGAAGTGAGCCTCTTCCATTCATGCAAATGATTAATTTTGCTGACAAATCAATGATATTTTGAACTCTATAAGTAGGCGTATTTCGTCTATTCAGTCAGATACTTCGGTGACTAGCCTGCTGCTCAGTTCTAGTCAGTTTCTATAGAATTTAGTATTTAGTGCTTGACTAACCAGTTGAGTAACAAGATAAGTAATAAACTGAAGGAACACTATAAAGCCGGTTTATATGAAAGCAATATTTGCATATGGAATATTGATGCCTGTAAGTGTCAATTTGATTCTATAGTTTCCATTTTAAAAATCACTTCTAGTTGTGATAACCAGTGTTTGTTGAAGGTCATGTTTGTAGAAGACAATATTCCTTGAGACTTGTAGACCTTGGTCCGTTCATTCGTCAAAGTTTAAGTCTGTTAAAAACTGGTCGAACTTTAAATTTCCTTAGGTTTCATTCGCTGTCTTGTCGGAGTCTGGATATAAACTGTTTACTGATCCGATTTTATTACAATAATGATGATTAAAATAATATATTATTATTGCTGGCTAAAACGATTATTCCATTATTTTTTTACCTGACTTGTGATAGCATTTATCCTGGATTAGTTTAGCAGGCGCCTTCCAATGAATTCACCGAGTCTCGAATGAGGGCTAAGCAATCATGGTGGTTCATTGCCAACATTGAGACATGTGACAGCAAGTCTTTATTCCACCGATAAACACTGTAGATATGTTGACCAATAACGAGTTCTGCATCCTGCTTCACTATTCTGAACTGACCGACACACCATTTCTTCCAGCCCCGAAGTGAAACTGGATTGGTGGCTTCTCTGATAAATTAACCTTGTTAACACAAAGAATGTGCCAAAACAATGAAGACACCTTGCACAAAGAATTTGCTGATAGGAGCATTTCATTTTAATGCCATTAAATAATCGCTAGGATGTTGTTTTTTGTTTGTTTTTTAAGTGGGGGGGGTAAGTTTTATCGATCTCAAAGATGTCTACATTTTTGATTATAAAACAAATGTTTTTTGTTTTTTTTAATCTCGCACAAAAACCCAAAAATGTTTTTAGATACATCCTTGCATCTCCAAGACTTTCTGTCCGTTCTGCTCAAGTTATTATTTTTCCTCCTCCTCTCCCACAAATATTCAAGTAAAAACTACACTATCCAGCCTTTTGAAAATTAAGGTTGTTGATTGTGATACAATGTCTGTAAATTTGGGGTTTGGTTTCAGTTGAACTAAGAATTTTTGGGGAAAAAAATGCGATTTTCTTTGGATTGTCGCATGTAAATTTAATAACATTTTCATTGGTAAATGCTTGCAGATTGAAGTGACACATCTTATGGATCCGTTCTTGTTTTCGTTTAGCACAAGCAGATTGCAAACTATGCTCGCACATCTGATCAACAAATCATGGGGAATGGGATAATCACTCCTGGCTTTCTACCAACGTTTGTATCGACCAACCTTCCTAAGTGTTCGTTTTTGTATGAGCCTCCATCATCAACCATTTTCTCTGCTTTTACTACAGAATACGATCTATCATGTCTTCGTGTGTCTCAAAGACCATCTCTCTCTCTACTTTGTTGAGCTGAATAATGCATCTGGAACTCCAGGAACATACATTATCACGCCATCTTCTGTGTGGTTTACCTCCTTTTCTGCACCCTAACACCATTCCTTCTAGACATATTCTGCTGACACCGACTTTTGATCTTTTTGTGTCTGTATGGTCCTAACACTTGTTCCGTCTTTACAATCGTTTATTCTTATGTGATCCGTTAACTTAACTCCATCCTAGTTCTAGCAGATCAGGCTGTCTGACTGAAGATACCAAAAATGCACCAAGCATTAATGTTGTTTTTTTTCTTTTCCCTTTGCAAAACTCAATCATGTTCTGTAGAGCCAAAAATTGATATGCCGTAAAACAAAACAACCAACCAACAAAACTTTACTCCACACGTTATTCTCGTCATGTTATTTTAAAAGACTGAGTTTTTCCATTGTTTAGTCTGTCCATTTGACACACTAAAGACCATAGAGCACTACTGGCAGTACATAATGTGTTGGTAATCTCAGCTTTCATCCAATGTGATATGCGATTTGAAGTGAGCTTTTTTTCTGCCTACCCTATTTCCTAACCCTATCAACTTCTCAAGCTCTCCCTTCCCTCAACTGTCCTCAGTATGACGCAAAACTGTAGTGAGGCTTCAATTTAAGAGCTTGAAGAAGTGTGGAGTCACCTATTAGTAATCACTACTCCCAGGTCCGCTCTGGTTCGGAGTGGTAGTACCTGTCAGGACTCCATCTATGGGTTAAATAGAAACTTAAGGTAGGATTTGAGTCCTTTCACTTTAACGAATCTCAAAATTTTGTTCACGGCAAACACTACATTGGTAAAAATAATAATAATAATAATAACGGCATAGTTATTTGCCCGTACGATCCTAACACTTTCTATTCAACTAGAGATTATCTTGGTACAAGTTCTGTCTTCACTAAAAGATTGTTTAATCTAATATGATCTGTTAATTTCACTCCACGTGTTTCCCTCGTGTTATTTTGAAGGACTGAGTTTTTCCATTGTCCCATCCACGACCTATGCAGTGTTGTAATGCTTCGTAAGGGTCATTTGTAGCAGAAATCGTCTGTCCTAAGTAGATAAATGCATCAACCTTTCTTTATCGTTTGTTTCCAAGTTGTGTTAGTTTCGTTTGTAGTCGAACTGCCACAGTGTCCCTTAATTATCCATTGATAATTTCCAACTACAAGAAAATATCCCCTTTCCTACTACTACTCTTACTCCTCAAAATTCAGACGTAAGTTGTTTTTTTTCTTTCCTGAAAATAACTCTTAAATGCTGTTTTGTTTTTCACTTTGAAAACATGTTTTCATATAAAAAAAAAAAGAAACGTTATTTTAGCCAATTTGATTTTTACTCGTAACTGTCATGGCTGGTTTTGTATTTACAGATAAAAAAGATGTGATAATTATCATTCTCTAAAATGGTTGTATTTGCTAGTGAGGCATATAGATCTGGGTCGTAGATTCCATGGTCTTAACTCGCTCATTAAATCTTAAAAGGTCTGGCTTAAATCTAAGTTGAATCGTCATCATTTTTTCAAGTCAATTCCCAGCCACGTAGATGAGAATTCCAGATGCTGGTTCAGACGTGAATCTGTTCGTTCCTGAGAAATGAAGACCACTTGCTGATCATGGCCAAGAATATATAAGTGTGTGCAAACACTAATAAGATGCTATTAGTATTAAATTTAGTATAATCATATACTCTATTAACAATGGTAAGTTCAATCCTGGAACAACCGGTCTACTCGGTTCATTTTGAGACTGAACACCAGGAAGACTGAGTACTTGCAACCAAACTGACTTCTTCTCTCACTCACTCTCTCTTTTTTCCATGTGATGTCACATCCGTTTCTATCAATTCCCACACAAGGTCGAGCTGACCTCCGTGTATGTAACCCCTGACTGAACCCTGTTTCATGTTATTCCCAACTAACAAAATTATACTCACCCAATATTTAACACCTAAGAGTGACAAGGGGTCTATAGACGTTTAGTTGGCCAGACTCTATCTCACATCCCTTTGCTTCTACATTCTAACTGCAACTCATATCTCCTCTCACTTAATCGATCAATAAACTAACTGCTTAGTGGAGCTGATATGAAGCATGAGTTGCTGACTGCCTCTGGTGATAAAGGCCGCCCATGCCAGTTGAAGTGCTACCGACTTATGTGCTGTCTACGTTGAAAAGGGGACGAAATGAAGAAGCCCGCTCAACCTGACCAGGGTGAAAGCCGTTGCAACAACCACAATCTCTCTTTAGAGAGATTCTTATGATCATTGACCCAATACCACCACAAGTCCCCCCCCCCCCCAAAAAAAAAGTCACCGGAAATGGTTAGCACTGTTTTGGTGCCTTCATTTAACAGAAATGTTAACTACTAAATTTTCACTTTTTTAATTTATATTTTTTTATTTATATTTATTTATTTTTTTTTGGTTTATGAGGTATGAACAAAAATGCTAATCTTAAATAACTTAAATATTTTTAGGTAGTATATTTGTAGTCTATAACAATGCAGGAATATACCGGGTTCTAAGTAAGGAACACTTAATATTGAATGACAACGATATTTTTTTCTTTTGTTGAATCTTCCTTGCTTCCAGTTTTCTTCCTTGATTACTAGAGTCTTTTACGTGGTGCCGGAGTTTTTTCACAAAACTTTTGTTTGATTACCTCGTGATCAAGATATTCGATTTTATTACTTTAATTATTTATCGTACTCAAACAAATAAACAGCCTTTAATATTCCTGTTTAATTATCTGACTTTCTTTCCGAGCCAAAGTTGTGACTTTATCACCAGCCTGTTATTTTGTGACTTGTTTCCTGGCCAAAATTGAGATGTTTTATTTATGGCTTACTGGCCACTATAAAATTGTGACCATTTGAGAGATTTGAATGGTCATACAGTAACCGTTTTTTTCTTTTTGTGCAGATATTAAGGACTTTTTTAACTCTTCATATTTTTTGTGTTCGAGTCTCTTCTAATTGCGAGGCTCTAGTTGGTGCCTAGTTTTTCATTAATCTCTTTTAAGAAAATACCTAGAAAATGCAGTTTAGAAGATTCGAGAATAAATTGGATTTTAAAACAAAATATTTTTTTTTTATAATAATAAAAAGTTTATTTCAATAAGTCTACTTGCCTCCACATGAGTCTGTCCTGGGTCTGTCCTAGGAGGTCCACCCTCCCAGGCTTCGCCTCCCCTCTTTGGGGGGTAGTAAGTTTATTGCTTACTGTCTGAGGCGCCCCTACCGGGGAATGCCGACGGGGCTGCCCAGGCAATTTTTAATGGCCAGAGTGCTCACCTCTCGGGCGCTGGCTTTTCAAACCCCACTTTCCCGACCCGACCTTGGGTCACATCTTGTGGGAGTAAGATAAAAACTGGCCTTGTGCCTAACTCCTGAAGAGGAGTAAATCAATACTTGCCTCCACATGAGAGTAAAGTTGTTTTTTTTTTTTTTAAGACTTAAATGTCATAATGGACATGGCGTTCTCTCAGATGCGCTGGAAAATTTAAGCGGTCCTCTCTGGGCTCGTTTCTACAATCATCCGTCCAATGTCTTGTATGAATTGAGACAGAGGACCCGTGGCATTGAGATTGACTGAAAAATGAAACAGTCAGTATTTGGCGTTTCTTTTTTTTTTTCTGGTTTTGGCAGACTGAACCTGCGGTGCTGTGATTGACAAACTTTTAAAATGTTTTTTTAAAATCTTTTGTCAAATTTTCAATTACTTTTTCATTAAACCTTATAAAATATTAAATTATTTGTGTTCCATTACACATATAAAAATCATTTTTATTGAATTTTGGAAAAGAAAATAGCACACATTTTGTTTATAAAAATACTAGCTATTCCTACCCGGCATTGTCCGGTACTGTATTTACTTGCAGCTTGTTTTTATTTTCTTAAATTGTCATTTTTTTTCAATCAAAGGGAAGTAACTGTATGGACGAATAGTTACATCCCTTCTTTTAAGATGGCAGACATTTGAAAATAATTCCGACCCAGACAAAGTATATATATATATATATATATATATATATATTTGAAAGAATTAAATTGAATAACATTTAATTCTTAATAAAATGATGCAACGATTCACAAGAAAAACTGACAAACCAGAATCATTGATTTTGTAGTAAGAAAGCTATCGCTGACAAAGAAACGATAAAGAGACTGACTTTACTTTATATATTAGATTTTAAACTGCATTTTAAGACTTTTTGTCATCCAAACGTTGATTATCTGAAATCTGTTATTGCCGGTCAGTGTCTGGTTAACATAGATCACAACAAACGTCCCAGGACTGTCAGTTGTGTTCATTGTCACCTAAGGACTAACCAGGTAAACTTTGCTTAACTTTGGTGATTTTTAAAAAATTTAACTAATATTAACTTTTTAAAAAAATTTACAAATGAGGCACCACTAATCAAGGCTAAAAAACACTCGAGAATACGGATTAATGGAGATGGATAAATTGACAGTTGAATGATGATGAATACTATGAGAGGATTGAAAATCTCCACACGGCACCTGCTCAAAACAACAGCCGGACAGAAAAGAGCAATTCTTCCCCCTTTGTCAAAACATCACTGATGGAATGTGAGGACTAAAGGACAAAATAGGGAGGGAGGGAGAGTTAAGAGGCTGTCGAAAGTGAAAGTAAACCCAAGAGAACCGGTTTGTCAACATGATTACATCTGTATTTGTCATATCCGGAGGAATAAAAAACGAGACATTTACGTTTATTCATTATACTCTTTTGGGCATCTCTTATTTTAATGAATAATCGCATTTCAAATTTTAATGAAACGGACCGGTGAGAAAAACTTTGATTCTAACATGGTTAAAACTTGTTTCAGAGTTTTTGAGATGAGGACTGATAATTTGGATTATTCAGAATACTGTTCTCATCTTGGATGTTATTCTTACAACGTTTCCGCTGATGTGACCTCCGACCTTCGGGTGCGTCTCGTAGAACTCCGGAATCTGTACAGAATTTCAAACGAAACTCTTTATTTAATCCACGGGGGTAGCTTGCTCTCGTTCTGTCAGCCATGACCGGGTAGAAGCCTGAAGTAATTTATAATTGTATTCTTAGTATCCTCCATACTGAGAATTGAACCTTCAACTTCCAGAAGGCTGTCACTTACAACTGATTATTACTTAGCACTTATATCCCTTACACAACAGCGTTGTCTGGGATAAAGAACTTTAGTCTTTTTTTTTTTATATAATGTTGTATACAAGAAAAGCTACTTGTTGTCCAGGAGCCATAATAGTAGTGTTATTTTCATATTATTGTGAAATGGTGGGGGTGGGGCAAGAAATTAGGAATTGACCAGGACCATTTGTTTTACTCAGCGTTGTCCGGGATCAATAATTGTAATATTACAGTATTACATTTGGTAAGTGGTATATATTAGACCTCTTCGGACTATTGTCATTATTAACATTATTTCTCTTCATATCATTGTGAAGGGAGGGGGAGCAATGGAATTTCCAGGAACAAGAATGTTATTGTTTTGCTCTTACTCGACATTTCAGTATTACATTTAAAACTGAAAGCTTCAGTAAATGAATTACATTATTATTATTATTTTCAACACATTAAAACAAGAGGAATGGGCCGGATGGAGAAGAAAGAGGGAGAAAAACGGGGCAGGTGGAAAGAGAAAGACGGATAGAGATAGAGGTAAAGAGATAGAAGTTTAAATATAAAGATGTTACATACACTTTAACTTTTTTAACTAATTTTTTTATGACTCCGGGTACCCTTAGCTTCTTTCATGTTTTCTTTTAATAAAGTAAAGTCAGTCTCTTTCTCGATTTGTCACTGATCACTTCTTACAACATCAATATTTGATTAAGGTTTCTCAGTTCTTTTGGTGAATCATTATAGCATGTTAAGAACAATACAATGTGATTCGATTTAATTTTTTCCAGAAAATACTTTGGCTGGATCGGTTCATACAGGACGTAACTGTATTTATCAATAGTTAATTTCATTTTGTTTAGAAAAAATCCTGGCATGCATAGTTAAACAAATTTATTTTAAATTGCATGTCAAAATACTATCAGGCAGTGCCTTGGTATGGACAGCTAGTATACGATACATACTTTATAATGGTTTCATTTTTAAAAGTATGGGTCTTTCTTTTTTTTTTTTTTTTTTGCAAACTCTAATTTTTTTTTTTAATTAACGAAATCTAAATTCTATTAAAATGATTCAAAGTGTTATTCCTGGTTTTTGATGAAATTTATTCACCGTTTTAAGGAGTTAACTGTCGAAGATGAATCATAAGTTGATGCATGTAATTTGATTTAATTCCTTTCAGAAAATATTTTGACTAGCAACATTTACAATACAGCTCTAAAAATAGTGGGTACCATAATATCGAAATTAAATATAAGAAACAGGACAGCAATAATTATAATAAAATTAAAAATAAAATTAAAATAAATATAATCTGGTATACACCACCCTATAATCAGATGCTAAAAACTAAACTGGGCAAGAAATTCCTAAATCTCATTGAAAAACACTTCCCCGTAACTCTGCATAAAATATATAATGAAAATAACTTAAAACTGTCCTACAGCTGCTGTGAAAACCTAGAAATGATAATTAAGGCACACAATAACAAAATGCTAAAAGAGAACAGTAGAGAAGAAAAAATAACAAATTGCGTTAAAAAAGTGACCAATATAGCAAAAGTAACACTAAGAAGAACAAAAATATAAGCACTACAAATAATAACCCAAACCCTAATAGTAATCACCCAAATAGGAATGAAAAAGTTAGTAATGAAGAGAAAAGCTGTAACTGCATAACTCATACACTTTGTCTACTACAAAATAAATGCCTAACCAAAAGTATTGTTTATCAAGCCACAATATTTGCCAAAGAAAGATCGAATAACAAGAAGTACTATGCGGGTATGACCTCCCTAGATTTTAAAACCAGATACTACGATAACAGCAGCACATTTAAAAACAATAAACGCCGAATAAAAACAGCATTAGCAAACCATTATTGGGAGCTCAAAGACAGCGGACGCTCACGAATAATCAACAGGCCAGTACATGTAAAAATTTAGACAACCTGTGTAGATTGTCTGAATGAGAAATTTGAAATCCTAAACTTTAAAGATCCCCAAAACCTATTAAACTGTAGAAGTGAAATAGCAAACAACTGCTTATACAGAATAAAATTCACCTTAGGTTAACAATACATAAGTAAAAAAAAACAAAACGTTTTTTGAGATTGTAAACACCTACCATTTGACAAAGAGGTCTTCCTCGAAATATATTATGGGACACGGTCACACAGATTAGATCAGTGTTGACGTTTTGACTCATCAAGTAAGATTTGCTATATAGGAAAAAAAAATATTAAAAAAAGTTTTTGAAAAATATATAATTTAAATCACTTGTTTTTGTCTTACTTCTCAACGCCGACATATTTCCATTTCTTGCATTGTGATAGCCTTCTAATACTCCTCTATATACATATTACACACAATGCTTCAAGCAAACTACCTCTCCTTATTATATATATATATATATATATATCACAAAAAAAAACTATGTAACATTATGGTTATAAAAAGTCGTACATATTTCGGCAAGGTGTTTGTGGCCTGGTGGTAAAACGCCAGACTGCAAACAGTAATATCGAGGTCAGCCATACTGATGACGGCTGAAAGCCAAAAACATGTGTCCACGGATTTCTTTTTATGTATGTAAAAAGTAATATATATATAGTGTTTCAGGTTGTATATGAAAAGAAATCAAATAAAGTGCTCGATCATATAAGAGAGCTAATATAATTTATTTAGATACTGTATATTACATATTTCAGCAATGTACCGCGGTTTCATCCAAAAGGGCAGATTTAGACATCTTTAGTAAATCTTCGTGCCTGGTGGAATCATCGGCAAGCTGAAATGATTGTCCCGTCCCTATAGGGAATGGCGTCAACAATGACAGAAAATGGTGTATCTCTGAGGGGGTCCCCGAAAAAAAACCCGGTGTGGGATGGTGATTAACTAAGACTTAAGGGAGATCGATGTTAGTTCGTGTATGAAAGGCCTTAATTTTATTCCCTAGGAAGTTTTATTTATTTATTTATTTATTTATTTATCTGTTCTTTTTTGGATTTGTAATGATATTGTTTTACCTAGTCTGAAAAAATACGAAAGGAGCGGCTATGAAGTTTGCCGTTTGGGTTTGTGAAATTAGGGTGCTTTTTTGTTGTTTTGGGGAATAAATTTATGTATCGGATTAATTGTTCGATATAGTTCTGAAAAGATGATGCAATAATGTTTTTATGGACTTAACGTGTTTGTTTATTTTTGTTTATTGAATTGGTGTTTTCGTATTTTCTTGAACTTAATGGGAGGAAAACGGTGTTTCGTTGATATGTCCCGTTTATAACCAGTAGTGTTGAAAACAAAAATTGGTTATAAACAAAATGATGGATGCTATCTGTTATTTCCGTTTGAGGGGTATAAGTTTAGTCTCTGGGTGGGGGCTGTTAATTCCTATTTTATTGATAGTGTTAATAATATTAATATTTAGTGTATTTCAGAAAATTTATTAAATTTATCTTATTTTATTTCATTCCACTAGTACTTGTACTCCCGTCCATGTGCACCGGCAAAATAAACTTATATGCACATAGGTGCATGTCTATATATAACATCTGCATGCAATGTGCATGCACGCACGTACACGCATCTTCACTCTCATGTACGGGGGGTTATTAATTTTATATTTTTATTTTTTATTTATTTATTTATTTTTGTTATGTTATTAATTTAATCTTTATTTATCTTATTAATATTATTTTTTATTTATTAATATGTTCCTATACGGACGTATACACACGCGTGTACATTCATCTTCATTTATACAGGGGTGGGTGATTTGAGAATCTATTATGGATTGTATGAAGCGGGGGGGGGGGGGTTCTTAGGGGTCAAAAATTCTTTCGTTCTGTGGTGTATCTGTATTCCTGGGGGTTTAAAGGGGTTTCATGTATTTACCGTGATGGGGGGGGGGGGGGTCACGTGGAGATGGGGTATCTGCTGATAAATGTATAAAACTCTGTGGATGGGGTTAGTTTTAGTATGGATGATGTGATTATCTGTGGTGAAAGGGTGGAGTGTTTATTGATGAATGTTTTATCTGTGGTTAGAACTAGGTTGTATCAGGGTATGTGGGGTTATATATATATATATATATATATATATATATATATATATATGCTTGTGTGTTACCTCGCCTCGTTATTATTGTCTTGTTTCCTATTAAAGCACCTATTCTTATCAAACGTTAATTTTAAAAGTATTCTTAACACGTTCTTAATAGCAGTAATGTTATCCCCCTTGACCCCTGCAGTATCTGAAATGATGAGGTGGGGAGAAAGTAGGGTAACACTAACCTCTTCCTCCCTTGCCCCATCATCCAAGAGTTATTACACTACCCCGAACCGAGCAACCTCCTTTCATAAATATAGCAAATGCTATGCCGATAATTAATACATATGGAATTTATAGAAAACTATTTTCTTCTATTGTTAGTTTCTAAAGAAAAACTATTTAAAAATAAAAGAAAGAATTATCTTATATAAACCACTTTTTACGTTTATATCGGATGCCCAAAATGGAAGCGATGTTTTTTTTTTTTTTTATATGGAGGGTGGGGTGATCACAAAAGGTTTTAATCATCTCTAGTGTGTTAGTAAACGGAGATAATTACTTACAAGTGCTGTAAGAATTTTTGATTGGTGGTGTCGGGCCGGACAGTTCATTAAAATGAGCATTTGGCTTTCACCAGAAACTATTTTAATCTTCTGATAAGCAGTGGCGGCTTTTGGCTTCAAATGACTTGAGGGTGAGAAGGGGTGGTAACAGGAGTGGTCGATTACAAGGGGTGAGGTTGGAGATACCGCGAGGTAGAACTGCCAATTCAGTAGGCATCGGTGTTCTATCCTATTTTTATATGAACTATTACAAAACAAAAAACAAATATTCTGACTCTGCCCTACATATTTCTCTGTTGTTTTAGCTAAACTTACCGTGCTGTTTTCTTTTTCCTTTTTTTTTCTTTTCATATTGAAGAAATATAATAAATTAAAGCCTGAAGTGATGACGTCATTTTTCTAATAAAAATGACGCCGAACATTTTTATCTGCTGCTCCCTCATATCTCATACCTTTTTTTTGTGTTCACCTCTTTCTTTCTCTCTCTCTATCCCCCTCTTTTTTTCTCTCTATCTCCCTCTTTTTTCTCTCTATCTCCCTCTTTTTTTCTCTCTATCTCCCTCTTTTTTTCTCTCTATCTCCCTCTTTTTTTCTCTCTATCTCCCTCTTTTTTTCTCTCTATCTCCCTCTTTTTTTCTCTCTATCTCCCTCTTTTTTTCTCTCTATCTCCCTCTTTTTTTCTCTCTATCTCCCTCTTTTTTTCTCTCTATCTCCCTCTTTTTTTCTCTCTATCTCCCTCTTTTTTTCTCTCTATCTCCCTCTTTTTTTCTCTCTATCTCCCTCTTTTTTTCTCTCTATCTCCCTCTTTTTTTCTCTCTATCTCCCTCTTTTTTTCTCTCTATCTCCCTCTTTTTTTCTCTCTATCTCCCTCTTTTTTTCTCTCTATCTCCCTCTTTTTTTCTCTCTATCTCCCTCTTTTTTTCTCTCTATCTCCCTCTTTTTTTCTCTCTATCTCCCTCTTTTTTTCTCTCTATCTCCCTCTTTTTTTCTCTCTATCTCCCTCTTTTTTTCTCTCTATCTCCCTCTTTTTTTCTCTCTATCTCCCTCTTTTTTTCTCTCTATCTCCCTCTTTTTTTCTCTCTATCTCCCTCTTTTTTTCTCTCTATCTCCCTCTTTTTTTCTCTCTCTATCTCCCTCTTTTTTTCTCTCTCTCTCTCCCTCTTTTTTTTCTCTATCTCTCTCCCCCTTTTTTTTTCTCTATCTCTCTCCCTCTTTTTTTTTCTCTATCTCTCTCCCTCTTTTTTTTTCTCTATCTCTCTCCCTCTTTTTTTTCTCTATCTCTCTCCCTCTTTTTTTTCTCTATCTCTCTCCCTCTTTTTTTTCTCTATCTCTCTCCCTCTTTTTTTTTCTCTATCTCTCTCCCTCTTTTTTTTTCTCTATCTCTCTCCCTCTTTTTTTTCTCTATCTCTCTCCCTCTTTTTTTTCTCTATCTCTCTCCCTCTTTTATTTTTCTCTATCTCTCTCCCTCTTTTATTTTTCTCTATCTCTCTCCCTCTTTTATTTTTCTCTATCTCTCTCCCTCTTTTTTTTCTCTATCTCTCTCCCTCTTTTTTTTCTCTATCTCTCTCCCTCTTTTTTTTCTCTATCTCTCTCCCTCTTTTTTTTCTCTATCTCTCTCCCTCTTTTTTTTCTCTATCTCTCTCCCTCTTTTTTTTCTCTATCTCTCTCCCTCTTTTTTTTTCTCTATCTCTCTCCCTCTTTTTTTTTCTAGCTATCTCTCTCCCTCTTTTTTTTTCTAGCTATCTCTCTCCCTCTTTTTTTTTCTAGCTATCTCTCTCCCTCTTTTTTTTTCTAGCTATCTCTCTCCCTCTTTTTTTTTCTAGCTATCTCTCTCCCTCTTTTTTTTTCTAGCTATCTCTCTCCCTCTTTTTTTTTCTAGCTATCTCTCTCCCTCTTTTTTTTCTAGCTATCTCTCTCCCTCTTTTTTTTCTAGCTATCTCTCTCCCTCATTTTTTTCTAGCTATCTCTCTCCCTCTTTTTTTTCTAGCTATCTCTCTCCCTCTTTTTTTTCTAGCTATCTCTCTCCCTCTTTTTTTTCTAGCTATCTCTCTCCCTCTTTTTTTTCTAGCTATCTCTCTCCCTCTTTTTTTTCTAGCTATCTCTCTCCCTCTTTTTTTTCTAGCTATCTCTCTCCCTCTTTTTTTTCTAGCTATCTCTCTCCCTCTTTTTTTTCTAGCTATCTCTCTCCCTCTTTTTTTTCTAGCTATCTCTCTCCCTCTTTTTTTTCTAGCTATCTCTCTCCCTCTTTTTTTTCTAGCTATCTCTCTCCCTCTTTTTTTTCTAGCTATCTCTCTCCCTCTTTTTTTTCTAGCTATCTCTCTCCCTCTTTTTTTTCTAGCTATCTCTCTCCCTCTTTTTTTTCTAGCTATCTCTCTCCCTCTTTTTTTTCTAGCTATCTCTCTCCCTCTTTTTTTTCTAGCTATCTCTCTCCCTCTTTTTTTTCTAGCTATCTCTCTCCCTCTTTTTTTTCTAGCTATCTCTCTCCCTCTTTTTTTTCTAGCTATCTCTCTCCCTCTTTTTTTTCTAGCTATCTCTCTCCCTCTTTTTTTTCTAGCTATCTCTCTCCCTCTTTTTTTTCTAGCTATCTCTCTCCCTCTTTTTTTTCTAGCTATCTCTCTCCCTCTTTTTTTTCTAGCTATCTCTCTCCCTCTTTTTTTTCTAGCTATCTCTCTCCCTCTTTTTTTTCTAGCTATCTCTCTCCCTCTTTTTTTTCTAGCTATCTCTCTCCCTCTTTTTTTTCTAGCTATCTCTCTCCCTCTTTTTTTTCTAGCTATCTCTCCCTCTTTTTTTTCTAGCTATCTCTCTCCCTCTTTTTTTTCTAGCTATCTCTCTCCCTCTTTTTTTTCTAGCTATCTCCGTCTTTTCTTTTTTTTCTCTCTCTCTCTATCTCCGTCTTTTCTTTTTTTTCTCTCTCTCTCTCTCTCTCTATCTCCGTCTTTTCATTTTTTTCTCTCTCTCTCTCTCTCTATCTCCGTCTTTTCTTTTTTTTCTCTCTCTCTCTCTCTATCTCCGTCTTTTCTTTTTTCTCTCTCTCTCTCTCTCTCTCTCTCTATCTCCGTCTTTTCTTTTTTTTTCTCTCTCTCTCTCTATCTCCGTCTTTTCTTTTTTTTTCTCTCTCTCTCTCTATCTCCGTCTTTTCTTTTTTTTTCTCTCTCTCTCTCTATCTCCGTCTTTTCTTTTTTTTTCTCTCTCTCTCTCTATCTCCGTCTTTTCTTTTTTTTTCTCTCTCTCTCTCTCTATCTCCGTCTTTTCTTTTTTTTTCTCTCTCTCTCTCTCTATCTCCGTCTTTTCTTTTTTTTTCTCTCTCTCTCTCTATCTCAGTCTTTTCTTTTTTTCTCTCTCTCTCTATCTCCGTCTTTTCTTTTTTTTTCTCTCTCTCTCTATCTCCGTCTTTTCTTTTTTTTTCTCTCTCTCTCTATCTCCGTCTTTTCTTTTTTTTTCTCTCTCTCTCTATCTCCCTTTTTTTTTGTTTTTTACTCTCTATCTCCCTCTATATATAGATCTATAGATAGCTATATACTAGAAACAAATGTAACCCGTTGAGTCACCAGTCTGGGGGGGGGGGGGGGGTTGATAACCAGTTTAATATAAAATAAAGTCAAAATCTAAAATTAGTCTATTTCTTCTCGTTTTATATTCCTCTTTTTCTCCCTACGGGTGAATTAGTATTTCTACCTATGGCCATATCTTATTTTTGTTTATAATGAACTATTCCAATCTTTTTATTTTTATCCATTCTTTATTACCTCTGACTGTTAATAAACAGAGAGAGTCACAGAAGCAAGGGTGATAGATACAACATAAAATAATGTCAAGCAACATTCAATGAAAGTGATAGAAATTTAGCACGAGATGAGTCAATTTGTGAGTTAATTGCGACTAATTAAAACATTAAAATGGAACTTTTTTTCAAACATAACTCAATCCTAAAACTAAGAAATATTTGAACATGTATTCTGTGTAATTAAAATATATATAAAAAGCCTTAGGGAAATAAACGTTTATTAATGCTGAGTTAATAAACGTTTATTTCCCTGAGGCTTTTTATATATATTTAATAGAGATAAAGTTGTAGTACCTGTATGGTTATTCGTTTGTTAACAAACTCTTCCAGTAGACATAGTGTCTTTTTTATGTTTCTTAGGTATGTGATAGCAGTTGCAAGGTTAACTAATTTGCATATTGGTTTTGAAAAAGGACATTTTATTAATTATTATTTATTTTTTTAATTCAATGATTTTGATTTTAATACAACAAATAGTAGTTTCGCCATATTGTTGTATTTCCTCAGCAAATATTTAACATTTGTGTTCAAATGTTCCTTTCTTTAGAGAGACCGACTTAATTTTCACCAAGTTGCGATCTATTTCTAAATTGCAAGTGAAACGACAAATTTATTTATTTTGCTTTCTTTACGGTCACATTTAAAAGATAAATAACTTTGTATCAATATTACCAAAATGTTAATGTTTATCTTGATGAATAAATGAGAAAGATTTTGTTTTTTGTTTACAACAGTTATAAATGAAATGTTTATTATTTTAAATTAATGTTTCAAGTAGCGAACTTTGCAAAGCGATAACAAGCCGGCAAAACCAGCTTGTATATATATATATATGTATATATATAAAGCTAATGTCTGTTACGAATTAATACACAAAAATATGGTACAATAGGTTTTTGTTTGTATCTATAAGTACACACCACCTTGTAGGGTTGTCAAAAGTATTGATACTCTGATATTTTTCAATACCACTTTTTTTGAAACGATAAGATATACATTATTTATACGTTGCAGAGTTAGAGGGTATTGAAGAAGATACATCATCATCAAAAGAAAGGAATAAGGAAATCTATCCATACAAAATTAATTTTATTCAACAACTTGCTAAGACAATGGGTACTTGTTCAGATTAGGATCCAAGCTAAAATCGACTTGGCATCGGTAGTTTCCGGATGTTTACGTAGACTACCACAAAATGCCTGCACTTGTCTCTATCTTTATAAAGGTATGTTTATGTATTTGTATATACAGGATTCACTCCTAAAGTAATTAACCAATCATTATGAATTCGGGAACACAGTTGCTAGGCATAAAGGGTCCAAATGTGAGTTATATTTAGTTTAATTTAGTTTATGCAAAAGGGGTAAAAAGGATCTGGAAGCCCTTTATCAAAATTCAAACACCTCCGATTTTTGTGAAATTTTAACAATAATATTAGACATGAATTAATAAATATTCTTCAAATTTCAGTTTCTTTGGGGTATTTTAAAGGGTCTTTAGGGGGGTCATAATATGGGCGCAACCTCCCATTTGAAAATTCAAATATCAAATTTGATGCATAGTTATTGGACACCAATTAAGCAAGATTCCCTGAATTTCAATTTCTTAAGCCTTAAATTTTAGACATTTTCTAGAATCAAAATTGGAATAAGTATTCTAGACATAAGGTTTAATATCATATCTTGATTTTAATCTTTGTATGGGGACATAAAAGTGGTGCAAAACTGTACTGTTCGATGAATTTTATCCATCCTTGGATGAATATTCTTCTAATTCTTTTATGCAAATCACTCGCACTATTTATTTCTTTGGCTTTACCGAGACTTGAATTTTATCCAGAATGGCCGTCAGGGTAGTGCACCATTATCCCCTTCCTCTTTCAGCAAACCCAGTTTGTGTTATTTTAGTTATTTTTGTCTTTCATGGGGGATGGGAATGAATAGTGACATCTATATCATATAAAAAAAATACTGGATGAAAGAAATCGCCAAGTTTTCATTTATGTTTTAGAATTAGATGAGGATTGATAATTTGGAATGTTTGGGTTAGTATTCTCATAGTTTTGGCTGATGTAACCTCCAACCTTCATTGGGTGCTTCTTTTCGAACTTGGGAACTTGTACAGAATTGAACTGAACCTTTTTATTTAATCCACATGTGTAGATTGTTCTAATTCTATCAGCCGTGACCGGGTAGATGGGTTAATTTATGTTGTTAGTTATTATCGCCTGTAATAAGGTTTGAATCTTCAATCTCTTGAAAATTGTCACTTATAACTGATTTGAACCGTTAGGTCATGTTGACCTATGGCATAATGGTTCAACGGCTGTCACTTAGAACTAATTGTTAACCAACTCTTTGAACTATTGTGTCATATGTCCAGGTGTTCAAAGTGTTGGTCAATCCTAAGAAACTGTTTTTGGACCATTATGAACGTGTGTCTGTGTGTTCACTGCACAGGCTGTGATCATCCGCTTGTTATGCTAGTCCAAAGTCGTTACTCGATTTCTATGCTGGTTGCAATGTCAAATGCGTGGTCTTGGTCCATGCTGCAACAGAACAATTCTCCCTCCAAATAAAATACCGACTTTAGTTTAAAACAAATAACAAAGGTTGATTTTTTTTTTTCTTTGGAAGTTACAATGTTTTCTTTTACTGAACGACAGACTTGCAGATGGGAATTCTTAGTCCAACTAACTCAAAGCACGAGTCAAATTACTTATATCTATCTATCTATCTATCTATCTATCTATCTATCTATCTATCTATCTATCTATCTCTATCTCTATCTATCTATCTCTATCTCTATCTCTATCTCTATATCTCTATATATATATCTATCTATATATATCTATCTATATATATCTATCTATCTCTATATCTATATATATCTATCTATCTCTATATCTATATATATCTATCTATCTATATATATATATCTATATATCTATATCTATCTATCTATATATCTATCTATCTATATATATATATCTATCTATATATCTATATATCTATATCTATCTATATATATATATATCTATATATATATATATATATCTATATCTATCTATATCTCTCTCTATTTATTTATTCTGGTACAGAAAAATTAGTACAACATTCGTACCGTCGGTTTCAAGCACGGAAGGTCTTACCCATCCGGCTCTCTTCAGCTTCTGTTGTCATCTGTTTTGGAAATGTGAGGTCACATGACACTCTTGTTGGGACGCGTTATTTGCTCAGTGTGTTGTGTGTGTTTGTTTAAATTTGAATTTAGTGTCATAAGACCGTTGAGATTTAAAACACGGGAGAAGAAAGAGAATTCAAGATTAAAGGGAATAAAAAGGGGAATAAAAAAGGGGGGTGAAAAATAAAAAAATATATATATGAAAAAATATATATATATATATATATAAATAAATATAAAAAAACATATATATATATAAAAACATTTTAATACTAAGAATAAAGGAATAAAAAAAAAAAATAAATAAATAAAAAAAAAAAAAAATAAAAAATAAAAAAAATAAAAAAATAAAAAAATAAAAAAATAAAAAAAGAAAAAGAGAAAAAGAGTATAAAAAGTGGGTTAAAAAATATATATATATATAGAGAATAAATTGTAGAGAATAAAAAAGAGCGAGAGAGAAAGAAAGAATAAAAATAGAAAGAATAAAAAGAATAAAAATATATAAATAAAATATATAAATAAAAATAATAATAATAAAAAATAAAATTAAAAATTAAAAATTAAAGATTAAAAACAAAAATAATAAAAATAAAGAAAGGGTTTCTCTGAAATTCCCGTGAGCCAAATTATGAATTTGTATCATTAGCCGTTATATTTTTGAAGGTATGCGTTCTAAAAACCGTTGATGTGTAAGAGTCTTTTCTTTAGATTGGAGTGATTTTTAATGAAGAAATTCGGATCTAAGGGAGGTAACTAAGATGGAAATATGAAATATTTGAGTTTGTTAAAATGTAGATTAATCTGGTGGTTGCTAAAAGATAAAAAAATAAAAAAATAAATATTTTTGCATTTTGGTGAAAGTCGAAGTTTTTGCTCTTGGAATTTATGTGGATATAGTTTTTTGAGTAATCTAGTGATTGATAATTAAATTAAATATTTTTGTATTTTTGTGAAGGTCGGAGTTTTTGCTCTTGAAGTTTGAGTGGATATAGGTTGATGAGGTGTTTGTTCGTTTTTATTGTGTTTATATTAGTAGAGGGGGGTAGTTAGACATTATGTGAATCGGTCAGACCAGTTTACAAGCAATGCTTGCCTCTTGTGTACACATCCCTTGAATATTTCATCGCGGACATTTAAACAGGCTGTATTCGGATCGATGATGGCTTTTGAAATGTGGTATTTTTCAGCGTCACATAGAGGACATCTGTTTATGGCTGGAGAAAAGGATGGTTTTCTCTCAATTATTTTCCATTTGATGGTGAAGGGTGTGTTTTCTTCTTTAAGCTGCCATATTCGGGTCGCGAGTGCCGTATTAGCCTTGTTTTTGTATCTGAAGGAGTTTCTGTGTGCATATAGCCTTTGTTTGAAATTTCCCTTCGTCATCCCAATATATTTTTCTGCATTACTGGTATTCTGGTCTGTGACGGTTGCTTCATAAATGATTGAATTGATTTTGCAATTTCCCTCCAGGGGGCAGTTGTTTTTGTCTTGGCATGAGCAGCCTGCGTTTGTAATTGTTTTGGGTTCTGCAGAGATAATTTTTCTTATTGAAGGGGCAGTGGAATAGCTGATCTTAACAGAATTTCTGTTAAAAAGTTTGTGTAATTCATTTGTGGGTGGGAAGTGTTTGTCGAGCAACTTGAGGAAAAGTTGGCCTACCTTTGTTTTGGTATTGGTCGAATAGGGTGGGGAAAACCAGATCACCGATCTCCTTCTATTGCGGGTCCCCCGTGGTTGGTCTCGGTTGGGGGTGTATGAGATTTCTTCTCTGAACCCGCTCTCTCTATATATATATATATCTATATCTCTCTCTATATATATATATCTATCTCTATCTATATCTCTCTATATATATATATATCTATCTCTATCTATATCTCTCTCTCTATATATATATCTATCTCTATCTATCTCTCTCTCTATATATATATCTATCTATCTATCTCTCTCTATATATATATCTATCTATCTCTCTCTCTATATATATATATCTATCTATCTATCTCTCTCTCTATATATATATATCTCTCTCTCTCTATATATATATATATATATCTCTCTCTCTCTATATATATATATATCTATCTCTCTCTCTATATATATATATCTATCTCTCTATATATCTATATCTATCTATCTCTCTCTATATATATATATATCTATCTCTATCTATCTATATATATCTATCTATCTATTTCCATCTATCTATATATATATCTATATATATATAATATAATATATATATATATATATAAGCCAAACTGCCTGTGAAATGTCAATGGGACCACCAGAAAGACCACCCAGATATCCAATTGAAAAGGCTAATCTGTTACCAATCTATGGACATCAAAAACCTAATGCCTAGGAGATCCTAGCTATTGGCAAAACTCAAGTGGCTCATAACCACAGCAGGGAACCTCGTATCTAAAGGAACATCATTTTCTCAAGTGAACAAATCAAATTCTGGGTGGCTAAACCCCAAATCAGAGATATTTCATATTTTCTTGTGTGGCCTCTTTTCTCTTAGCTATATTTCTCATCTGCAGCAGGCCTGTTATTCGCATGAATTACATTTATGCAATCCATTAAACATGTTGCCTAGTGCATCATGTTTACCCCATCAGGTTAAGTGAGTCTTCTGGGGGGGTTGAAGGTTCAATCCTTACTACAAGTGATAATAACTAAGAATAACAGAAATTAGCACTTCTACCCAGTCATGGCTGACAGAATGAGAACAATTCGACTGTAAGGTTCCTTGCCCTTTTAGTATCTGTTCTGATTCGACAATTTATCTTTTCTGTTCTCGGTTAGTGAGACTTCTAGACTAAGGCAATTAAAATTTTTGTCCTAATCTAGAGTGCCCGTTTTTGTGAAGTTGAATTTTCCCCCCACATTATAAACCAAACTTGTGTTTAAGTCATTTCCCCGAAGTACGGTGAAAGAGATCACCTGGTATAGGCAGACAGTCTGTTACCACCTCCACTCTGTCTTATCACCACTTCACCTTGGCAGCTGCGCTCCACACCTAGAACACCTAACACCTCTATAAAGATGGAGAAGAAACATACCCATCCATCAGAGCCAGATTTTTGTTTATTGTATATTCCTCGGAATGCCTAGCGATATATTTGTGATTGAGTACAGAGGTGACGACCAGTTCGTTTCATACCGGCCGAGGTTCACCATGGCACTATTCTGGAAACTTAGGGACTGATTTGAACCATCAGACACTTCTTTGTGTCGGTTTAGTTTTTAATTCTGCCATTTTTATGAGTTGATTTGAAATTCAAAGAATCTGAGCTGAGACTCTTTATTTCCGATCAAATTTTAGTTTACACCCCCCCCCCCCTTTTTTTAAAAATAATTTCTGATTCTAAGACATGGGTTTATATTTTGAAAGGACAGGAACTTTTTTTTTTTTTTAATTATTCACTAGCTGTATCTACCCAGCGTTGCCTGGGATGGAGTAAAGTCATTGTAGTTTTTGCTGAAGTAAGCTGATTTTTATTATAAAAATGTTTCATGTTACCAGTTGTTTGCGTTGGACTCATTATTGTCATATCATCATATTCGGTTTGATATCCATTTTACATGCTAGCTTGCTTTGGACGGCTTTTAGAATTTGACTTCCAAACTAACCTATCTCTGTCCAGGTTTTTATTTATCCCCCTGTCTCTCAAGTCCGTTTTTATCACTTCCTCCTATGTTTTCCTTGACCTTCTCCTGTGAACTGAACCGGCTACCGCAACTGTTCTACATTTACGAACTGAAGAACTCATCGATTCTTTCAACGTGATGAAACCAACAAAGTCTTCTGTTCTGCATGCATCTCCTTATACTGTCTAGATTTAATCTTCCTCTGAGGTCATCAGAACAAAACCTGTCTTTAAGACTCTCATTACACATCCATTGTATCATTCTCATATTTCTTTTTAAAATAAATTGTAATGAAGTACGATAATTTATTGATAATAACATGGTACAACAATAAAAAAAATAAATAAATAAATAAATAAATTTAAAAAAAAAAAAAAAATTGGCTAATCAGTAGCAAAGTTTGATTTGTCAGTTTAAATACGATTTGGATTTTGCTTTTAAAATCCGACAACATAGTTCTTTTTTTTTCTACTTTAATATTTTCAAGATTCAAAAACTTATTCAGCTTTTAATTTGTTTCGGAATTTTTTAGATGAGGATTAATAAATTGGATTATTCCGACTACTGTTCTAATCTTGGATGTTATTTTCACAACTTTTCGGTCAATTGAACCTCGGACCCTCAGATGTGTCTTATCGAAGGACCTGTGGCACAGCGGATAAAAGTGTTAAGTAATAATCATTTCTAAGTGAGTCTTCTGGTAGGGTTATGGTTCCATCCTCAACATGGGCGATACTAAGAATACAATTACAAATTACTTAAGACTTCTACCCAGTCATGACTAACAAAACAAGAGCCAGTTACTCCCGTGGATTAAATAAAGGGTTCTGTTTGAAATTCCGTACAGATTCCTGAATTCGACAAAATGCATATGAAGGTCGGAGGTTACATCAACCGAAACATTGTGAGAATAACATCCAAGATGAGAACAGTAGTCTGAATAATCCAAATAATACAACCTTTTAATTTGCATAATTTTTCTTCAGAGTTTGCCTCGTTCCAGTATTTTTTCCTTTTTTTTGTGGTGTTTCTATTTACTTGCTTTCATATAAGGGCAAAGTTAGACACAAGGTCGGTTTATTAAGAGGGATTCAGCTTTCAAAAAAAAAAATTCTGAATTGGGCAAAAATAAAAATTCCACCAGTCTAGGAGGATTTCTCATCCTCCTAACTGAAGACAGAACAGATAATACACTTTGATCCTAGCCTAAAGGTCGGGTGGCTTTTTCTTTTACATATGAAAGCTTGAATATCTTTCCGATTATATAAAAAAAAAAAAATAAAAAAAATAAAAATAGTATATTCTATTGATTTATTTAAATTTTCTTTGTTTTGTCAACATTTTTGAGATTGGTGGTATACACATAACTTTTATCCTAATAACTCATAAAAGCAAATGCCACAAATATTAATTAAAAATTAAAATGACTGAATTTGGTATTAAATAACCCTAAATAAGTTGATATGCCGGTAAAAAGAAAAAATATATTGTTTTTTGTATTTAAAAAAATCATTTTTTAATTTAGGTTAATTATTTAAAGACGCAAGTTAACACCCCCCCCCCCCCCAAAATGGACTCCATCTAAGCTGAGCCCCCACCCCCCCAATACCTTTATTTCACATGAAACAAACAAAAAACTCCTTCAACATAAGCTAGTGCCACTCTCTAATCATTTGACACCAACTATATCTGCAGGTACCTCTTCGAAATAATAATTCAACAGCTGTTAACCCCTTTTTAGAAAATCAGTTAGCAGCCACTCCCCCCCCCCCCCAAAAAAAAAAACCCAAAAAAAAACCCAAAACAAAACAAAAACAAAACAATATTGTATTCCCTATCCACACAAGCTGACTGCATTTTTCAATAATTTTAAAGATCAACAATGATTGCTGACTTCAAAATGAAAAAAAAACTGAACTGCAAAAATTTCGACTTTGGGGTCGGTTCAAACCCCCCACCCTACCCCAACACACCTGGATGTAATATATTTCTAAAATTTATAAATACATTTTTTTTTTTTTGCTTGGCTGGATTTAAGTTCTAAAACAGAAAAAAACATCTTCACCCCCCCCCCCCCTCTCATATACTGGTAAATAAAATTCATGAATTAACTTTTCAAAACATTTTTGGCTTGTTCAATGAGAAATCAACAAAAGAAGTATTGTTAGTAGATAATTTTCATGAGTTTTTTTGAAGATGGAATTCTAAGCATATTGGTGTTGAGATAGTTGATTCTCTTGAGCCTTTTAGGATTTCATTTTGCTAACATGAATTTGGGGAAACCCATGCATTTTTCTTTTATATACAAATATACAGAAAGCAAGTGATGAGTTGCCTGATTCCCCGGGAGCTCAAAGATGTCTCTCCCTCTCGCCTGTGTGGGTGTCTCTTTCTCTCTCTCTTGCAGGTGAAAAACGTCATATTCAGTGAAAAGAATCTCCATTTGCTGATCAACAGCTGTGTACTTTCTACCCTCTCTCTTTCTTTCTCTGCTAGCAGCAGTAATTCTGTGAAGTTATTCCAATTCTTCTCTCCTCATCTGGTTTCCAATTCTTTTTCTTCAGAACTTCATGTTAACTTTTTCAATATGGTCTTAGTCTTATTTATAATGATTATTTTTTCCTCCTTTCTTTTTTTCCTTTTTTCTTCCTCTTCCCCTGCAATGAGGTCAACTTAATGAAGCTAACCCGTTAATTTATTTATTTATTTTTTTTAGTTCTGCTGATTCAAATAATGAACCAAAAATGGTTTTGTCAATTTAGGATTAAATATGATGGATTGTTGTACTCAAATGTACACATTATTGAAAAATGTGTCTATTTTTAGACTTTTTGTTCTATCAACAGATGGAACCAGGTTATTACTTACTCTTTCCCTTCTTTTAATAATTATATATATATATATATATATATATATATATATATATATATATATATATATATATATATATATTCTAGTAGAATACCTGTCCCAGGATGGGTATAAGCAATAAATATAGCTTTAGTTTAAAATTTTAAAATTCCTTTATTTCTTTGGGGGGATATGGTACCGTGTTGGTACCGTGTTGGTGGTATCCCCCTTTAAAAAAAATGTGCCCTTGTTACGTACCCTGTTGCCTAGAATACATATTTCATAATGATTAGTTAAATAGTTTAGAGTTTTACCAAGCACATATTATTAACGTTCACGATCCTTTCAAAAATGCATTACTTAATATAACTCAAATTTGATGTAGAGTAATTCTTTTCTCTATTAAGTTTTTTTTTTTTTGCATCTAACTCATTTTAAGTTTTTTGAAGGCGGGTGTTAGTTTGGATGGTGCACTCTTTTACAAAAAAATAATATGGCCATGTTATTCACTGGGGTGACGAGAATATATATTCCGAAATTCATAATGATCAACTCGTAACAAAATAAATAATTTTAAAAAGTGTATATATGCACACTCTAAATGTTAACATTTACAAAAAAAAAAAAAAATAATGTGCCCATGTTACTCACCTTATTCTTTTAGAATATATATTCCAAAATTCATAATGATCCATTCATTAATTTAGATTACCCTATATATATATATATATATGTATATCAGATGTGAGACCTCCGCTTTTTTGTAAATCAGAAAAAACGGAATTTCGCTTTCTTTTCTTCTTTTTTTTAAATTCAGAAAAAGCATTTTTTTCTGCTATGGGAGATAAATTCTGCATTTTTTGTGGGGTGGGGCTACTAAGTGATTACATGTGGTTTTCTTTTGTTTTGGGAGAGGGACATGCAAAGTTAGTTTGTGATAGTTAAGAAAGGTTTTTTAGAGGGGATGCCACTTGAACTGAGGTCAAGTAGTAGCGCTAAGGAAGTTCTTTTACGTGGGGGAGGGGGCTTCCCACTGGGACTTATAGTTAGTGGATAGGTTATGGAAAAGTTTTTCATGGGGAACTTCCTACTTGGACTTAAGGTTAGTGGTAGGGTAATTAATACCCCCCCCCCCCCCCAAAAAAAAAACTCAAAGAATTTTTCTCCCATAGCAAAAACAAATTTTTTGGCTAGCTGCCCTAAAAAGCTAGAATGGCTCAGAAATGAGGGATCCTTTTACATTAAATTTTAAGTTGTAGGGAGGATTACATTGTGAATTAGCTCTCCCTTCGGGTGACGAGCTGCATGCCCAAACCATTGAAGACGTTGCTGCACCATGTAAACACTTTAGATTAAGGTGTTGACAGAGAACAGCGGTTGTGACACTGTCGATCCGCCAGCAATGCAAGACGTGGCAGAGGCATTTATACATACACATTGTTGGATATTTATCCCTTTAAATACACTTTAGGGTTATGATATAAGAATGTTAACTTTCATATTATACTAGAATAAAATGAGACTCGCTACTTTCGATACAACAGAAAAAGTCTTTGTTCATTGCATGCCATCCACTAGCTTTTAATAAGTTTCATCATTTAAATTTTACTCGCAAAGAAAAAAGAAAATTAAGAAATGGAGATCAGAAAATGAATGGTGGTTAAATCTTATTACCATGGCAGCAGCCAGGTAAAAAAAAAAAAAATTGATGGGGGGAAAGTAACGGGTAGAAAAGTACAAAACACAAACAAAAAGAAATGAGAAAATTGAACGGTAATTCTTCTTTGCGTGTCTTTGAAGCATGTGGTCATACGACAGTTTCACATATTTTAAGCAGTCCTTTGCATTATTGTTGTACTCTGCAAGATCTTTCTACGGTTGGGCAGTAGGGGGCAGACAAGGCATTGTATGATCAGTTTTGTAGCCCCATCTAGCCATAGCAACACTTGATCGACCCATTCTCAGGCGATTGTTTTCCACTGAAGGGAAGGGCCTAAGAAGGGGATGTTCCCATGTCAGTAGGAGGGGGAACAGTAATATATATATATATATATATATATATATATATATATATATATATATATATATAATTAGCGAGCCCCATGTCCCGCCATTGTCTGGGGAAAACTTAAGTAAAGATGGGTAAGGAGGAATTTATATTGGGGGAGGGTGAATTACTAGTTTCTATATAAAGTCACTGAAAGCGAGGTTCTATTTTAGAGGGTCATTTGTTTATTTAAATAAAATAACTATTTAAATGTACTGCTTAGAAAAGTTAAGCATTAGGTTACAGCGGCCGAAACGTTGTGAGAATAACACTCAAGATCAGAACAGTAGTCCGAATACCCCCAATTATACAAACTGGATACGTGTTTTATAAATTTAAAGAAATTAAGATAACATAAAAAACACTAAATAATTTGGTATGAATCACCCCAAAAAGTAGACATAAAGGATATTTCGCATTAGTTCAAAGCAAATTTTAAAAAAACATAATTTCTAATGTTTTTTTCCCCAAGAAAAACAATACATTCATTGTAGTTACTCTCTCATGCAAATACTAAGTATATTTTTTTCCACAAAATTTGACAAATATTTTTCTTCGTACTAACTATAAAGTGGTAGGTAAAGATCGAAATTGATATACGCAGATATTATACCAACACTGTTCAAGGAATAGGTATAAGCTAATTTTTATATTTAATCTTTTAAGCCTTAATGGCTATATGTTTGTATCTTATTGTGTGCCTATGCATGCTACACCTAGTTACCATGGTAACACTTGTACTTGTTTGAACTGTTGCTTTTTCGAGCAGCAAAGCGATTAAGAAACTCCAGAGAACGTGCCAAGCAAACGGCAAATGCGGAAGTTTTTGCACTGGAAAACCAAATTCACACCGTAGCAACGGACACAAAAAGTAGTGCCAAATATTTATTAAATACGAGTAGAAAAACAAGAAACGTAGAAACTTTTTGCTTCTGTATATTTAAAAAAAAACGTTCTGGTAAAGAAGATCCAGTTTGATTTTAATAGGAAATGTAACTTTGCAAAGATTTTTGTATTGGCCGTGTAATTGTTGGTAGGTGTAGTGATTAAAATGAACTAACGCACGGTGTAACAAAATTACCTACTCGACACTATCCTTGAGTGTTTTCGGTCTCTCTGTACAAGGGTTTGTCAGGACAACCTGACATGAGGATACTTCACTCGACAAGTAAACCCTGACCAAATATTTAAAATAACATAGTATTCGAAGCCCAAATAAGATCCCCTCGACACGGCAAGAAAAATAAACTATAACATAGTTAACTGATCAATTGGGGAGAGGAAAATTAATGTTCTTAATTTCTTTCTTAACTAAACGTTTGACAGGTGAACGAGAACTTTAATGGAATATTCGAATATCTATGTATCTGATATAGAGATTAAGTGAAAACCCAAATCATCCTTAGACACATGAAATATTGGAAAGATACGACTGCCTGATGGACATTGGCAGAATGGTAATCCTAGCCTGGCTTACCACTCATGCGAGCATTAGAGGAAATTAAAGAACTGACATACTTGCAAAAGAGACAACTAAAAATTGACAATCACAATTCTTAAACTTCCAAATACAGATTACAAAACTATGATCATAAAATACATGAAAAGAAAATGGCAAACAATATAGAATATGTTCCCAAACAACAAATTATATGAATATCAACCAACAATTGTAGAACTGCTATCTAACCAAAGACTTAGTCTTAAACAGTCAGAATAGAACATACTTAAAACGAAGTTGCATTTTCTGCAAGCAACTACTCAGTGCAACATTCTAATCGACCATAAAAAATGAGAGTATCTGCAAGACATGCTATCCCGCACTAAACCTCACCATGTTGTTCAAAAATGTTTCTACCGCTCAAATAGACTACCTGAAAAAAAAAATCACTTCCAGCTCCTATAATTCTTTCAGGTATTCAATGATACAATTAAAAAAGTTTTTCCATAACCTATCAAACTTTATAAATAAATGCCGTATTGTCCAATATGTACCAGCATGTAAAACTAACGTTAATGATCGATGTGCCATAAAATCTCGATTTCTATACGAGACATGACCTACTTTATAGCCTTGTGCCATACTGTAACCGTAGTAAGAAATGTGAGCTACATAAATTTGGAAATTGCAGGATCGAATGTTGACTAAAAAATATAAGAACACCCGCAGAAATACTATCACGCACCAAACGTCACAATTGCTGTTGGAAAATGTGCCTACCTCTGATAATAGACTACCTGAACAAAATAAATTACTTTCAGCTCCTATAGAAGAAACCAATGATACAATTAAATGACTTTCTTTTTTTTTGTTTAAAACTTATCAAATAACTATTTTATGCCACATAATGTCACAATAAAGTTAATGTATTGTAAAATAAAAATCATAATCTCCATATTGATCCACTTTTATGGCCTTGTGTCATACTGTAACCATAATAAATAATGAGCTACATAAATCTGAAAATTGCTGGATCAGATGTTAACACCTGAGATAATAAAAAATAAATAATAAAAAAGATATTACTACTTTAAAAGCAATAAATTCTGACCTAAAACTAATCACCTCTTCCAACTCTCGACCAATTCAGTCGTATTTGCATATTTAAAACACTAGAATTATGGGCCCTACGGAGCCCAAATTCTAGTATATATTAAATTGTTTTTAACGCCAATACATAGTTAAAACAAAATAAATTGTTTTGGAGTATTAAAATAATTTCCAATGCTATTGATAATGTTTACCCATTTATTTAAAAAAAAAAATTCTTCTTATCACTTATGTTTGAATTTGTTTTAAAACATAATGTAAATCTATCACAACATGCCAAAGCTATAATTATTTTTTGAAGCTAATGTTTTAAGCTCTATTTATAAAAAGTCCAAATAGCTCAGTTGGTAGAACGTCAGATTGAAGATCTCAAGGTTTCGGTTTTGATTTCCAGTTATGGCATCCGCTTTATTTGTTGGAATTTATTAATTACTATTAATGCACTATTTTCCGTTTCTAAAAGTAGTTAAGATCTCTGGTGTTTCAAAATGAGACAAATTCTGCAATGTATTTATTACGTTTAAAAAAAAAAAATGGTGACTGACAGACGGACAACACCTCTATTTATATAAAATGGGTACATTTACTATTATCTTTTACTAATCTTGTCATAGGCATATTTTGAGAGTAATATGACTTATTTCAGAGTTTTTGAGATGAAGATTGATAATTTATACTATTTGAACTACTGTTCTTATCTTAGTTGTTATTCTCACAACATTTCGACCAATGTAACTTCCGACCTTCTTCAGGTCCCGATTTTGACATGACCCATCAGAAGAAGGTTGAAACGTTATGAGAATAACATCCAAGATGAGAACAATAGTCCGAATAATACAGTAATATGACTTCTTTTTTAACTACCTCCAGTGGATAGGCCCCAATTTGGGAGCTTTGTGGATTCGTCCCTTAGTTGCCATTGCTACCAGATCGACATGTATGTACACTGTAATTTTAAGATGTCCTAAAATAAAAAGCGATGTGTATTTATTTGTGTGTGTATATATATATATATATATATTTATTTATTTCTGTCTCATCACACAAAAGGTAGCAAGTTAAAAAAAGAATTGTCAGACAAATCCATTTAAATTATTTAGGTGTATTGAGAAAGCAAATAACAAATAGGACCCCCCCCCTGCCTTCAATCTATTTTCATTAGATGCTTTCTTTTTCTTTCTGCTTTATAAGTTTTTTCTTTTTTAAACTTTCTAGTTTGAGACGTTTTCTTTCTCTCTTATTTCATTTTTTTTTAACGTCACCGATTACTTTATATGAATATTAGTGCGAATACTGACGAAGCATAATTATTTTCTGTAACTTTTCGCAGATAGTATACACTCGTTATAGAAATATTTGCTTGTTCTAACATTATCAAATGATGTCAAGACGGAATAGATGAAAAAGAATAATTAGTTGGTCAGCGATTCCGGTGGGGGGGGGGGGGATAAGCCTTCTTCCCTACAAGTATTTGCTTATTTTATTTTTTACTAATCAGTCACCACGTATCAAGGCTAAAAACTACTCAAGGATAAAGGTTAATGAGATCGATAGTGTCAATTGAATGATGAAAAATGTTATGAGAGGATTGAAAATGACGAATATAATGAACAAAACTTGATGAGGACGGTTTATGAAAAGTATTTGTTGGCGTGAAGATGGCCATGTTGTAGAAAATTGGATTGTTCTTAGACGAGTCCAAGCTTCCTTAGAGTGTCTGCCTGTCTTTAAGTTTCAAAATAGCATTTTCGTTGCTAAACACGCAGACAAGTGGACACCTTAATTTGAGGGTGAGAAAGGATTGAAAATATCTTTTCCTGAAAAAAATGGTCTTCATTACAAATTTGATTTAAAAAAAAAAAAAAAAAAAAAAAAAAAAATTCATTGCCAAGATGGAAGAGTTTCAAATTGATTTTCTCAAAGCAACAAATAATGGTAGTAGTAGTGTCAGAGCTTCTTTACAATAACCTCAAACAAAAAACATTTTTGTAAATAGTCCAATTTTTGGCATAGGTACTCTTGCAGTTATAAACCTTTAGAGAATCTTGGCCCATTTCGATAACTCGTAAGTTTTTGTTTTTGACTTTTTTCCTATTTTTTTTCCTTAACAAATAATATCAGTAGTATTATCGGGGCTTTACGATAATCCCACCATTGGGGAGGGGGGGGGGGCATTTTTTCTTTTCTTAGTCCAATTTTATGTACATTGCTTACTGTCTGAGGTGCCCCTACCGGGGAATGCTGACGGGGCTGCCCAGACAATTTTTAAATGGCCAGAGTGCTCACCTCTCGGGTGCTGGCTTTTCAAACCCCACTTTCCCGATCCGACCTTGGGTCACATCTTACTTGTGGGAGTAGAATAAAAACTGGCCTTGTGCCTAACTCCTGGAGAGGAGTAAATCAATACTCCTATTATAGTTATAAATTCTTAGAATTTTGGTTCATTTCAATAACAAGTAAGTTTTTGTTCTATTTGACTTTTTTCCTTATCCTTAAGGCCTCTTTCTAGAAACAATGAATACCTCCTATAAGGGTGCCTGTGCATGGAATCTAGAGTGAAGCTTCTGTTGTGCAATCCGGATCTCTTCTGAACCGGCAAAATGTCCAGGAAAACTGAAAAAATTCTGGGGGGAAAACCCAACAAAAAACGAACCGTTAATACCTAGTGTGGTATTAACCCTGATCGAACTATACTGGCTTCCTCCAAAGGAGGAAGTTTACAGGGAATATTAAATTCATAAGCGGCCCCCAGCCACATGTATATCCCGGTGATGGGAAGATGACATACAGCGCCAAAGCATTTCCAAATGTTTCGTCAGTCATGATCAGGTAGAAGTCTTTTTATTTCGTATCAATATGACCCATGCAATATTGTTTGATATCCATGTCCACCAATCAGCAGTCACCACAATACCACATTTATTCTATGGAAACCCTTAAAATATTCCCAATGTTTTATATATATTGGCCGCATCAAGTAATTCATAATTATATTCTTAGTATTGCCCGTATTGAGGATTGAACCTTCACCCTCCAGAAGACTGACACTTAGAACTGATTATTACTTAGCACTTTTATCCGTTGTGCCATGGGTCCTTGCTAGTATGAATTTCAGGAGCCATAAACCTCTATTTTTTGTGTAATCTCGCTACTTATTATATATAATAATAATAATTTTTTTTTTCATCTATAGACAAGTTTCTTGTGTTTTGAACTTACAACCCTGGGTTTTGTAACCCAATGTTGTTAACCCTTCAGCTAGCAAGTACGCCGCGCGTTGGAGATTTGTAAATAAGTTTTTAATACAAACTCGTACCGATGTGTGTCTGTGCTTTACTTATGGTGCTTTACTTATGGTGTTTTAATCTATTATTTATAATTAATGGTTCTGTATAGTTTTCACAAGTTAAAAAGGTCGGAGGTTACATCAGATGAGAACGGTAGTCCAAATAATACAAATTATCAATCCTCGTCTCCCAAATTCAGAAATGTAAGGGTTATGAAGCACGTACATGTCTAAATGGTTTTGTGTGGTTGTAGTTAATACAGATGCTTGCCCTGTCTGCAGGGCCACCTGCTTTTCCAATTAATTATTTTCAATTATTAACTAGGTCTGAGAAATGAAGTCGTTTTTTTTAATCAAGATGACTTTACGTGATAGAAGAGTCTGACAAGATGAGTTTATCTACTAGATTATATATTTCTCTCATATATAAAGAATTATTTTGACATATTGCCTTTTTGTGTTTCAATGTGATTTTCTGATAACATCAAAATCACAATTGCATTAATAATTCTTTGATTTCTGTTTGTTTGTTGTCCCCAATCCACATTATCCTTTCTATGAGTAATGTTTTCTAAGAGTAATGTTCCCACTCTCACTGAAAAATTTTCTCCTAGGAGCAATGTTTTCTAGAAATACAAAATAATTATCCTTCATATAGGATTCCATTTCACAACTTTATTCGGCATTAAATAACCCATAGATGGTCGATAAGCCGTAAAACAAACTAACCAAGCCTATACAAACGCAAAGATAGCCGACATCCGTAACGTTATTAGGTAATAGATAAAAAATAAAAACTGCTTGTTGAAATTAATCAACATTCTAAGAGTTTTATGACTATTAGTTGGTTAGTTGGTTGTTGGGTTTTACAACATGTCAGTCATTGTTTGGTCATTTTATGCCAGAACCGTCTTGTATACGATTGGTTTGTAGATTAATTTGTTTTGTAAACAAATAGTCTGTACATAAGTTTCTATTGAACTCATAGGTACGTCCCTCTCCTGCTCATAGTAGACATGAGAGTTGTGGAAACTCCCCGAAGCTCCTAAATTGGGGCCTCACCACCGGATAAGTTTTGCATCATACCCAGATTGTACTTGTAATGGCTATTATCGGGGTTGGGTTGAGCCACAACCTTCATAATAAACTAGGCCAGTTCACTGAGTTGAGTTTTTCTGGTGACGTCATTGATAGTGATTAATAAGAACCACTATCAATGAGGACCATAAGTGCCGAAGGCGCATGCATGAGAGTCCACCCCCCCTTTTTTTTTTTTTTTTTTTTTTAGAAAGTTATCAGACAGAGCAGACTGCCCTCTAAGGATTATTCATTCACTTGGAAACTTTTTTTACTGACCAAATTTTTTTCTTTTTTCGGTGTTCATGTTGCGAGAGAATTCCGGGTTTAGTATAATAGAAATACAAAAGTAGTTTAATTGCTAGAAATTGAAATTGGTACTAATTCTGGATTAATGAGAGAATCAAGAAACATCATTTATTCTTTTCGGAAATGAGACCAACTCTTATCAAATTATTCAGCTAAAACTAATGATAATGAAATGTTCATATAAAGAATAAAACTGTCTAAGAATAGGGATTTGTCTTGTGTTCATAAACCAAGAGATATTTCCATGCAGAATAACTGATGGTCTTTTCATTCGATGTAGACCAGGTTGTAATAATGATCAACTCAAACATTAAAAATAATCCTGAAAGAATGAACTTATTTAAAGAATGAATATTAAATCAGATAAATTATTTTTTAAAGAATAATTTTCATGTTTTAAAAATTAAAAAAATGATGACACCACCATTTTATTAGTAAGTATTAATTTAATGTTTGCTGTCTAGCCTATGCAAATTACACGAAATATACATTTGCACTAACATTTCTAATAAAGTAATGCGTTAATTATATTGTAGTCGTTAATAAATATTGAACATTTAATTAAAATTGGTTGATTTACTGAATTTTGATGAATTTTTAAGTGAAGAGAGGGATCAAAATGACCATAGTCTGATCTTGTTTGCTACTTTAAAGCCTGACATCATTTTCCAGTGCACTGGCCTGGTTATTATGATGACCGTGGTTGAGCTGGCTTCCTCCCAAGCAAGTACAGCATCTCTGACGATCGCAGCTCATTTTTGTTGATCCTGAGCTAGGTTACACGATGTGGCTAGCCAGAAGGAGGCTTGATAGTGTTGAGAAATAGAGTAGGCAGGGAAAAAGGTCAGAAATAATTGAGAAAGATTTTGTGGTCGTGGGGTGGGCTAATGAAAAACACCTTGCCCAAGGATATCCGAAGCAGTTTAGTGCCATGCCTGGGACAGATTCTATAATTTATAGATGAGTTCTGGATCAGTGTTTATTTACCTCCTCTCCAGGAGATTAGACACATGGTCAGGTGTAGTTTTGGGAAGCGCACTCTGATTTACAACAAATGCCTGAGCATCCCTATCAACATTTTCCAGTTAGCAATAAATTAACCTGTTCTCAAAAAGAACATAAAGCCTGGGAAGGTTGACCACCCTAGGACTGAACAGAACCATACCTCAGCCTGACAGCAGCAAATCACTGTCGGACTGATTGTCGAGGACATATTTTCGACTGGTAGGAACAACAACCTCGTATCAGGGTTGACCTGGGAGTAGTGGTAACTATAAGTGTAACTCCATGCTACCCAAAACATCAAAATTGGGGCCTCATCATTGGATGCACTTTAAGGTCATACCCAAGACTTATGACTATTGGGATAAAATACCCTCATAAAAAATGAAACTATTTACAAAAAAAAAAAAAAAAAAAAAAAATTGTTTTCATTGCGGGCTTATTGTAAAGAATCGCAGTATCGGTAGTATTAGTAACAATAAATCTACCTTGACAACTGACTAAACTTAAACTTAATCCTTGATACCTGTATTTTGTATGAATTGTCTCTTCGCCTTTTTGGTAGTATAATCGACTTGATTGTTCTTATAGCCTTGAAGATTTGAAGAAGACTTTCTATTTTTTTATTTTTATTTTATTACGTTTTGTTTTTGTTAGGGATTAAATGTATCTTTCTCCTCTTCTCATTAATTATAAAAGCAAGACGATCCCCCTCCTCCTCTCCCACCTGCCTCTATCTAGTTTGTTACTCTTTAAGAAATAGGTTATTAATTGCAGCTGCTGATTTACTTGATGGCTAAAGTAGTTGCATTTTTCTTCACTATCAGCTCTCCGATTTTTTATGGTCGCTTTTTCAAACCAGCCACATGTATGCAAAACGTTATTTTATCTATATACATTTGGATGTATGTATTTCCAATAAATCAGTTCTTCAGAGTCTAAAAAAATTAATTATTCTTAGGATTCAGAGTCAGCTCTGTTTTTCATCATGTATCACTTTAATTTTAAAAAAAAATTGAATTTTTTGTATTTCATTTATTAAAAACGATGTTGTGCATTCACAGAACCGTGAAAAATGAAAACTTGACATATGTGCATACTCCAGAAAGCTTTGCCACGTGCTTGTGAACAAAATACCATCACTTATCATGGTCTTGTAACGGTTGGCGTACGCCAAGGTTGTTTCTTATTTCCTGCCTTCTTCAACTTTTTCGTGGGATTTGTGATGAAAGAACCGGAAAGTTTGCAATCAACACTAACATACAGTATATATAAAATGTCTACAATTTGTGGCTATTTCACTTCTATGATTTAGTAAGTTTTTTATGTCTTTAAGATTTTTAGTTTGTTGCTCAAACATAGTCTATACAGACAGATCGTCTAAAAATCTATATATCTTAGCCCACTTATAGATTTTTTATTCGACTACCAGAGACTGACTGCTATCCTTAATTTCCTCAAAATTGTTAAATAGTAGCATAGTTTTTTTATTTTTTTCTAATTAAATGTGCTTTTATGTTTTATTTCTTTTTTTAAAAATCTTATGTAGTTTCCTCTATATAATATTTGTTATTCAGATTTTCAGTAGTATATATTGTGGCTTGGTAGATTATGCTTCTAAACAATTATTTTGTAGGGGGTAATTCACCCTTATTTTACACTTACATTTTTTCCCCCACATTTTTGCTGTATTTATATCTGAATTATTTCTATTAGTTATTACTTTTGTTATTATATTTGTCACTTTTTATTTTATTGTGGTTTGGATTTTAGGTGCGTGTATATTGAGTTGGCATCTTTTAAACAGTTTGTATGTATTTTTTATCTAAGTTGAAAGTGATATCTAGGAAGTTTGTTTTCTAATGCTTAGGCCTAATCTTTTCATTTCCATATGTGTTTTTTTAAAGTTTTCGTCTTTGACTTTGAATCCCTTATAATTAATCCATCATCTCTATATAGGCCAAATCACTATTTTCAAATATTTTTTGATGTCATTCTTGTTGAATACTTGAATGTAGGAGTGAAACTGACAGTAAACTTCGAAATTATTTACACTAGCAGGACCCATAGAAATTCCATGTAGCACCTTTGTTTAAGCTGAAACATACTTATCTAAGTGCTGTGGTTAATGTAGTTTCAGAATATATCGTTATGGGGTCTATCTCCAAAAACCTTGTAGAGATTTGTGATATATTTCCATCCTATGGGCGTCTGGTGCTAACACAAACCCCACAATATTTTTGTACCATTTTTGGATAGAACAGATAGTACACTTTGATCCTATCCAAAAGGTGAAGAAAGTGTATTTTAGTTTCACATTCGAAATAAGAGATAAAATTTTTAAAAATTACTTTTTTACATTGCATCTTTGGCGATCAGGCGATCCCATCTTTAAAAAAAAAAGATGGATGATGATAATGTACGTATAAACATGAAAATGCCTTTGTGTATTATATCGATTATTTTTAAAAATATTTTAATATAACAATATTGAAAATAAGCTCAAGTTGCCGTCAATCATTAAATCCATTGACATGTTTTACTTAAGCAGCTTTTTAAAAAAAATTTTTTTTATTCCTCTGGTAAAATGAATGGTACATTCATTTCTCCTTACCCCATTTCAAACCCAGACATGACATCACAAAACAATCATTCCATTTACTATTAGGAGGTGGCAGTGTTGAAGTGGATACTGATGCGGACTGATGACTTGGATGTTCAGAGTTAGAATCCTATCAGTTTCATAGCAACCTTCACATGGTCCTTCCCATAAGTACTTGATCCAGAAAGAACTGGGGGAACCAATGTCAATAACAGAATCGAGCCAGTCGAAGAAAAAAAGAAGAAAGTTTTATGCTGATTCGTATGAAAAGAAGAATTATAAGACTTTTTTTTCCACAATATCAAAAATATCAAATATCGTTTATACTTATCGAAATTATAATTTTAAAATTCTTTAACCCATGTATTCGCACCTTTCTGAAATATTAGCAACCTTCACGTGGTCCTTCCTGTAGGTACCTGATCTAGAATCTAGAAACAACTGGGGGAAACCAATGGAAACCAATGCCAACAACAGAATTGAGTCAGTCAAAAGTCGTACCGTACCGATTCATACAAATTTACCTTTACTCTTCAATATTTACTTTTTGTCATGAGGAAGAAATCAATAGGCAAAACATGTCAATGAATTAAATTATTTACGTCAACTTGAGGTTAATTTCCATATTGTCATTTTCAACTGTAATGTATCCGTGATTGGCCTTCTTTTGTCTCAAAAGACAATGTAAGGGTGATGCGGATTTTATAGTGAAGCAAGGTTTGCACAAACTCCAGCTGCACATCTGACCTGGTATTGCATCAGTCCACTCATTGAACCAAATTGTTATAAAACTTTAATGTTTCTTTAGGTAATGTTTTAATATCTATTTATAGAATTATTGGATGTAAATAACTGCCAAAACTTCCAATCTTTGAATACATGAGAATTTAAGAATTTTTTAAAGTCACAAAAGACTTTCTATTCGACAGTTTAAATGCTTCCAAATTCCTTAGGTTAACAAAATAATTATTTTATTTTTATCTCAATTATTAAAATAAAAATTAAAATAGCTGACTTGTTTATGAAGAGACTGAAATGCTTGCTGATAAATTTAATTTTGCAATTAAATTACTTTTCAAGTTCTTTACATTTTCTTTTTTAATGTTTTTCTTTTGTGCTATTTCAATTCACCCCAAACAAGGCACATTGCCACTGTGATGTAAGGAGCTACTTTGAATTAGATGCCAGATTTATATGTGCATCCTAAGTGGGGAGTTGTGCAGCGAGATGCTCGTCCATATTACATATAAATTTCTGTATATTGGTATAGTCGGAGGAGCAGGGAGGTAATTCCATAGACAAGGGAGTAGAAAGCCTTCTGGCATCTAGGGGTCTCTATAGTGAAGGAGTGTGATTTTGCTGCTCGTCTGGAGCATTTACATTGAGGGGGCACAAGTGCAGCAAGTTCATTAGAGAACATTCTGTTGAAGTACTTGTAAAACAAGCACAGGGATGCACCATTGTGGCGAGGGGCTGGAGCTTGGTAGATAGTGTGAGATCTATTAGATTAGAGACTCATTTTTGGACTCTGTCCAAGAGGGAAAGACTAGTGTTCGGTCCACCAGCCAAGATGTGGCAACAATACTCCATGCATGGGCAAATGATGGCTTTAGGATACTGTCAGGTGTGAGAAGTTTTCTAACCCGGTAGAGGGAGTCCAACTTCTTTGCAGCAGACTTGGCAGTATCTTCTATGTATTTAATTTCACAATCTTAAAATAATTCAAATAATTTTTTTAAAAATTGTTTATTATATGGTTGATTTCTTTTTTATCTGCTCTCACTCCTGAAAAATCTCAGCTCTGACTCTCTACCTCTGCTGTCTATAATGATGGCATTTTTCTAAGTAAAATTAAAAAAGGAAAGAAAAAATGAAATATTAAAAGAAAAATCAACATGCTTCTTTTGTTTGACATGAAAAAATGATTATCTTATCTTATGAATGTCTACTTAAAATATGTAATTTTGTTTTCTCATTAAAAATGTCTTTTTAAAAGAATTTCTCTATACATAAAACTTTTTTTTATATATAAAATTTTTCAAAATAAAAAGTTTCCTAAGGACAAACTTTAAAGGGCGGTATCCTCTTCCAGCCGCAATGATAGCAAACACATTATACCCTACACAACTGCCTGTGAGACACGCAAAAGTCACTCCATTTCGCAGGTTTTATCCTTTAAGAGATGCAATTCCGCCAATCTAAGGAATGCAAATTAGCAAGGGCCAATTGATTGATGATATTTTTTTGTAGGGGATACAATATATTACCTAACATAAACCTGCAAAAAATACCTTTCAAAATGGGCATACTAAATTATCTGAACTATCCAATCTTGCGGCTCCTCTTTGATTTGAAAGGGGATCAGTTTTGAACATATGGATACTTAGGTAACAAAAAAATAAATAATATGCCTAAAAACACTTGAAAATTTAAGTTAATTTTTCATAGAAAATGTAGACTCCTCGTGGCTTTAACCATGCCTTAAAAAAAAAAAAAATCTGGAGTCAGTTTTCAGGAATTAATATGTTCCCTCAAAATGCTGAGAATTCTAATTTTAGATAACTAGCTTAAATTTCATTGCTTTCTCAAAATGGTTGCTTTTTCAGCTTTTTGCCATGACTTCTTAGATTTTTATTACTGTTAGGTAATCTTAATTTTACAGAATTTTCTTCTATTCGACACCAGCGCCATTCAACACTACATCACTTTACATAACAAAACACGACAGTCGGCTGATATACGAAAGATACTCACAGCTAACACCAAAATCATACATAAAAATAATTGCATACATCGACTAAAAATACTAGAAGCAATATTTATAAAAAAGAAACACCCCAATATTAACTAAATAACTTCTAATACCGGTACTAACATAGTAAACATATTCCATAATTAAAAGTAATAAATTAAAATAAAATATGAAAAAAAAGTTAAACAAAAGTAACGAATACACAAATAAAAAAAAAAAAGAAGACTTTTCTTTAACTCTCCTTCTACCAAAAACCTACAAGAAAAGTATAAAAAACCACAATTACTCAAGTCTTCTTGAAAAAAAAACTACTGATGACGACCACGAAGGTTGAAAGCGCTCGAGTGATGACCAAATCAAGAACACTTGGAAACATACTATACCAGCTACCACCGGAGACCAGAAAGCTTGCTAAAAAAATGAACGAACGCGAAAATTCTGTGTTCAAAAATGCCTGTTTAAATAATGACTTGCTGCCTATATATATATATATATATATATATATATATATATAGTCATCCACATAGACTGTTTCGTTGTTTCACAGCTCATCAGCGCGGCTAGACCAGTTATTTATATATATATATATATATATATATATATATATATGCACACGCATATGTGTGTGCCTGAAATTTGTGTTGCACGGCCAGCGTGTCAGCTGTATATAGCCACACTGATGAGTCTTAACAAAGACGAAACCTGCATGTTTGTGGATATAAAAAATATTAAAATGATATATATATATTATCCATAGACAGCTATTTCGCCATATCACTTCTCAGTGTGGTAAGCATTTCCAGCTGAGATTCGAAAACGATCACCAGTATGGTAGTCGAACCTTCTTACGGTTAGGTCATGTCCGCACTCCCATGAAAACAGGAGAAGTATTGTTTTTGCTTTTTTTCCGAGAACTCTATTCAAATTAAGATTAATATATTTCATGCTAGGAAGAAAAGGTGGCCTCTCTTATTTTTTTAATTTTATTTATATGATGATAGTTATGGAATTTATAATCCAATGTAATTGAAAAAAGGAAAACCGAAAATTGTTTATGTTCATCGACGTTTCGTCTTTATTCAAATACTTTATCAAGATGAATGATTTGAAGAAAAACAAGTTAAAATTTGAAATATGTGGTGTGCCTATGACACTGAAAGAATTTTTGTTTTGTCTTTGAAAAAAGCATCAATGAACGAAACTTAAATTTAGATCCAGGCTATTTTTACACCACAATCCCGCCAAAGCATTGTACATAATGATAACAATCAATATTAAAAACAAAAAAATGCATCCGTTCCGCTTCATATATGCACAATATATTTTGAATTTTAACATCTATGCTTTTTTGAGAAAAAAAAATAGAAACATTCATTATATATAGACCAACTACATATTTCAGATGTTAACTTCTAATGTTTTTCTTCACATCAGTCATCTTGAGAAAGTCTTTGAACAATAGATGAAACGTTGGTGAACATATAAAGTTTTTGGTTTTCCTTTTTTAATTTTTCATATATATATATATATATATATATATATATATATATATCTTGAAAGTCTCTCAACTGTAAAACTATTCTAGATGTTATTTAAAAATATCTCTAGTCCCAAGCCTTTCGTTGGGAAATTCCCCTATTTTTTAATTCAGTCAATCTTTTGCAATTGCCAGAGTAATTTGCTCCCAGGAATTAACGCTGGTCTTCACACAGAATTTTGATCTTACTAATACTATAATATTAATGCTCTTGTAGAGATCATTACTTATTTGCCATGAGAACTGTTTCGGGTATTTAAAAACAAGTCATTTATCATGGTTTCCCAGCAGTGTTTATCAGATACCACCTCCCTAAAAACAAAAGCTCAATGGTCCAGATACTATATATATATATATATATATATATATATATATATATACACACACACACACAATATTATAAGGTAATATAATATATTGTGTATACATGAATTCCTCTGCGTAGCTTAATTGCCATAAATATATCTTCGATGGAAATAGACTAATTATTAGAAAAAAAAACATATATATATATATATATATATATATATATATATATATATATACACACACACACACACACACAATTATGCCTTGATTACCTATCTGTATCAGCAGTTTCTGGAGTAGGCAGTCCCCCCCCCCCCCCCCTAATAGTTAGTCTATTTTCACCTAAAAGAGGTAAGTATTAGGGGGGAAAAATAACTTCCTACCTCATAAACTGCTGTTGCGGTTGGCTGGTATGACAGCTTCTACAGAATTCAGATTTATTGTGATAATTTATGCACTTATACAATTTGGAAAAGCATGAACCATCGATTTCCCTTCCAACTGTGTTTAATTAATTGTGCGCAATTAATTGTTTACAATATATAGTGTTTCGACATCAATAACCCCAAAAGTGTTGATTTGCCGTTAAACAGATAAATGAAATGGACCATACCATTATCTGCGCATTCTGTAATCTGTTTGTAGAAAACCTGCCTCTTTTTAATTCTTACATTGTCTACTGAAACCATTTTTTTGTGTTTTGTTTTTTTTTAGAATGTAATACTTACACAGATTTTTATTTTCCCTTCTGGTTTTGGTTCTGGAAGGTGCTCGTTTTGAACGTCGCTGTTATCTTTCATAATAAAAGGATGAAAATATTTACTTTCATTCAATTCAACACGTGTTGAAACCTTCTACATATAAAATAAAAATAAAAAAATTACTTCTGGTGATGGTGGTCTCAACTTGACAATCATGACCCTTAGACTAGTACAAAAGTTCGATAAGTGCCATCTTTGCTTTAAACTCCGACAAATTGGTTCATTCTTGTTGATAGCATCAACCAACCTATTAATGTCTACCTGATAGGATTAGGTGACTGACCCATCTTCCTCCTCCTACCCTATAATTATCTAAAGGCACTAAAATAAACTAGTTGTAACTTCTTGACCTTCAAGAAGATCGGCAGAACAGAGGAAGCAAACATAGAGTGGATAAAATCTGACTTGACTGATTGTTAGTGAGCTGAAACTGTACAACGGAATTTTCCAACCAGAGGTGCTCGGCAATATTTCAGGGGCTGCAAAAACTTGCATTCGGAAATTAAAAAAAATGATAGTGTAGATGTATAATTTATTGGCAGTATTTCAAACAGAACAGCCATCTTGTAAGAGTATGGAGCACACAACCTTTCGCAAATGCTCAATTTGAGTCGGCACCAACTAGTAGATACCTTCGCTGCATAAAACACCTCAGAGTTCATACACTGGAATCTCTGTCATTTGTGATAACATACTTATTCGAAACAAGAATGGCTGAAGTATGCCTTCACGCGGGATGCGGTGGATTCATTTGGAGCCGGCTCAGCCCACCTCGGTGAATGCCATTACAGTTACATTCAGTTCTATAGTGAAGCTGATGCACAAAATTAATTACCCTCTTCCTTTGGTAGTAACTACCATTCTCGTCAGGTGAAACGTTACCATCTTGTGTGTTTCATCTGTGGTGGAAGAGAGAAGGTGATCTTCTCAAAACTGACAAAATCGGTACGGACCCAGGAACACTTGGGTGGAAACAAATAGTTGGGATAGTCTACTAACCATGTCACCTGCTATGCAGATGAGTCGTTTCACAAGCCAATCACTGATGGAATTTCCGTGATTAAGCACAATATAAGCAGGAGATATCTGCTTCTTCGTTAGTGTTGTCTTCTGCATATGTAGCACTGATGTGCTAGCAATTCTCTCTCGAAGCCTCTTATTCATGCTTCCGGTGACCATGTTATTTATTTCTTTTTCGCGTTTGTTGTTGTTCCTGTTTGCATTTCTGTCAGGTTTTACAGAGCTAAAGATACCTGGTTTGTTCTCGGTTCTTTGTGTAACCCAAGTTTTGAAGTGCCTCAATCGAAAGGTGTGGATAAAAGTTTTCTTTTGACAAGACAAAATCAAGAAATGGCCTGAATCCACAGACACGCAAAACTGTGCCACGTTTTGACAAAAAGCAGGAACAAAAGTTGTTCAATTTTAAACTTATTGTTTTGTTTTGTTTTTTTTCCATATTTTAATTTTTGATATCAGTTTAGATTATTTAGACTTAGAATAAGTCCAAATAATCTAAACTGATATCAAAAATTAAAATATCTAAGTTTTTACTTTCACAATGTTTCAAGCGATGTAACCATCTGTGAAGCTCCGACCTTCTTCAGGTGCAACAGTGTGAATATAAGTACGAAGATGAGAATATTAGTCCGAATAATACAGAATACCAATTCGTATCTCAATTCCAAAACCGTTTGTTTTTATTATTTAGATTTTCATGCCATTAAAGAAAAATTGCTTAAATTGGGTATACATTCAATTTCTTCATCTTCAAACTAGCTATTTAAAATAAAAATATTTAATGAGTCATCACTTATCCTTGAGTGGCTTTTGGCCTTGATAAGGGTTAATGAGATGGATGGATTGTGAATTGAATCAGGAAGAATATTATGAGAGGATTGAAAATGATGAATGGAATAAACAAAATTTTGTAACTTATGGGGGCGGTCTATGACAAGTATGGTAGTGCCGAATCTTGCTGCCACACGTATGGCCTATGTTCAACTACCTGGTCAATTCAGGGTTTCACTGCCTCGTTCAGGATGCAGATGTAGCCATCGGTGTTCAGTCTGAGGCCCTCGGGAAAAGTAGGATGTCATGACGTCACCTTCTGAAACAAACTTTTTTGTTCTGATAACGTCATATCGTCAATCATGCATTTTTCTCTTTGATGTCAAATCGTTTTCTAATCATCCTCCTGCTGATGCTGAGAAAGTCTGGAATCTCCTTATTTGTTTTTCCGGCGCAGATTCCAAGGAGAACTCTGTCGCTTTCATAAATATTGAGGTTCGAAAGTGTCTATAATTAATTATTTTGCACAAAAAGAATGAAATATTGTCACTGTTTTCATTAGAACAGAACTGACAACGAAAGTAAAACCAAACTATGCATAAAATTAGCAATCGAAAATTGCAAACATATATCTTCGACACTTGGTATATATATTCAACATACCTGTGACTTGTTGGGTCACAAACGCTAATGCTATTTATTCTACTTTGATTTCAATTGAAAATTCATAAACTGTGACATATCTGAGTTTGAATTACCTACTAGACACCATCCTCGAGTGTCTTCAGTCTCTCTGTACAAGGGTTTGTCAGGACAACCGGACACGAGGATACTTCACCCTACAAGTAAACCCTGACTAAATATTCAAAACACAGTATTCGATGCTCAAATAAAATCCCTTCGACACGGCTGTACACTGCCTCATACGAGGAACGGTGCACCTTCTTTTGATGCTACTTCAAGTAACAGCACTTAACTGGATACTCCACCAGACTAGATGAATTCTTATCCTGGAATCTGGTAAGACCAAAAGAAAGATGTACTATAACATAGTTAAGTGGTCAATTGGGAAGAGGAAAATTAATGTTCTTCACTTTAACTAAACGTTTGAGAGGTAAAGGAGAACTTTAGTTGAACACTCGGATATCTATGTATCTCATATAGAGATCAAATGTTAGCCCCAGGAAGGGGGCCCTTGATTTCTGAGACTTTACACTGAAGTAAAATGGAAAAAAAAAGACCTGCAACTTGACAGATCACAAAATATACGGAAACACGAATTGCCACCCATAACAGCAAACGGAAAAGTAACTGTATTCTATGACAAGGTTATACAGGCCAACAGATATATAAAAGATAAGACCGTGAAACCAGTCATTGTAACATGGAACAAAAATGAAAAGTCTTCACTGATTATTGATGTAGCTGTCTACAGATTAAATAGAGCCGAACGTGAAAATATAACTAAGTACAATACCTAAAAATGACCTGAAAACAACTTGGTATTGAAAGAAATTAACATCATACCAGTTGTCGAAGGGACAACTGGATTGGTAAAACAAAACCTGAAAATGTATACCTGTGAAATTCAAATAGCAGCTATAAAAGTCACAACATCAATCTTGAAAAGAGTCCTCGGATACAAATACAACCCATACAAAAAAAAAAAGCATGTGCTAGCCCCAGATTGGGGATCCTTGACATCTAAAAATTAACTAAAAGAAAGAAAAATTAAGCCACTCTTCTTACTAACTAAAAATGATAAGTCTCTTTACTTCTATATTGTCATTATTATTATTATATAGAAGTATGGTTATTCTTCATTATTATATAAAAGTAAAGAGATTCACTATTTTGCCATTTAATTTACATACGTGTTTGTAGTGTGTACAGACAAGAGTCACTCTTGTTCTACATGCTTACAGCGACATTAAGAAATATTAGAGTGGTTGAATAAACATAGTGAGCGAAGGCAGGAAAAATGCATAGATAACTAAGAGATGGGTGATTTGTTCAGTTAATTATAAATTACGACTAATTAGAATAATTAAAACAGACCTTTTTACACATAACTCAGTTTCAGATCTAAGGTATATTTTAGCATGTCTTTTGTGGTATTAAAGTATATAGGAAAAAAAGCCTTAGAGAAAGAAATGTTGATCAACTCACATTTAGATATATAAGCTTGAACGTTTTTTTTTGTGGGAGGGGGGAGGGGTATTTTTTCATTTCCCATTCATCACAACTTTTTTGTCTCTCTGTAAAAATAAATAAAAGGAAAAACCTTTTTTGAAAGGCCGAGGAATTAAACATGAAGGAAACACCCAACATAAAGTTATTCAGCAGACGTCAGTGTAATTAATATACATTTGGAATACCATTCTAGTTGTTTGAGCATCAGATCTACATCGACCTACACGTCCGTACTATCTTTCTATCACAGTATCGGATGAAAGACATTTAGAACCATTTTTTTTGTTTGTTTGTTTCCTGTGTTCATCAATTTGCGCAAAGTTTGCTAATTATTTCGGCTTTTAAAATTTTTTATTTACTAGCAAATATGCACTTCCTCCGGTCATTTTTGCTCAGCTGGGAGGATTATATAATTGTGAAAGAACTTCATGCAATACGTAATTAAAGCAAAATAAATATTTTGACTATTAAACTAATTTTCAATGCTATTGATGATGTTTACCCACACATCTATTTTTTTTATTGCTTATTTTTGAATTCATGTCTTGAAACATGATGTAAATTATGAATCTATAATGTTACGCTAAAGCGATAATTACTTTGTTATAAGTTTTTAAGCTCAATTTATAAAAAAAGTCTAAATAGGTCAGTTTGTAGAATCTCAGACTGAAGATCTCAAGGTTTCCATTTTGATTTCTGGTCATGGAATCCGCTTTATTTGAATTTATTTACTATTAATGCAATATTCTACATTTCTAAAAGTAGTTAAGATCTCTGGTATTTCGAAATGAGGCAAATTATTATGTTTAAAAAAAAAAAATTGTGACAGACAACGTAAGGATGGGCCAAAGTCTTATCTGGACCTTACTTCTCCATATTGTATGAAGTGTTCCCAAAGATATGCCATGAAAACGTTGATTACTCAAAACTATTTGATCAGGCTGAAATTTTGCATAGTGGTTACTTTTATCATAGAGCATCACATCTATACATAAAATTTTGAAAAATCAGAAGTTCGACCATGACTGAACTTGTCATTGTCATGTAATAATATGTGCGATTACATTGGCTACAATATGTGCCAAGTCACAGCCGTCGTAAAGGAGGCCAGAGCACTGGAAAATGACGTCATGCTCTAAAGTAACAAACAAGATCTGTCGAACAGTCAGACTATGGGCATTTTGACCCCTCCCTTCACTTAAAAATTCATCAAAATTCACGAAAATCAACCAATTTTAATGAAATTTTCAGTATTTATTAATTAACGATCACAGAATATAATTAACCCATTACTTTATTAGAAATATTTATGCAAATATATTTTATGTAATTTGGGTAGGCTAAACAGCAAACATTAAATTAATACTTAATAATAAAATGGTGTTGTCATGAATTTTTAAATTTTTAAAACATGAAAAATAATTTGTCTGATTTAATATTCATTCTTTAAATAAGTTCATTAATTCTGGATTATTTTTAATGTTTGAATTGATTGTTATCACAACCTGGTCTACATCGAATGAAAAGACTAGTATCAGTTATGCTGCATGGAAATATATCTTGGTTTATAAACACAAAAAGACAAATCCCTATTCTTAGGCAGTTTTATTCTTTATATGAACATTTCATTATCATTAATTTTAGCTGAATAATTTGATAAGAGTTGCTCTCATTTCCGAAAAAAATAGATGTTTCCTGATTTTTTTTTTTTTTAATTTAAAAGTAAATCAAACCTGAAATATTACGAATTCAGTAAAGTAACAAAAAATCAATAATTCAAAATAATTAATAGAACATTTATTGAAATAAATTAAAATGTGTTTTTTTTTTGGGGGGGGGGGTTGTGCAAAACGAAGTTTATTTACAATATAGTAAAAATTTATGATAAATTAAAACAGTCATTTTTGGGGGGGTGGGGGGGGGGATAACACTTATTAATTAGTCTAAAATTGTATTTTTTATCCCGAAATAAAATTCTAATTAATTTTTTTAGACTTAAAATTCGAACTTTAATGCAATGCCGTAATCGTTGGAGGCTATGTTGTAATTTCCTCTTATTTTCTGTCGCGCTTGACACTTATAAAAAAGGAAATGTTTGAAAAAGAGGAACAAGTTAACAATGATTTCCAAGTGAATGAATAATCCTATGGACGTGAGTCTGCTCACTCTGATTACTTGCTCTGATTACAGATGGACGCCTTCGGGCACTTCCAGTTCTCTTTGATAGTGGTTCTTACTCCCACTATCAATGATGTCACCAGAAAAACTCGACTTGACAGGTCTTATATTATGACGACCATGGCCAAATAGCGAGTCTCTATGATGAATATAACGAAAGTTATCACCAAAAATGTGACTTTCACCTTTTCTTTGACCTAGATATCCCAAAATTAAATCTGTTCTAAGTTATACCATAATCGATATTTTGACCAAGTTTGTTGATGATTAGTCAAGCAATGTGGATGCTAGGTTGTACATAAACTAACAAACATAGTTACAAACTCTACTAATAACATAACCTCCTTGTCAGATGTAATAATGGGTGGATGGTCAATAAAACCATAACCAGTGAAGTCTGTTTGAAATTAAATAAAAAAAATTAAAAAAATTGAAACATCTCATTTTATTTAATGATTCCGAGCTGTCTGATAAACCACACACAGTCGAGAAGCTTGAGTTGTAGTGAAATAACACCATGAGTGATCATTTGGGAATACAAGATGCTGTACGTAGAATCTGTTGTGAGCTCTGGTGAAAAATGTTGACAATTTTCTGCTGCAGTAATTAAAATGTATAGCTTCTCGTGAACTCGACACAAATTTCATCAATTTTTCATGTATTCAACACAAAAATATGCCATGCTGAATTAAGCTGAGTGCCAAGAATAAAACTTTTATATTTTTTAAATTTTCTCCTTTTTTTTTTTTCTAAAGTGAAAAGTAATTTCAAAATGAATCTTTCTAAAAGAGATGGTGTTGGGAGCCTACAATTTTTACAGAATTCGGAATCCGTTTTTTTTAAATTTTTTTTTTTTTTTACAGACTCCGGAGCCAGACTTCTTTCAGCCGACTCTCCACGCCTGCTTTCTACTGAGAAATTATTGACCCTCTATTTTGTTTTATGAGTATAACCGTTGTAGTCTGTAGTCCAAATGCTACACTTTAACTCCTAAAAATATTTAAAGTTGCAACTATGACTCAAGAAATCTTCAATTAGTAGTAACTTATATACTAGTAGCTGTACTTACCCGTTGTTGCCTGGTAGTGTTTTTACTTGCAATTTGTTTTTAAAAAAATTTGCGTTTTTTTAACTATGCCGGTGTCTTTGTTTTTTTTTCTGTTTTTTTTCTCTAAATAGTTTTGTTTCAAATGAAGAGAAGTAACTCTGTATTGACAAATACAGAGTTATCTTATGTTTTAAAGATTGCATCCATATGAAAATAATTCTGACTCGGTCAAAGTTTTTTTCTGGAAAAAGATTTAATTAAATTTTATTGTTCTTAACATGCTACGATAATCCACCAACAGAATTGACGGACCAGAATCAAGTATTGATTTTGTAGGAAGAAAGCTATCAATGACAAAAATTGAGGGAGAAACTCATTTTACTTTATATATTAGATAAGTCCAAATTGCTTGTAGGATCAGACTAAGATATTATCAATCAAATACACATCTTGCGTACACAGTTTGACCACAACACCCAGGTTTCACAATCGTGTAATTGAATGTACAAGGGCATGGTAGATGCAAAATTTGGATGGATATAGAATTTCCGACTTAGAAACGAATAAATGTTTTGCATGATATTTATAGGGACGTCAATATTATGTGTACTTTGACTACTGTGCATAATGATTGTAGCCAGGCACTTGAAGTGATGGCCAGTTTGAAGATCTTCAAGAAATTAAATTAATTCTTGGCACACGTGAGGTGTTAAAATTCATTGTATATTACGTTAACAATATGTAAACGTGTCTGAAAGTAAAAGATGGTTTAAGATGTGTGGAGACAAAGACATTTCATATGACAAACTATGTAGACAGTAAACAAGACTTGTAAGAGATAAGATTAAACCAACAGAATATATTGTTTGCATAAACAGAAGAATGCAAAGCTATTCTTGTATATATAAAAAAAAAAAAGACTTAAATGTTCTAGGGGCATGTTTTCTGTTACGGAACATGCCCAAAGCCTGTCCTTCCTATAGGACGTCCAAAGAGCAAATGAGGACAAACTCCGGTCTTAATTTTTTACCACGATGGCACGACAGTTCTTAACAGAATCTCATGTTCACCACAAGATTTGGGAGCGTCACCTCTTTTTAGCAAACACATTTTTAATGTAGAATTTTATTATATTTTAATTTTTTTTTTTTTCAACTTTATGGTGCCCCCCCCCCCCCCTTACCTCTGACCAATACTACATATTTTTGCACTCTTTCAATTTTGATGAAAAAAATCTTGTAACTTCTTGAACAAATGATTTTAGCGGAGTAGCTTTGATGGGAAGGTTCTTGTAGTTATAAGGAAAAATTGGTTGTTTTAGTTAGCGCAAGTGCTCGACTCCTTAAATTTTCAGTACTCTTATAGCTGATGCACCTTGTTTCCGTGACTTTGCGTCGTCAATCTTCGGTCTCAGAATCACCCAAGAGTCGACAAAACTATTAACCAAGCAGCCGATAACATTTGGAAGAAATTAATCGCATTCAATAAAAAAAATTAATTTCTATAATTTCTGTCAGCTTGTTGAATCTCTTGAAGGATTAATTGAGTTTTCTGAAAAAAAAAAATGTTTAAAAAAAAAGCATTCGCTTAACAAATCAAAAAATCATCATTTGAAACATGAAAAAGATAAAAAGCTTGTGAATTGTAAGTGTTAACGTAATTTTTAATATTTCTCTCATTTTTGATAAATGATTGAATGTGAAACTTTTCTGAAACACTGGATTACTTCAATTTTGAACAACGCTCACTTCAAATGCCGAGACATGTCCATCATCCCCCCCACCCCCACGTGAAGCTGTACATTTGAACTGTAAAGAAAAACTTTGTTTTAATATCTAGTCTTCGACATATATGCATCTTTCATTTTTTTTATTACATTATTTGTTCAATTCGCAAGTAATTTTGTCAACCAGAGATCTTTCTCAGTCTGTCAAAATACTTGTATATGTTAAAACACCCATTATTTATAGTTTTTATTTTTTTATTTTAAATAGGGTGGACAATTTTTTCTGAACAAAATCTAAATTAATTTTTTGTTTTTGTTTTAGTTGGAGTTGGCCAAATTTCACCGATTTCTAAAGCAATGAATTTACTCTGACTCCACAGCCCTGGTTTTGGTTGGATTGAAGCATAGATTTTATTCAATTTGGCAAGAAGGTCAGTTATGCCTAAAGATTTAACTAATATAAATGCCAAAATAAGATCAATAAATGTTAGTTTTTTTTTTATTTCTATATCTAAAAAGAACTTTTACTGTGGCCATATTGAAACAAAACAAACAATGCAACCCAATTAATTTGGGTAGCTCAGTTAACCATTGAAGTATGACCGTTACAAAGTTGTTGGAAATTTGAAAAATTGCCATTTTGTGTGCTATTAGTCCAGAAGCCAATTTCTATGGTGTATAACTAAAAATGCAGACTTCCAACAAGTGAAATATCCTTACAAATGTAATATTATCTTGTGGTAAATGAAAATTAATCATAATGGAAGCAATAATTTATTTGATCAAACCAGCCTAAACATTAAACAAAATCCTGTTACTCCTTGAAAAAAACCTGAAAAAATGACACGGAAGCAGAATTTTGATTATTCATACAAGTTTCATTCCAACAGCTAACACATTGAATCTTCTTACTATGATTCATAGCACATTAGAGATCAAGCTAGATTTTTCTGCTGATAATAGATTAAAAAAACCCCAAAAAACTCAGATTTGGACCATGTAAAAGCAGACAGAAACACAATTTGATAATAAGGCAAAAATTTCATTCATTAAAGCTTTTATCTGGGATTTCTTTTTTGTGAAAGACAACTTAAAGCCGTAAGCCCATCATATTGACGCACGGCTATGCAGTGCACTTCAGAGTGCAGTGGCCTCAGATGCTTGAGATTCCCAGAACACAGTTCTTGTTGTTGATGTGGCCTGATAGAGGAGTGATCTTCATCACTGAACCACACTCATTTGGAGGTTAATAACTCCGATAATGATAATACCATCTCCTTGGATGATTTTGAAACATTCTATTTTCTATCTACCCTGAAAAATACAAGATAATTTCATTAACATTGGTAGAATTGTTAAATGGGTCACGTTTATGAGGTGTGTGTGTGGAAAAAAACATCAAGAAACGAGAGATTTTACCGGTTTCGTTCGGATCAACGAACATCTTCAGAAAAGAGTTCACTTTTTCTGAAGACGTTCGTTAATCCAAACGAAACCGGTAAAATCTCTCGTTTCTTGATGATTTTTTTCCTGTATTTAAATTTGTTTTTTCTGTTTGTCATTTTTCACACGTCTTATCTTTCACGTCATTTCATTTTTATGATATATTGTGCATTTTATCTTCATTCATATATATATATATATATATATATAAGGATAAATTAGTAATTCAAGTAAGATTTTTATCTGCAGGTTAAAATCCACAGAATCTTTACTGTGTTTATATAATAGTTCTCAATAATAAATAGAGCTATTTATATATAAGTTTTATTTATACAGGCCGAAAAAAAAGTTTCTTAAATATGAAAATGTAAAGAGCAGACTTATTTTGAGGCCTGAAGAAATCAAGCCCATAAAAGCTGCGGTTGAAACATGTTTTGATATATAGCCAAATGTTTGTATAAATAAAACTTATATACATGTGTGGGTGTGTGTGTGTATATATATATTGATTTTTATCGCCACTGGGGCAATGGCGGGCGCTATAAGTGTATGGTAGCAAGGAAAAATGAGACAAACGCACACTGAAATGTAAACAAACTGTTCAAAATTTTAATAATAATACATGAAAATACTTAGTTGTTTGTCATCATCGCTCTTAGTTCGGCGAGAAGTAATGTACATATGTTGATTTTATTTTATTTTTTTGTAAGACCAGAAATGTCGTCTGTATTTCACTGAAAGTTGTTTATCGTTGATTAAGATGATAGTATTTGGAGGTCTGGGGAAGTCTTTAGTTATAGAAGAAACAGAGGCATCATAGACACTGATGATGGTTATTTTTACAGAAAGGCAAACTGCTATGATTGCTAACTGTGATTGAGGGTAGCAAGAGATCTGCTGCTAGTTCTCCGCGTATGTATCTTTGTCTGAGACAATCAAATCATAGCTGTTAAAGAACCAAAATTGTGTAATACTAAAGATCTAAATATTTTATTTATTGAAATTTCTTTACAATTTTAATCGCCGATAATTTTGCTTTATGAACGTAAAGCTTGCGAATGTCGTAATGTAATGTTGAGTAACAGATTGTAAGTAATTATTTTTTCTAATGTCTAGAGACTGCAAGACGTGATGCCAGGAATTAAAACAGATCATTAATTATGATTACTAATAATCGAAAATGGAAATTCTTCTGCAATTAAACACAGTTGAAATGTATTAAAATTGTTTATATGGAGAACTGGAAAAAAGTACTCGTGTGCTATCACTACTACTTGCAAGTTTAACTAGTTTTTCATCATCATATTCGGTTCTACATCCATTTTTACATGCTGGCATGTGTTGGACGGCTTTATGAAATTGACTTCCAAACTAACTGATCTCTGGCCAGATCTTTATTTATCCCTCTTTCCCTAAAGTCTATTTTTATCACTTCCTTCCCTGTTCTCCTTAGTCTTCAACTGTGAACTGGACTTGCTACCTTAACTGAACTCTCATCTATTCTTTCAACGTAACCATACCATCAAAATCTACTGTTTTGCAAACCTCCCTATACTGTTCAGATTTAATCTTCCTCTGAGGTCATAAGAACTAAGTGTGTCTTTGAGACTTGTATTGCACACCCATCGTATCATTCTCATATCATTTCTCTCCATGCAACTCGTGTCCTGGCCAGGTTTTACTTCCATACATTATCGCACTTTGTACACATGCCTGATAGACTCTCCCCTTGGTCGACAGTGGCTCTGCTAGTTAGTAAAGTTATTATAAATGGAAAACATTTACCTATTATGATATTTAAATAACTTTTATTTCAAACAAATATAATTATTTATCTGATAGCAAAAATAGATAAAGCAATGATAAAAATGTTTTATTATTTTTTTAATGACGTAAGCTGAAGAGGATTCGACAGGATAACATACTGTTTAAAATAATTTCCAATATAAAAAATATAACCTGTCGATCGTATTTCGCTCACTTGATGCGGCAAGGAGACATGGTTAAATTGCTAGTAAAAACAAAGATTTGCCGTAGAGCTGGGGAGATGTATTTTTTGTACAATTTTGGCTTTCTATAGAATTATTGGCTCATTAGTCAAGCGATCTAAGATGACCCCCTCCCCGCGTTAGGTGGTCCCTCTTCTGGGGCATAGGTTCGAATCCTGTACAAGTCTAATCTTTCTTTGTGGTATTTGTCTATTCCCATCCCTGTGGACTAAAATCTTTTGCTTAGTGACATTATCCGTGAAAATATTAGCATAAAAAGGCAGCATAATGCACACACACACGCACATAAATAAGCAAATATTAGATAAAATGGAATAAATGTTGTTTAATCAAGTTCTGACGGGATATTTCATCCTGCTTTCGCACTTGGATCAATGTGTAGTATCTGTTCTGCCTTTAAGTCAGAGAAGACTGAGCCAATTTTAATTTTTGTTACAAATTCTAGTGCGCTTTTGAGGGACTGTGCGTCACATCCAGCCCTCGTGAGGAGGTAAATAAATAACTGCAGATTTTTATTGGAAAGGAATTATTTTTTTCATGGTAGTTGAAAATTGATGTTTAAATTTTGTTTTATTTCCTAATATGCTTATCTCAGAATGAAAGTTTGCTGACACGTCTCCATGGTAACAAGAATAGTAACAACTTTGCTGCAAATAGAACAAGCTCTTCCTTTCTTTTCTCTGTTCAATGTCATTGTGTTCTCACATGATTTTTTATTTTTTTATTCTCCTCATTAAATTAGTTAAATTAATGAAAACTTGAATGATTGAACATTCTGAGCCAGGAAAAACTATTTAGTCTGACATAAGGCATGTGATATAGAGCAACAGTGAAGACCACTCTTTTTACACTAGCAATGCTGACTTATTTTAATGTCTATCTCTATACTCTATCTCTATACTCTATCTCTATACTCTATCTCTATACTCTATCTCTATACTCTATCTCTATACTCTATCTCTATACTCTATCTCTATACTCTATCTCTATACTCTATCTCTATACTCTATACTCTATACTCTATCTCTATACTCTATCTCTATACTCTATCTCTATACTCTATCTCTATACTCTATCTCTATACTCTATCTCTATACTCTATCTCTATACTCTATACTCTATCTCTATACTCTATACTCTATACTCTATCTCTATACTCTATCTCTATACTCTATCTCTATACTCTATCTCTATACTCTATCTCTATACTCTATCTCTATACTCTATCTCTATACTCTATCTCTATACTCTATCTCTATACTCTATCTCTATACTCTATCTCTATACTCTATCTCTATACTCTATCTCTATACTCTATCTCTATACTCTATCTCTATACTCTATCTCTATACTCTATCTCTATACTCTATCTCTATACTCTATCTCTTTACTCTATCTCTTTACTCTATCTCTATACTCTATCTCTTTACTCTATCTCTATACTCTATACTCTATCTCTATATCCTATCTCTATACTCTATATCCTATCTCTATACTCTATATCCTATCTCTATACTCTATATCCTATCTCTATACTCTATATCCTATCTCTATACTCTATATCCTATCTCTATACTCTATATCCTATCTCTATACTCTATACCCCTATCCTCTATACCCCTATCCTCTATACCCCTATCCTCTATACCCCTATCCTCTATACCCCTATCTTCTATACCCCTATCTTCTATACCCCTATCTTCTATACCCCTATCTTCTATACCCCTATCTTCTATACCCCTATAGCTCTATTCTCTATCTATAGCTCGATCTATCTTAGGCTAGGTTGCCTTTAGAACTATGCGTTGTGACAAGTCTTGATAATTAGCATATATAATGATTTGTACAAAATATTTGATTCTTAACTTCTGTCAGTTGAGGTAATTAATTCAAACATTGGAATTTTTCAATGTTCTGTATAAGATATGAGTTGTACCTGCCGGAGAGTCTTTTTACTTTCATTTAATTTTTGTTTACCCCCACCCCCTACTCCGTTTAACATGCTGGCATATGCTGGACAGCTTTAAGAAATTAACTTTCAAACTAAGTTTTCAGTATATAAATATAATTAATTTGGGGTATCTGAAAACTTTCCAGTAGTTCTATGGGTTTCCGTTCGTCATTTGCTCTTCTCATAACAATTTTATGATTTTTTGAGCACTGTACCAACTTTCTGAGTGAGTAATAACTGAATTACTCTTGTATGCATGTGAGAGCGAGCGAGTGAGAGTCCTATTTTCGTTTATGAAATACAAAGATGCAATCCAGCTTTAAACAGATGGAAGACAGTTCTCTGAATTTCTTTCCTTTGCATTTTGTGGTCAACAAAAGAGTTTTGTTTTCCCTACACTGAATTATTGTTGGGCCACATTTTTCTTCCCTCCTCCTATTCATTGGAGTTGTGTTACTAAAAAGCAGAAGAATTTGAGATTCTTTGAAAAACACATTTTTCTTAATGGCTTCTCTGTTCCTTATTCACTTCTTTTCTCATTTTTAAATTTCAGTTCTCTTGCTTTTTATATTTGACCATGCATCTCGATAAGAGGCTCTGTCTGTCAATCTGTTACGATCAAGCATTTTCTTTTGTCTGTCATACTGGGTTTGAAAAGGCATTTTCTTTTTGATATGTCCATGTATCTCTATAAGAGACTTCAGTTGTTTCGTCACAGTTAAGTTTAAAATAATATTTGACTTGACGTATCTTAAAAATATCAGTTTTTTTTTTGTTGTTTTTTTTTTTTAATCGGTTTTATGGGCATGGGTGATATGATCATGGGAAGAACGGTGCTGGGATGGTTGGCAATAGACAACAAAGACCTTCTTTCCGCAATTATGTCTCTGTTACCACATTTTAGATGCTCGTTTCTTCCTCATTGATTGGTTAATTTATTTCAAAAGATTGAAATGTATAATATTGTTATGGAAAATCAAACACTTCTGATGAATTTCATTCATTCAAAGTATTTGATCTTCCTCAGCGGTATCATAACATCTTAAAGAAAAATTCAAATTTACAAAAAATACATTTTAACCTTGAAACGTCATAAGTGTTCAGATGAGTCACTGCGCAATCGGCAACTGAGTCCTTCAGCCATTCCTGGTTTCAGTGACAAACGCCAAAAACGTGAGGACCAGTCACTAGCTCCATGTCTGTCTTCACTTCTCCAATCCAAATCTTTAGGTGGCCACCTCCGTGCTTCCTGCAGCCGGCGGGTGCGATTGGGGTTACCAACTTGCAGATGGATTTCTCCTCAGGGGGTCGAAGAACGTGACAAAACCAGCAGAGTCTCCTTTTCAGAAGAGTCTCTTTGATGCCGGTGATGTTGCATCTTACATGAACGGTGCGTTTTGGGATTTGGTCAGAGAGACATGCATAGAATGCATCAAAGGCAGTGATGTTGAAGATCTTGAGTGTGTGAAGATCTCTGTGCAGGGGTCAGGTCTCACAGCCGTGCAGAAGTATTGTGCATATCAGCACTCGGTATATCCCCCATTTTGTGGAGTTTTATCTCTTGTCGAGACCACAATCTACTTTGGAGGCAGCAGAAGGTCTGCTGTCTTTGTTCTGTTTCATAATTGATGTATGAATGTTGTTTATTTAACCCTTCTGATATTTTTTAAGGCTTTTTTTTTAGGAAGCATAGGTTAATATATTTTTAAATATATTACCCCCTCCCCATTAGGGAGTGAGAAATTTTGAGGGACCTACCTTCTTTATCAATCATTAAGGAAAAATACAGTAGAGATGTCTTCATTATTTGGAAACGCATACAAGTTGAATTCATTTTAGAAATTGGTGTCAATCGTTTTTTTTTTTTGTTTTTTTTTTGTATTAAAATATTTGGTCCAAATTTTTTCTTCTGATGCGCATTAATTTATAAAGTAAACAAGACTTTAGTGCAATTCGTTTCGTTCATATGGTACCAACCAACATTAGTATGTCAATATTGGATCTGTCTTCCTTGAACTTTTCAGAAAGGACAAAAAAATTCTCAGTTTAAAAAAGTATACATTGTGGCGTACCATGAAAGACAAATGTCCAAAAACCAGAAATAAACTCACCAGATTTTCCTTACTGCTCCTAACAATGAGACAGTCAGCCGTCTTGAAAAACTCTATGCAGAGCGCTTGTCTTTCATGTCACACCACAATGTATAATTTTTCAAATTTAGAACTGTTTTGTCCTTTCTGAAAAGTTCAAGGAAGACAGATCCAATATTGACATACTAATGTTGGTTGGTCCCATATGAACGAAACGAATTTGTAAAAAAAAAATTCCACTAAAGATTGACTGTTTTGAGAATGTTTCATGGGATAAATAAAATCTTGGCTTTTCGAATTTAACAAAATATTGTTTACTTATATATGCTCCGTTGTTGCTAGTTAACAATCATTGATCTTCAATTGGAAGAGGTTGGTATACATAAAGTATAGAAGGTATATACTAAAACATATTTTTGCACTCCTATATATATATATATATATAATATAATATATGTATGTATATACTTTTTTTTTTTTTTCGACAAGTACAAGGTTTTGTATCAAAGTTAGTCTTTATAGCCAATACAATCCAAACCAAACATTAGTAATAACAAAGTCTGAATCTAATAGACAAATGAATCTTCATATTTACAAAAAAACAAAAAACAAATTCAAAAATTCTTTCTCCCGTATTCCTATCACTATATCCATTTCCTCCATGCACACCCTCAAAATCAACCAGGGGTCTTTTCAACAACACCTCCAACTACAGCAAGTACTTCCTTCTCATTAACCTTGCTATAAAACTCATCTTTCACATCTTCACTCAAACCACATTGTGGTGCATAAACAGATATAGCTGTGAAAACTTTTTCACTAACCATCAACTTTATCAGTATTATTACAGGATTAACTTCAATCACTTTATCTACTCATCTCTCTGCAATGAAAATACCAACACCACCTGTTCCCTTTTTATTTCCCACAATCATTCGAGCAGATTTACCTCTCGAACGAGTTTCTTGGGCACACCACTGGTCAATAAATACATCTTCTCTCAGGAAACACAACAATCTCATCAGACCTTCCACGTAAGCTTCTGACATTTAAACTAGAAAGCCTAAAATGCAACCTAATCTTTTTAGAAGTCATTTCCTTATTTGAGGCAAGATTTTTATAGGCCAGATGCCCTTTCTGACGCCTATGCAGTGATAGGGACCAGTGCTTTTAGCGAGACACCATCAAGCAAGAATTTTCCTTAAAGATTATCCACTCATGGACTAGGAGCCAGTCAGAACTCTGAATTGGCTTGCCCATCTGAGTATAATGGAACTTTCCAGATTTTTTAAAACCGGCTTTTTAGTTTATTTGTTTGTAGCTCAATTGGTCAGACAGTTGAGCACTGACTACTAAATCCAATACCCATTTCCATTGTATGTCAGACAAGTTGAGTACAGTTTTACAGAATATACAATAAAAAATATACAAATCAAATTCTGCTAAATATTTCATCAAATAGACCTCAAAAGTGTACTTGTAAATTCCATCCAGTTTATTCTTAAAATTGTCTGCTATTTTTAATTAGGTAATTTGTCCAAAATTATATTACTGTTTTCAAATTGTCCGAGATTCTTTTTGTTCTCCTTTTTCTGCAAAACTGTACTGTAAAGCAGGAATGTCAAACGTGCGGCCCGTTGTAAGCAAACCTGCGGCTCACGTAAAAGATACTGTAATTTTGTCATTTAACGGCCAAAATTGCAGTTTAAATTTAAACTGGATAAATGTGCTTATCTTTATTCTGAACGTTTCTGTACACTTAAAAACGATATTGATCACATTTCATCAATTTCAAAAGCAGAATAGACATGAATGCATCGGTGGGGTAGGTGTGACTGCAGTGAATTTAAAATTTCAGAAACTCCATAAATTTAAATGAAACTTAATGTAATTTTTAGTTTGTTTCGTTTTACGGCATATCAACCTTTTTGTGCTATTTAATGCCGACTCCATTTATATTGGTAAAAAGATTTTATGCTTGAGGTGCATAATGTTTTTAAATGTTTAACAAATTTGGATGAATTTCTTTTATGTGTATATTTCTTGAGTAAACAGTCTGCAAGTGATTAATTTTTTCCTAGGGAAGTTTGGTTTATCAAACTTATAGATATTAGATTTTTGGATATAAACTCACCATTTTCAGAAAAGACATGATTTCTACTCTGATGTCTTTAAATAGGAACTATTTATAGTATCAACATTGTAGTGTTTTCGTCACATGGGAGCAAAATCAACACATTCTAACAAAGTGTTTCACTGTGTATGGCACTTGACAAGTCGCACACCATGGCGACTCCTTCTGCTCAAGCAGGAATGTATGCGTGGCTTTTGTGTGGCCAATACAGAGTTGAGAAACGACGACTTCCTTCCGTTGTGACTTTCAACAGCCCTGCCTCCATTCTCTTAGATAGGGTTGTATTGTCAACAATTTATTATAGTGTAAAAGTATCAAAAGGGAATGATTTCTAAGTAGCAAAAATATTCTGTAATAATTTGATTAAATGACTTCAATTTGTTGCGTGCTGCCCTCATGACAAAAGTTGGCCCACAAGGTCTGCAGAGGATCCTGAGTTTGACGTGCCTACTGTAAAACGATTATGAATTTCGTCATTCTACCCCCCCCCCGACCCCATTCCCAATTTTCAAATGACTAATATGTACAGCATAACACTAACAGTTTAATACACATCATGGAAATACTCCAAAATGGAGATTAAAATACAGAGTGTGGCAAAATTACACATTTGTAGGGTTTAATGAAATAAAATTAGGATCAATAACGAAAGTATTTTTACTTTCTAAATGTACATATGCTGTCATAGTGAAAGCGCGATGCTAGTCTGTCCAATCCATATGGCTAAGTTGAAATGACATAAAACAGAATTGCATTATATGTACATTTGTAATATAAAAATATTTTTTTTAATTATTCAAATTACATAAAATAGAATTGCATTATATGTACATTTGGAAAATAAAAATACTGTTTTATTTATTCCCTTTCATTAAATCCCACAAATGTGTCAAATCATTTTTCCCCACCCTGTATTTTCATTAAACTGACTGCACACCGATATTAATAGGTACAAGCTATTTTGATGAATATATTTATTATATTTAAAGTATTTATAGGGATTATTCTTATAAACATTTCATTTGTAAGGTTACCTTGGTTACTCGAATGTCACTTATAATTTTTTTGGCTCTTTGTCATAAAAAAGTTTTTTTGGCAGCGAAACTCAACTTTCATTGGCAAAGTTAATACCTATTTTTATATTTGACTATGACTATTCCAAAAGTCAAAACGGTTTTCTTGTTCTTTAATATGGCAGAACTGAACAATAATATTTGACTTTAACCCTTTCGGACTTTAATTAAAGCCCCAAATTGTTTTCTATTTGTAAGATTAAAGTCTTTAAAATCATTTTTGAATTTCGAAGAGCCATGATGTAAACATGTCAGTTTTTATCTATCGATAACAAATGTTATCTCCTATCATAGCCTTTTGAAGTTCAAAACTGATTTTGAAGACTTTAAATAGAAAGTATTTTTTTACTTTAAAGTTTATTTGGGAAAAGTCAAGTATTACAGTTGGTATGTGCTTCTAAACCAAACAAAAACACAATTTTTCGTTCATCCGTGTCTTCCAGCTTAGGCCCCGAAAAACTCTGGTGATCCTGATCTTTAGCTCATTTTTCGTGTTGTCATATTTGGGCTACTGAATCTCTGTCCAGAGGGTTCTTGATAAGGTGCAGAAATGTATCTGTTATTTGATTGGCCCCCACCCTTCTTTTCTGCACCCTCTCTTTCACAAACGTGATGTTGCTAATATGTCTTTTCTATAGATACTATTATAGCATGTGTTCTTCAGAATTGTAAGATCTATTCCCTTCTTCCTTTTTCCCAACTTGTTTGACTCGTTGGTCTAGTGGTTTCCATCAATTCGCTATTTTGATACCTCATTGTAATACAGCTTTCTATTCCAGTAGCTTTTTTCCAAGAATTGCAGGTTTGTGGAACTCTCTTCCTGCTGACTGTTTTCCTCCTACCTTGGATTTTTCAAGACTATGGCCAATAGGCATCTGACGTCTTTGCGATAATCATCTTTTGTTCTTGTTAGCTCCTTACATCAAAGTGGCTTCATGCCTTGTCTGGAGCAATTTCCATTAAAGAAGAAAAAAGATGGATCTGTTGGTGTCTTGCTCCATCATGTCCCACACAAATAAGTCGAGAGGGTTGCAATTAGGCAAGTTGAGAGGGTGGATGTCGACAAAGTTCTCTGACAGCCAGGCCTGGGTCTTCCGTCTGGTATGGTAGGGCGCTAAATCTTACTGCCGCGTGTACGGCCTACCTGCAGCTACCTGGTCAATCCAGGGTTTCACTACCTTATTCAGAACATGAATGTTGCCATTGGTGTTCGCGGAAGAAGTTGGGTGGCATGACGTCACCTTCACTACTGACAACACCGTCAGATCATCGATCATGCATTTTTTTTCTCTCTGATGTTGCCTTGTGGTTGAATCTTAAATCTTTCAATTCCTTTATATCTTTTCTACCATCCTTCTGTTGTTGCTGAGGAAGTCTGAAATCTTATCATCTCTGTGCAAATTCCAAGGAGAATTATGGAGGTTCAAAATTGTCCATAGTTAATTATTCTGAAAAAAAGAAAAAAAAGAATAGAAATGTAGTCACTGTTTTTATGAAGACGAGCCTGACAACGAAAAACGAAAGTAAAAAAAAAAAAATAAATGAATAAATATACATGAAATTAGTTAAAGATTGCAAATAAATATCGTCCGACCCTTGTACATATGTATCCTCCATCGTCATCCAGATGGCTAGTAGTCGTTAGTCACTCGTAATCAAACCATCGTTATCAAATGCCACTTGATTATCAGATTATCACCCACAATTTCTTTTTTTTTACCATAATAATTTACTTAAACAAGATTAAATCTGAGACAATTTTAGTTTTTGTGTATTGTAAATTAATGTCTATTGCCATTTTATTTGACATATCTTTTGTTGATTTCATCTGTTGGTCATTCTTGAAAGAAATCTAACAAATTTACGTCAGACTATAAGTCATCATGTTCGGTTTAACGTCCATTTTTACATGCTGGCATGTGTTGGACAGCTTTAAGAAATTGACTTCCAAAGTAACCTATCTCTGACCAGGTCTTTATTTATCCTTCAGGTCCATTTTTTATCACTTCCTCCCATGTTTTCTTTGGCTTTCCACTGTGAATTGAACCTGCTACCTCCACTGTTCTACATCAGCTAACTCAAGAACTCTCATCCATTCTTTCAACGTGCCAATACCATCAAAATCTGCTCTTCTGCACACATCTCCCCATATTGTCCAGATTCAGTCTTCCTCTGAGGTCATCAGAACTAAGCCTGTGTTTAAGACTCACATTACATATCCGTCGTATCATTCTTATATCATTTTTCTCCGTACAACACATATCCTCAACCCTCACTGGCCAGGTTTCACTTCCATACATCATCACACTGTATACCCATGCTTGATAAACTTTTCCATTGGTCGACAGTGGTAACGCTCTGCTGTTTAGTAATGGCAGAAGTTCAATGAACTTACTCCATCTACTCCTAATTGGATTTTTTTTTCCAAAGGTCATGTTATCTTGAACTTTGTCATTTATTTCTCTAGCTTTCGACTAACTTTAGTCATCTTCTGGAGAAATTAACATGCAAATAATCCAATCAAATATGGTTGGTTAGTTTGGGCGTACGGCATGTCGTTGAGTCATTTTATGCTGAAACTGTACATATATTTTGTTTTTAGTTTTATGATTAGTATACATATATTTTGTAACCAAATAGTCTGTACATGATAGTTTGTATTAAACGCATAGATGAGGTAATGACAGGTACTAGCCAGTGAACCTGGGAGCAGTGTAAACTAAATGGTGGTTCTACACTCCCCAAAACTCCCAAATTTGGGCTTCACCAGTGGATACAGTTTTGTGTCATACTCAGGATGGTTGAGGGTATAAACAGCTTAAGTAGTTGATATGGCTGGGAAAGATGGACTTCAGGGTCACTATTTTACACATACCTTGGTTGATTTGTTCATTGTTAGGTTTTACGGCATGGGTCATTTTATGCTGAAACTGTATAAGTTTATTGTATACGATTGGTTTCTTAGATTAATTTGTTTTGTAGGTGTATATTTTGCCAAGCAAACAACATGAATGACCCAGATATTATCTTAAACACCTTAAAAGAAACGAAAATCGTCTACAAAAATTAAATAAAACAAATCGCACATTGTGAATAATATAAAAAAAATCCATACTTTAAAAACACTTTCACCAAAAGAAGTATCGTAAATATAACCTTCTCGACTCTAAATGACCATACAGTGTTTGATGAGCCATAAAATAAAATGAATCAACTAAAGTTTAAAGTTTCTGAAATAAATTAAAAATAAAATTCAAGATATGAATTTTGAAACAGATTAAATATATACACAAGTTCTATCATATTCATTGGTATGTGTTGAATGGATAAATACTGCTTAATGACACAGCCTATATATATATATTTATATATATATATATATATATATATATATATATATATATATGAGGGTTTATAACTAAAAGGTAACTTTTAGAGAATTAGACCTATTGTGAGGTGAGGAAAGCTCAATATACTGGATAGAGCAAAAATAAGGTAAGTCAATGAAAAATAATTAGACCTGCAGATGGAAACAGATCAATATCTTCAGTTGTTCAAAACAAGGAGTATTTAGTAAATAAAAATAAAAATATTTCTTCTTTCAATTTCATTCCTTAAGCCAGGCTTTTCAAAGATTAAAATTTTATCATCAGAGGAAGTAGTGATTGATAAGTTGACAGATAAGAATAGTCAATATTCAAAATTTGAAAAAAAATTTTTTTTTAAAGTTCCTTTTTAAAAAATTTAAAAGTCTAAAAATGGGTGTTTCAATGTAAATGAAAGTCACCAAACACGGAGATCCAAGTGGTATGGGGTTCAGATGTAATTGGTAAATCCAGAAGAATCTGTATGAAAATCCAACGACGATGATTCCACCCAAGTACTTAGTCCTTAGAGGGGCGATCAGACAAAATTAGCCATATTAAGAAAACGCATTTCTTCCTGTTTTCAAGTAAAAAATTTTTTTAAAAGAACTTTTTTCAAATTTTGAATATTGACTGTTCTTATCTGTCACTTTGTGTTATTCTTTGTTTATCTCCAGTACCGTGAACTAAATACATTGTTTGTTTAGTGCTATTACCCGTTGTTTCTCGGAGAATAAGTGAAGATCTCTGTGAATGCCTGCGTTGAGTTCTGACCTCCTTATTAACAGTTCTTTTATTTTTTTTATTTTCTATAATTTTTTAAATAAAATAAAGTAAAAAGTCATTTCCTTTTCATGTGAAACCCGAAAACAGACTCCCACGATAATGTTGTCCCCCCCTCCCCTCCATTTTGATTAAAATGAAATATACTTATTCTAGTATCCTATGATTTATTTATAAAATGTTTATGATTGTAAGGGTCTCTTATAAATCCTAGGAGTTTGTGAACTACAATTTTATGCATATGTAATATTACGGTTGATCGCTTCTTCATCGTGTAACCCTAACACATATCTAGATGGTGCACATTATAAACAGGTGTTTTAGTTGACAAGTCTTGTAGCAGTGATCGTTTTACACAACAAAATTTGTCATGCACAAATATCAGTAATCAGCTGTTGTATTTTGTTGAAACGCTGTAGTAAACTCGCAGTGATAATGGTGCCAGCAGTAGAGTTATTCTCTCTTCCTTTTTCTTGGTTGTGTAATAGTGACTACAATAGTTGAAGCTATTAAAAATACCAACACATTAATAGGTACTTTGTTACATTGGGATCAGTGCTAAAAGTCCTTCGGCATCGGTGCTTTCCGGCGGTTTACGGTAAATGCCGGAAAGCCCCGAAGCGAGATGAATCAGCAGACGACATCTAAGAATTAAAACTGAATGAAACACCGAACTTACAAACTGGTTGAAATGCAATGAAATGGCCCTAACCCTAACCATGCCCTCACTGTACTTCCTAACCTTGAACCCTAACGAAATAGACAAAAATAGTCAGTAAAAAAAATAATTTTTTCAAAAAAATGTAAAAAAAACAAAAAAAAAAAACTTCATGAACTTTTCACTGTTATTTCTTCATTAAAAAAAAAAATATTTCTTTCGTAAAAATGTTTAATAAAGAAAAAGTATAAAATTTTTTTTAATTTAAACACGTATTTGAAACTTAGTTAAAAAAAAAAAAAAATAATTTTGAAAATTTTTTGCTTGTTTTGTCCTGCTTGTAAATCCAGTCTGTTTTTTTGAACACAGGTAAGTCAACGGATTTTTCATTCAGTACTGTCCGGCGTTTAACGTAAACATCCAGAAAGCACCAATGCTGAGGGACTTTTAGTGCGGGCCCCAATGTAAAAAAGCACCAATTAATATTAATTTTGCTCTAGGCTTTCATGTTCTTTCATGGATTTATTTTTCTTTTTACAAATACATTTGTTCGTATCACATAGCAAGTTCATCTAGAAGATTGCATAGTATTAATCTCTTCCTGGCCATATGGGTGGATGGAAGAGCCCACGTGTCACTCAGAACTTCCTGTACATGACACCATTTTTAATATATGCCAGCTTAATTTCTAATGGAAACTTCCTCTTCCTACATAATCATACCACCCACCTATTATATTACTCACATATATGGATAGAATACCCGTCCCAGGACGGGTAAAATGACTTTTATGTCCCTTTTACGATGATTAAAATTATATAATGATACTAAATCTTGTATCTAGAATCCTTGTTCCAATTTTAATCAAATGCATGATTTTTTTTATTCTAGTAAATGTCTAAAATTTTAGATTTAAGCTTAAGGGCTCTTAAGAAGAAACTAAAATTCATGGAATCTTGCTTAATTGGTGACTAATTCCTATGGATCAAATCCAATGCAAATTTGATGTATTTGAATTTTCAAATGGGAGGTTGTGCCCATATTATATCCCTTACAACTTAATAGTCTAAATTAACTGAAATTTTGGGAATATTTATTGTCTTAATGTCTTGATAAAATTTCACGAAAATCGGAGGTGTCTGAATTTTAATAAAGGGTTTCCAACCCCTTTTAACTCCTTTGCATAAAACTAAATAAAATATAGCCCACATTTGAACTCCCTTGCACCTAGCAGCTGTGTTCCAAAATTCATAATGATTGGTTAATTAGTTTAGGAGCGACTCCTGTACATACAAATATATGAACATATACACATACTTAGCTTTATATAGATATAGTATACCAGTTTGAGGTGGCTATTGCTAAAATTCCTTGTTTGACATTTTCTCAGAGTAAAGTAGCCCCTCCCCACATTTGACTCGCTCTTGTAATTAAAATGAACCTCAATTATCTTTTTATGCCTATTAAATAGTTATTCTTAATTTCTAAAATGCTGACCTGACAATAGGAAGGTATTTTGATCTCATTAATAGGACACATTACTTTGTAAGGCTTTTTTTCTTTTCTTAATCCCTCTTTTTTTTAACTCTGTTATTTGGCTGCTAATTCCTTTCTTTAGTCACAACACCTACCTTATATAAATGTTGTTTGTCTTTTTTATTATATTAATTGATCATACCAAACACCAGAGCTGTGTAGTTCAGGAGTCGATCAGCAAATTATTTACTTTAGGAGTCTAAATTTACTCAGACCTTGAAAAACGTGCCTGTCCTCTTTGAATTCAATACTCTCTAAATAATATATCTAATATATGAAATTAAGTCTGTTGGATTATCGATATTTTATTCTGCCTAGCCAATTTTTATTGATTATTGTTACACTATGTTCTTTGAAATTAAAAAAAAAAGCTTTAAATAAAAGATATTAGATTAGATATATATTATTTGAATTGTCTTCAATATTTCTGTAACTTTTACTAAATTAGCATTTCCTATTTAATTTTGCTCTAGATTAAATTTAGTAAATAATTAAAAAAAAAGGTTTATTTAGTCTTTGTTTAGATAAGAGGTGCAACTATTTAGTTTCCAAACTGATAATGGGGATTGCTTCCCTTGAATTAGTTCATCAAATTTATTTCAGTCGGTTCATATTTATTATTTAATTTCCGAGTTTGCAATGAAAATGCATTGAGTGTTTCATTTAATGGAAATTAAACTATTACACATTTATCTCAATTTCACTTTTGTCTATCCTTCTGTAAAACAAAAATGAAAGCAAAAAAGTCATCTGGGCAACGCCGGGTAGATACAGCTAATAGTATACATAAATTATTAGAAGAATACCTGTCCCAACACGGGTAAAATGAATTCTCTGAACAGAAAAGTTTTGCACCACTTTTATGTCACCATAACATTAAAATCAGGATATAATGATATCAAACCTTATGTCTAGAATCCTTATTTCAATTTTAATCAAAATCCATTACATGATTTTGATTCTAGAAAATGTATAAAATTTAAGTGTTAACTTTAAGGGGTCTTAAGAAGAAATTTAAATTCAAGGAATCATACTTAATTGATGAATGCAAATCTGAAATATTTAAATTTTCAACTGAGAGGTTGTGTTCATATTATGAGTCTTAAAACCATTTAAAATACTCCACAGAAACTGAAATTTGGGGAATATTTATTAATTGAGGTCTAAGACATTAAAATTACACAAATCTGAGCTATCTGAATCTCCATGAAGAGCTTTAACCCCCTCTTTGTTCCCTTTGCATAAAACTAAATTAAACGAAATATAGCCCACATTACCATCCCTTACACCTAGCAGCTGTATTACAAAATTCATAATGATCGATTAATTAGTTTAGGAGTGAATCTTATACACATACCTAACTTTATGCATCCCTAAATGTTAAATTTACAAAAAGAATGTGCCCATGTTACTCAGCATGTTTCCTAGAATATATATTCCAAAATTTACCCCGGTGCTACCAGATCAGACTGTCTGAAGATACCGGATTCCTGACTTAAAATGCACCAAACATTGATGTTATTTTTTACCTTTCCCTTTGCAAAACTTAATCATGTTTTGCAAAGCTAAAAACAAAAACATTTTTCCTCTATAAAACAACCAAACCAAACACCATGAATAAATATTTAAAGATATAAAGAACTTGAAGCATAAAACTTTTACCAAAATGACCTGATTCCACATGACTTAACCCGAAAAGGGTTGATATACCGTAAAACAAACCAAACCAAAATTTACAATGATCCATTCATTCGTTTTCAATTCAATTAAATTAATTTGGCAAAAAATAAAACAAGCATGTTTCAGTTGCCATTCAGTTTAGGAGATCATCCTGTACGTATAAATATATACACATGCCTAACTTATATATTAATATTTTTATTTATACAAACACGTACAAAAACGACACTGCCATGTTTCGATCAGTAGCCATTAAAACTACGATCTCCTCAGGTAAAGAAGTCGGTCTTTCCATTATATATATATATGCCCATATTACCCATTCTGTGTTCCAAAATTTATAATGATCAATTTATTAGTGTTTATGAGTGAATCCTATATATTGTAATACATACACATACTTAATTTTATATATATATAGAGAGAGAGAGTGTGAAAGATTTCTTAGATCAAAGTTGTGGTCTGACATTTTAAAATTTTAGTCTGGGTCAATCATTTTGACTGACTTCACGGCCAGGCAAAAAATAATGACTTATTTGTTTTGTTTTAATTCTCTCATTTACGGAATTTCTGGCTGATTATAAAAATTCCTCCATCGATTCTATTAATATTCCGTGCATTTATCGTGTCCGTCTTTCTGGTTGTCATGGTCATTACTGCAGGTTACTCGTGATTTATTAGACACATTTTAAATTCATATAAACATGGCCGGAATTCTTAATGAGAGGAAGAAAAAAAATCTAAATTTGATTCTCATGACCAATAGAGACAGACTTTATACTGTTTTGTTTTATGTTTTTTTCAATGATTTTATGAAATTTTGACAGATATCTGAAAAAAATTGACATTACTTAAGTACTTTTCTTTCTGTCCAAGTGCTAGACTCCTGAAACTTTCAACGGTCTGCCTGTAATTCTGACCTAAGAAATTATATATCCAATATATAAAGTTCAGTCGGTGTATTTCTCAATAGATTTCTTTATACAACATCAATATTTGATTCGAGTTCATATATATTTGATTCTAGTTGAAGCATGATGTTAACAATAAAATGTAATTCGACTTTATTCCTGCCAGAAAATACTTTAACCAGATAGGATTTATTTTTATACGGACGCCAATACAGAATTACGTCTCTTTGCTTGCAACAAAAATGACATAATTAAAAAAAAAAATTACAATGCTTAGTACGTACAGCTAATACTATATATTGTAGTCTGACTGGAGATGTACATAAAAGTATGCCAGATCTGTTCTAAACTGGGAAATAGAACAAAGTAGTGTTGTCCTTTTCTGACTCCTCCTGAACTACTTCTATGTTGTTACCATGTGCTTAGATGGGTGACTATTTTTGAATGTCGGTTGCTGTATGTAAAATGTGGTCCTTATGACCTTGCAAGCCAAACATCAATACCAATCTGCGAATACAACGAACATAAGACAAAATAGTCTGAATGTTAATTTTTGGTGGCCAATTAAACAAGGATGTGAGTTCTCCACTTTTTTGCGGCATTGCGCTTTTTTTCTTTTTTTTTAATAAAAAAAGAAAAGGATTTCTACTTAAATCACTAAAGCCTCTCATAGATGTGATTTCTAAGCTTTTTTATTGAAATCCGCTTTTTTGTTTTTAATAAGAAAAAGCTGATTTCCTTCTCTGAAAACTGAAAATGTTAATTTTGTCGTGAATAAGACTTCAAGCAATTCATGAGAGGGGTAGGAGAGTTAGATAACTTTTGTTTCATTGAAGAGTAACTTCCCGTTTCTTCTTAAGCTATATGCATGTGGTGTACTTCTTTTAATTTTGACTTTGTTGTAACTGATTGGAGTTTTTCAGCAAAAAAATGTTTTTTGTGCTGCCCTCTCCACACACACACACCCACCATGTTGGGAAATTCATCTAGAGTTCAGTTTTTTTGCTATTCACATCCCTTATTAAACCATCATCAATCTCTTTTAATAACTACACATCATAGAGATGAGAAACGAATTGTTGATGGATTCATACTCAAGTTTATATTTTATGAAGGCATGTTGTACGAGTGATATGAGGACGTCACTGAAAGATTGTCAGATATTTCTGCTGTCTGCCAAATGCACATGCCACAAAAAAAAACAAAACATGTTATGCCTCAAAAATTATTCTTCACGGTGAATAAAAACATTCTATTCTTCCAGAACTTCCACACAAAACAACAAAAAAAACAATTAAACCTTGAAAGTCTGGTGTAAAAGCAAGAACAAATCTTGCTGTAGTTTTTCCCAAATTGTGATCGCGACAAGAGATAAAACTACAAAATTGAGGATATACCAAGCTTTGATACGCAGGATACTGCTGTATGGTTGCAAGACCTATCCCCATGCACAAAGATATTCACACACTGAAGGTTTTCAATATTTACTGCGCATCTTATGCGTCCGCCTCTTTGACCAAATCCCAAACTGCACCATCCGTGCAAGATGCAACACCATCAGCACCGCAGAGACGTTTCTTAAAAGGAGACTTTGCTGGTTTGATCACTCTCTCTGACACCTTGAGTAAGAACTTATCCGCAAGTTGGTAGCGGCCAACTGGAAACTTGGATAGGAACAGTGAGGACAGACATATCGTTGGTGGCTGCCTCCCGTATTTTTGTTGGTGTTCGACGCTGGGAATGGCTGAAGTATGCCAAGGACTCAGCTGCTGATCGGCGGGAGTGGGCTGCCTTGATGCAAGATGTGTTGAACTCATTACCTCGGGTAAATGCCGTTACAGTTACAAATTGTTATTCCCTAATCTTATCACTGATTATTAATTTTTTTTTTTTTTTTTTTTTTTTTTTTGCTGCTGCTGTTGAAGGTAAATGTTAGTTTGTAGAAAATGTGCAAAATCTAAAACCTGGTGTGTAGAGCTGATACAAGGTAGAAGTTGCTCACTGCCAGTCAAAGTGCCACCAAATTTTGTGCTGTGTCATCACTGGAAAGGGGGAATGGTTATCTAAACAAACAGTTGTAGACAGACATCTGAGACAACATACTGAACCATGTTTTTTAATTTTTGAGATGAGGATTGATAATTTGTATCATTTGGATTATTGGAACTACTGTTCTCGTCTTGAGTGTTATTCTCACAATGTTTCGGCCGAAACCTCCAACCTTTTCCAGGTGTATTTTGTCAAACTCTGAAATTTGCACAATTTCGAATGGAACTCTATTATTTAGTCCACGGTGGTATCATGCTCTCGTTCCGTCAGCCATGACCGGGTAGAAGTCTTCAGTAATTCGCAATTCCTAGTATTGCCCACACTGAGGATTGAACCTTCAACCTTCAGAAGACTGCACCTAGAACTGAATTTTACTTAGTACTTTATCCGTTAAGCCACGGGTCCTTGCAAAGCTGATTGGCTTTTAGCTTTCTGTAGGTCCCATTCACTGTCCTGTGGGAATCAGAGTACAAGCAGTATCCTGATGAAGTTTTATTTACCATATGGATGGTGCTATTCATGCCACTTGCCTTTTCCATTCAGTTTTTAATTACTGTAATCCTTTTGAACTGTTTAATAGAATGATGACCAATGTTTCAAGACATGATTCTTCTTGTCTACAAAGATACTTGGCTAAATTCTAGGATTTCATTTTGTAATTAGCCTGGATTGTGGTTTCAACAAAAGATAAAACTCTCAACAAAATGGAGGATATACCAAGTACTAATATACATAATACTGCTATACAGTTGCAAGACCTGGCCCCTGCACAAAGGAAATCTTAACACACTAGCGGTCTTCGATATGTATTGCCTATGGCGCATCCGTCTCTACAAGCAAATCTCAAACCACACCATCCATGCAAGATGCAACACCATCGGCATCACACTCTTCTGAAAAGGAGACTCTGCTGGTATAGTCACATTCTTCAACGCTCTAAGGAGGAATTCATCTGCAAGTTAATAGCCTCAATCACGACCGCCGGTTGGAGGAAGCGCAAAGGCTGCTAATTGGAGACATGGATTGGAACAGTTGAGACAGACGCGGAATGGGTGGTTGGCCCCCAGCATTTTTGGTGTTTGTCGCTGAAATCGAGAATGGCTGAAGTATGCTGAGGACTCCGCTGCCGATCGGTGTGAATGGACTGCCTTGATGCAGGATGCGGTGAACTCGTTTTGAACTGGCTCAACTCGCCCTTGGTGAATGCCGTTACAGTTCAGTTAGCCTGGAACAATGTAATGTAAAATAGTTGATTAATGGCAAAATGAATTATTTTAGTTTAATTTTCCTTTTTTTCCTGAAAACAAAATAACAAAACTTCCCAATTTAAAAGACAAAAAAAATATTGAAGAAATTAGACTTTCTTTTGAGCCTGTTTTATTTAATATTCAATAATGAATTTCTCACTATAAAGCAATGATCCAATCCCTTCTCCTCCTTTGCCTGTTTCCTGCCAGTGAATCTCTATTATTTTACCTCCCCATGCAGAGTCGGAAGGTATAAGGTCCTACTCAGACTCCGAGAGTTCCAAAATATCTGACCCTGACTCTGTTATTTTAAAGTTTTCCAATATTCAGACTGTGTTGATGCTTCGGAGATTAAAAAATTCAACTACGACTCCTAGCATTCTTATGAGTTTGACTCTGACTCTATTCAAAATCTCTGACTCCTAACTCCGTAACCCTGTCTCCACGAGGGAAAAGTTAGATACACGGTTGGTTTCTAATGTAAGGGAAAAATCCAGCTCCCCAAAATACCAATTAAAATTAGTTTCCTGAACAATGATATATAAAAAACAAAAAACACTGGGTTCACTGCAGATTAACACTATAATTTATTTGTTTATAGTTGGTTTTGGTACCCACTGAATTTTCTAAGGGACCAATTCAAATCATCACCTGCAGGTTCTATGTTAAAAATCTATCATTGTGTGTGATTTGTTAGCTTGACGCAATCATAGTCAACCAAATATTATTATTATTATACTAAAGCTGAGTTAATGAACGTTTGTTTCCTCAAGGCTTTTTTCCTATATATTTTAAGTACACAAAATACATGTTAAAATATTCCTTAGTTTGGGGATTGAATTATGTTTAAAAATGAAAAAAAAAACAAAAACTTCCATAATTTCCAAATAACTCAAGTGACACATCTCTTACTAAGGTTCTGTCTATCACTTTCACCCTCTCACTGTATGTTATTTGAGCCGCCCCTACACACACGCATGCACCATTATTCTATGTTATTTACCACTCTCACTCTCATCGCTTTTTCTCTGTGTTTATTATTAACCCTTTAGAAAGTAAAGAATAAAAGGAATGGAATAGTGCATTATGAATAAAATAGAATATCAGCACAGGCAGTAATACTATTTAACCCATAGTAGGAGACTAAAGAGGGAGATAGTGAGCAGAAAGAGGCTAGTTTTGAATTTGATTTAATTTAAAAAAATATTTAACTGTCCTTGTAAATTCACTTTTTGTTCCTCATTCAAACAATTTAACAAGAGCTCAATGGGTGACCCGACGTGTAATTTTTTTCTATTATACTACTAAAACAGTAATAGTTGCTTGCTTGTTGGTGAGAGAAATGGAATGGTGAAAATAAGTAGGAGGGAGGGGAGAAAGACTATTGTGACAACACAATGTATTTTTTGTGAAATTCTTTAACATTACTATCCTTGTAAAAAAACCTGATTATCAACAAATGTCAAAATTAAAAAATATATATATTTAATTGCAAGAATTCAGAGAGGATGAAGTAAGTTCAGGGAACTTCTGCCATTACTAACCAGAAGAGTGTTATCACTATCAACTAAGGGAAGAGTCTATCAGATATGTGTACGCAGTGTGATGTATGGAAGTGAAACATGGCCAGTGAGGATTGAGGCCATGCATTGCATGGAGAGAAATGATATGAGGGATATGTAATGTGAGTCTAAAAGACAGGCTTAGTTCTGATGACCTCAGAGGAAGATTAAATCTGGACAGTATAGAGATGTGTGTAGAAAAGTAGACTTCAATGGTATGGTCACATTGAAAGAATGGATAAGAGCTTTTGGTTTAGTAGATGTAGAACAGTTGAGGTAGGAGGTTCAATTCACAGGGGAAAGCAGAGAAAAACATGGGAGGAAGTGATAAAATGGACCTCAAGGAAAAAGGGATAAATAAAGACCTGGCTAGAGATGGGTTTCTTTGGAAGTCAATTTCTTAAAACCACCCAAGCACATGTAAAATGGACATTAAATCGAATATGATGATCTATATAATAATTCGCTACAGCATTTAGTGTTCATATGTTATCACCTTTCACACACACACACATTAAACATGAGATTGTCTGATTGGCATGGTGATTAATCTGATGTTCAATTAAAAAAAAATCCCACTTGACCCATTTTAAAATGAATCGTTCCAAAATCAAATTCTATCGTCTCATGTACTGTTTTAAAGTACAATTTAAAATAATATTTAGTTGACAATGACATTTATTTTTACGGAAAAAGAGTTATTTTTTTCTTATTAGTATTGACCCTGACAGACATTTATTTCAAAAGGAATATTAACACATTTTCCACATAGTCTCGCTAGTATATAATAAATACTGACCCAATGGGTCACAGGTGGTCTCGTTGATTAATACAAATTTCTATGTTAATTGGCTTCATTAAACTGGATTTTGCTTATAATAAACATTTTTTGTATACAGATTTTTAATGTTTTCTTTTTGTACATAAAATCTGAATTCTCAGATAAAGTAATAAAGATATTTCTTTTGTTGTGAGGAAAAATAATTGTACAAATTTTGTGTTTATTTGAAAATGTTAAAATATATTTTCATTTTATTTTCTCAGGTAAGCAAAACTCTCAAGATGGTAATCCGTAAAGAAAAATAGTCATCCTGGTTTGTAAATTTTACACAAATTTTATTTAAAAAATAAAAGAACCCTATTTCTGGTATTTGCATCTGCTTAAATATATTCTCAAACAATTTCAAAGTCTTTCTATTTTGTTACTATTTACTCAAAGATTCTTAGCAATTTTTCATTTGGTAGATAAAAACAATTAAAAAAAATTTTTTTGTCAAAAGAATTTTTGAGATGAGGATTGATAATATGTATTGATTTTTAAGGACTGCTATTCTCATCTTGGTTTATATATTTACAACGTTCCGGCTTGATGTAACCTCCAACCATCTTCAAGCACATTTTTGTCGAACTATACGCCCTTCCCCCAAATCTCTTCAACAAAGGTGAATTAAGCTCTTTCCTGTTTATTATTTATTAATTTCCTGTGCTCCCTCCAGATTTTTGTTATTATATAGTTTCAGTCTTAAACTTCGAACATTACCTGAGCATACGCCAGTGAGTGAATAATTAATACTTTTATTAACTATAATTAATAAAAGTATTAATTATTCACTTGTAGCATTGTGTTATTAAAGCTTTTACCATGCAAAATGAGACATGCGATTGAGGACTGTAAATTTAATATTCCCCAGAAACTTTCTCCTCCTGAGGAAGTCGGCTTGACCTGCTCAAGGCGAATGCTGCATAAAATTCAGGAATATATGTAAAAATTCAGTTTTCATATAGCATATCTTAATTTTACTGTTTTTTAATTGCATATCTTGTTTCCTAAACAAATCATGAGTTGTTGTTGCTGGCTGTTCTCTCTCTTCTCTCTTTTTCTCTTCTCTCTTTTTCTCTTCTCTCTTTTTCTCTTCTCTCTTTTTCTCTTCTCTCTTTTTCTCTTCTCTCTTTTTCTCTTCTCTCTTTTTCTCTTCTCTCTTTTTCTCTTCTCTCTTTTTCTCTTCTCTCTTTTTCTCTTCTCTCTCTTTTTCTCTTCTCTCTTTTTCTCTTCTCTCTCTTTTTCTCTTCTCTCTCTTTTTCTCTTCTCTCTCTTTTTCTCTTCTCTCTCTTTTTCTCTTCTCTCTCTTTTTCTCTTCTCTCTCTTTTTCTCTTCTCTCTCTTTTTCTCTCTCTCTCTTTTTC